>VZRH01004724.1:71281-117193 GCA_013397555.1 Urocynchramus pylzowi | reverse complement strand
CGATTGAGATCATCCTGCTGATAGCCAAGAGCCATACCAAGTTCCCGTAACTTGGAAGATACCATCCATGGCTCCTCGGAAGAGACGTTTCAGCAGGAGAGACGCTGAAAGGAGTCCAATATGAATATGAGAAGAAGCTGAAGGAAACCTACATGAATATGGAGGACACCATGGAAAGACAAAGAACTGAGCCTGAGGGCTGAAACAGGGTATAAAACTCTGCTCCAACAAGTCACATTTGTGAACGGGGTGGCTTGGTGCGAGAGAGACCAGGCTTTACGTTCACCCAGCTTCGATCCCCGGGCTCGAGGCTGCTTCTCGGTCGGTCGGTTTTATGATTTGTAATGGATTGATAATAAATCAAAAATTTGTTAACTGTTAATTGGCTGGCGGGAAAACTTATTTATAACAGTTTACCTTTATTTACCTGACACGAAACACCACTTTGTATTTCACATCCCTTTCGATGGTGTCTGT
This sequence comes from Urocynchramus pylzowi, assembly GCA_013397555.1. Taxonomy (NCBI): domain Eukaryota; kingdom Metazoa; phylum Chordata; class Aves; order Passeriformes; family Fringillidae; genus Urocynchramus; species Urocynchramus pylzowi. Next base: position 116,716 of record VZRH01004724.1, on the reverse strand, counting down.
CTAAGATTATATTTCAATTCGTGAAATAGAATCTATTTTCTTTAATTTTGATTTGGCTTTCTCAATTAACGATTTGGCCATTATTGGGGTTTTTATCCATAGCATACTTAAAATTGGCAAAACTCCTAGAACTGCACTTCTATATTGCAAAGAAACTTGTAGCTCATCAACCCCCCTCTTTCATGCAGCCTTAGGGTCATGGAGAATTACTAGAAAGGTGTTCAGGATAAATTATTACTAATAAACTGTTAAAAAATACAATTACCTTCTTCTTGTATTGCCATTTAATTGTGAACATTTTTTAGCAGTGGTACTGATACCAAAAAAGCAGTCCATGTCTATTTGTTGGCAATAAAAATATGATTCCAAACACATACATGGATATTCTTGAACTGAGCCATACGGAAGTTTCGCTGTATGGACTTGTTAAGAGCCTGCCTTCTCCTCTTATGTTCAGTTGCTGTTTCAGGAATGGAACACTGCTGTGTCTGCCCACTCCTTGTTTCTAGACACCCATTGGCCAGTGACAACACTTGCAATGCTTTCCAGAAAATGCAGGGGCACTGATGGTTGATGCTGAGCAGCGCAGATCTTGGGAGCAAGCTGTGGTGGATATTTATAATCCTGCCTGTGCAGCCTGGCAGTGTGTTCCGAGGGTGTCTCCCCAGGAGACCCAAAGCACCTGCTGACAGTCACTGTCCCCACCTGGGATCCCACCTCTGGCTTGCAGAAATGCCTGAGGAGGGAGGTGGCTGGGGGCTGTGACTGTTCTGCAAAGATGGGAAGATGATGATTAGATTAGATTGGCAAAGGCCAGTCTTGGAGGTTTGGATGAAAAGGATGATTGATTAATCACAGGTTGTCCGAAAGGTGAGAGCTCTAGGGTCAAAACACCTCACTTCCAGTCCCATTGAGATTGGGAAAATAGCATGTTTAGGGAAATTAGAGTGATTAAGACGTGTTAAATTAATCAGCTTCTGATTAACTGGCTTCATTGAAGTCAGCTCAGTTCCTATGGGTTTCCTGAAAGTTTGGCTTGCCATTCCACATTTGAGCTCAGCTTTCTCATCTGAAAATCAAATATATGGGCTGTATCACAAGGAGTGGTCCCTAGCCTCAGGGCAAAGAGGTGTGGGATGGCTCAAATCTACCCAAATCTGGTTCTGGGCAGGTTTGCTCTGGGACTTTCTGGCTGCATCCACGCTGGCCAGCCTTGGTTTGGGTCACTGCTGGGTGCCACCCTTGGGCTGTAAACACTTAACCATTACTTTATTTTGCGTTTTTTGGTTCAAAGTGTCTGAGCTAAGCTGAGCGCTGTGCTGTAGCTTGCCTGAGTAGCATTTGCACAGAATGGGAGTGCAGGTAGCAGTGCGTGCCTGGGACTGGGCAGGAGCGGTGGGAGCAGACAGTGGATCGGGCTGGGCAGGGTTACAGCAGAGGCTGCTGGGTTCGGGGTGGATGGACACATCTGGCCTTTAAGGTGAGCCCTTGCAATGAACTTTCCTTGGGGTACAGCTCCACTTTCTGTTGAAAGGTGAGGTGGCAGCAAAGGGGATCCTGCGTATGAAGTGGCAGGGGTTATGTAGGTGATGGAGAGCCCTGGGATCCAGGAGTGACCTCAGGAGCTTGTTTGTCATCCTTACCTGACAGGTAAGGTGTACGGAGAACGAGGCACTTGACTTCTAATAACAGTGCCGTGGGCACTGACTTTCCATAGGGTTCTAGGGCAAAATCCTTCCATGTTACTGAGCCAGTGAATTACTAGAGTTACAGGTAATTTACAGATAATTTACTAGGTAATAGGTTGTGGTTCAATACAGACATTGCAGCTGCTCAGTAGTTTGGCTTCTTAAAAAAAAGTGTTTTACTGTTTCTTTTGTCCTTTTCATATAAGGGCTACAGTTTCAGCAATTCCTGGGGATATTTTGAAACTAACTGTTCTGGAACTGCAGAATCCAGTTTCTGGATACAGGAGATGAATCAAGCTGCTTCTGTGCTGCATATTACTGCTGGTCCACCCTAGAATTCACTGAAATAGATGTAATAATTTAATTAATTTCAGGATTTCTAAATGTGTTCTAAATATGTTAAATTTTGAAGCTTTTGTTCATATATAAAGCATGTATGCTATTGCTGGTCCAAACTAGGAGAAAAGGGATGTAGTGGACCTTCTTTTGACTATGAGATTCAAGTTTTTGTCTTAAATTTAGGACAAAATTTTGGTTGAACTAGAATTGATGGGATCTTTTGATTTAATTTAGAAAAGCCCAGCTTTCATTTTTATGCTCTTGATTTTCTGTTAAACTTCAAGTAATGTGAATTTTTAGAGAGAAAACAGTTACTCAGAAAACTTTTACACTGATAGGATTTGTGAAACAATTTGATAATACTTTCTCCTTTGACTCCTAAAATACTGGGAGCTTGTTGTACATGCCATGTTTTTATTACCTGCTCTTCATCAGTCAGTTGGTTGTGCTGTGTAGATGTTTTTGTTAGTATCATGGAATACACGTGCTTGCAGCTAAACCTTACATAAAGTTTCATATCTCTACCCACATTTGTTACTCTTGTAACCCTACTTAGCAGCTAAAAGTAAATCAAAAGATCAGTAATGAAAAAAACCCCCTCAATTTCCCTCTTTACAATAGAGAGGAGGGTCTAAGCTGCAAAATTCAGATATTACTTTAGCTCTGAAATTTTCAGATCAGGGATCTGACGCTGGTTTTATATTTTTAAATCTGAAAAGTCATTAGAATTACCTGGTCCTGCTTTTGGGTGTTCTGTATTGTTATAAATAAGTTTTCCACAAGCCAATTAACAAAATTTTGATTTATTATCAGTCGATTACAAATCAGATAACTGACCAACCAAGAGGTAGCTTCGAGCCTGGGAATCAAAGCTGGGTGAACCTACAAGCCTGGTCTCTCTTGCACCAAGCTACCCCGTTCACAAATGTGACATGTTGGAGCAGAGTTTTATACTCTGTTTCAGCCCTCAGGCTCAGTTCTTTGTCCTTCCACAGTGTCCTCCATATTCATGTAGGTTTCTCCAGCTTCTTCTCATATTCATATTGGACTCCTTTCAGTGTTCCTCTTGGTGAAAAGCCTCTTCTGAGAAGCGATGGATGGTATCTTCCCAGTTACGGGAGCCTGGCATTGAGCTTGGTTATCTGCAGGATACATCTTAATTGCCCATCTGTACCAGATGTTCCCAGGGCAGATCAGCAGATCAGCAGTGATGGGCGTTCTCCTGTGTGGAGCTGACTCCTTGTTAAAATGTTAATGTGTGTCCCTCCACCCATTTCACCAGTTTCTGTTACACTATATTCTAGTCTGGCCCCGAGTGTTCAAATGTTAATAACACCTCCTCCACCCATAGCTACTTCTTTGTATGAACTGCAACAGCTTGATAACATGCTAATTTGTCCTCCCAGGTGCAGGCTTCTGGCGACAATGGCCCGAAACCCTGCCATCTGTTAGGATGCAGACACTTGGAATTCCTTTCCCTGTGGTTTACCTCACCCAGTGTAGTTGCTTACTATTTCTAATATATATAAAACAATATTCATTCCAGCATGAATTATCAATTACTTATAACATGTATCTATATACAGACCAAAGCACAAGGCTGAACTAAAAGTATTATCATACATAGTAATGAATTAAAGAAAAAGACAATTATGATTGTCTCCTTTTTTGGAATATCCAGAAAAGATGTAATGTTGTACTGTAAGTTTATTCTAGATCATCCTATTATCCTAAGTCCCCTTCCTCCCTCAGCTGACAGAACAGATGGTTCTCCTACATTTTCTGCATCTTTCTAAATCCCACAGTGAGGAGCTGGGTATAGGTCTTTCTTTAAGTAGTCCTGTCCCTCCAGTGCATTTTAATTCTTAATTCCATGGCTAACTCTTCAAATAGCACTTCAAGTATCACCCTGTTATGCTGATTTTTTTTTTTTTTTAATTACTAAGGGCTGAGATAGTGTGTAGAATTAATACTGCTGATGAAAATATCAGTACAAGCAGTACTTCAGCACGATGGGATAAATGTAAAAGGAGAATGTCTACAACCTTTTTCCCAAAGTTTTTTTTTTATATATAATCCTGTGGTCTTTGAGCAGTCTGTGAGAGCTGTGGGCAGTGTAAACAGTTTAGGTCTGTTTATACCCATGAGTGGCACTTCAAGCAAAAAAAGGATTTGCAAATTATACAGGTGAGATAAGAGCTGTGACGGTGTCATGATAACAGCATTACCAGCACTGCTGAGGGGAAGGCTGAAATCTTAGGTCTATTACAAGTGACTTTGTATACATAGTGGAATAATGCCCATAAAAAGAATGAAAACATCCTTGACAATCAAGGACCAAAATCTGCACTCATGAGAAACAGGAAGGTGAAAGATAGGCAGAGCTGCAGCAAATGGACAAGGAGATCTTGAACACCTCCACGAGCAGCAAAAATTAAATGAGTTACTGCAATAACTGCAGGCAAGGGGGGTGGGGAGATTGTGCAGAAAGGCAGTACATTTCTTATGATTTTCTTTCACTGTGGGGAACTTTCCATGACTTCAAGAGAACTATGGCAATTATGTAGCACCAAGTCACGAATGACATCAAAGTGACCAAGTCAAGTGGGCTGTGTAACTGGGAATTTAAACCCATGCATTACTTACATTGATGGATAACTCTTTAGAGGAATCAGCATTTTGTTATGGTGATACACCAGCTAGCAGCTAGATGCTTTTCCCAAAATACTCAGAAATATTCATCTTATCTAACTGCAGCCAACAGTTTGTGCTGTTTGGGTAATATTAATGAATTAATGTAAAAGTATGTTATGTTTTGCTAGTTCTTAGTTTCTAGACAATGTGGGCCAAAGCCACATCCTTTTTTCAAAAGCACAAAGTAGTTGAAAAGGCAGACAGTGGCTAGGCAGGAATCCCACTTACACAGGAGGAGTCCCTTGGTAGCAGGCAACCACCACAGCAACTTGATTTCAACTTTTCTCCAGTGCCAAATCAGTTGAAATTTCTGAGCAAAACAAGAGTTGGAAATTGGTTTTTGCTTCTGAGTTACTCCCAGTTGTCAAGAGGTCACCAAGAAAGTGGGCAGCAGCATACGAATTAGAGCAGTGCTGCAGCTTGAATTCTGTTTGATGTTCGTGCTGCTCTCAGTGTGATCTGGATTTCAGCAGAGCTGAATTGGAGGCCTGAAGATGGAACTCCCTGGCTCCCACCCACCTGTAGCAGCAGCTACAGCTGGAATCAGGTACAAGTCAAATTCAGACCTTCTTCATTGCCAATTTTGTGTCAGTCTCTTATTCTATTTCTTTAATTTCCAATTTGTCCTGCCACACCTATGGGTACTATTTGCCAATACAATAAAAAGAAAATACTGTATAAAACAAAGCACATACACACAAAGTAACAGAAGTCCTGTTTCCCATTTTCAGATCTCTAGCATGATGTTCTCTTTTGCCTTGCCTTTCTTGCTCATTTTATGACTCCCATCTCAATTTCTCTCTGCAGTCATTGATTACTGATGTAATATTTCCCATATCAAATTCAGAGCTATAAAAATAGGCTATAGTGCAGAAAATATTTTAGACGGAGGCTAGGTTAGTTGAGATAGTGAGGTTATGTGTTGGAGAATAGTGACACATTCATTTATTTATCTGCAGGGAATTGTTAGTGAAGTTTCTTGTTTATGCTCTCTCAGTCTTTCTACTGATTCATTCTCACCTGTTTTCTGAGACTGCTGTGACTGTGTAGAAATGTAATGTGACCTAAGCAGCTCAAATTCATTAGAACATAAGGATCATGAAGCAAGAGGTCTAGCAGAGGTATTTTAAATGAGGATGTAATATAGGTAGCTTTTTACTTTTATGAAAGTGTGAAAGTATGAGTTACATTTTCATTAAGTTAAGCCAACGAGGTCTTCAGCATGATTGGTGAACAGTTGCTGTACAGACAGCACTGTGAAATGAGCCAGAAGCAGCATTCTTCCCACTGCTTCCTCTTGCTTTTATTGATTTAAGTGAGGCTCTGGGGTATCTGATCCTATCCTGATGCCTGAAGATTTATTCATATAACTCCCCATGCATCAGCATGATATTATACCACTTGTTCTCTGAAGAAAACAATTAAGAGAATTACTAACGCATAAAATGCTCAAGTTAAAATGCTTAAATATTCCATTTGATGCAGTTGTATATAGTTTAATGTAATAAGTGCAGTATGCTCCTAGAGTGCCATGGCTTTCATCTCCATTAAATGGAATATTAATTACCAGTTGATTCCAATTTTGTCAAGGTTGTTTTGTTGTTATATTCTTCAACAAGACCAGAAGGTGAAAAGGGACTAGCTTGTATATAAATTAAAAGTAATCAGCAAAGGTCAGAGCAATAGTGTCATTACTTTGGGGTTGCAGTTATAAATACTGTTGATATCACAGAGTTTTTAAAATGAGACAGAAACTTAATCTATTGACTGACTTGTAAGAGAAGTTGCTTGTGGGGGTGACAGGGGATTAGTCTTGGTTTGGAAAGACAGGTGTCTGCTAAGGAAGGCAGGAGTCTCCCCTGAAACTCCCTCCCTCAGAATTGCTATAAATTTTAAATTAAGGGGCTCTCAGGCAGAAAATATGGGAGCAGAAATAACAGTTCTTTAATAGGGGAGAAAATAAAAAGATAAAATAAACAATGCAGTAATTAAAACAACACTGACAGAGTCAGAACACAACCTGGCACCCTGGTGGTCAGGGTGTTGATAGCAGTCCAATTAGAATTGTGGCTACAGTCCTCCCAAAGTATCAGGTGTGGTTCTGTTGGAGCTGGGATCCTGTAGAAAAGGTGCAGTCTCAGTCCACTTGGAATTGTGGCTGCAGTCCTCCTGGAGGGTAAGGTGTGGTTCTGTTGGAACAGGAATCCTGTAGGAAAAGGTGAAGTCTTCCCCTGACGATCCAGTAGAAGGGCTAGCTCTTCCTCTGGGAAAAATCCAGTGGAGAAAAAGCTCCCCCTCTCTCCAGACTCTTCAGCTATATCTTGGGTAGGAAATGATTGGCTCTTCCCCTGTGGCAGAGCATCTCACAATGGGATGTTAAAGTTCTTATCAATCATGCATTGACATTCAATAGCCTATTATAAGCAGATGTTTCCCGGGAGGGAGGAGTGATTGTGGAAGAGATAAAGAAAACTGCCCACTTAACAGAAGACAACTGCCATACACATGGCAAATAGAATACAATTTGCTTGACAATCCAGGACAGTATTTCATCCTACCTGCAGGTATTGCAAAGAAGGTGGTGGAGTTCAGCCTTTCATTGAAGGAATTGGTGTGAAAATGCAATTCCAGAGCAGCTCCATGGAGCACTCAGAGTGGATGCACATGAAGTTCCCAGTATCCTGCTCAAAAAGCCATCAAATAGCTTCCAACTGTGTGTAAGCTGCTGAGAGCTGCAACGGTTAATTATTTTTCTGATTACCTTTTTTTTTTTTTTCTTTGTGTGTTAGAAAGCCTAATCCATTGACATTGAACATGAAAGATTGTTTAATTTTTGTGAAAAAAAAAAAAAAGTATTTTTTAGTCCTAAAAGTTGCTTAGATTTCACTTATAGTGAAACAAAATGTGTGGGTTTCTCTATATTGTTGAAAAGAAAACAAAAATCTGTAATATTTTACAACATTTTATCTTATTTACATCAAATATTTTCTTTTGCAGATACAGTTTTGTTTGCCTGGGAATAGACCTATCAGTCCCAGATTTTAAAAGTTTTATTTTTTTCAAAATTTTTGCTTTTTTGTTTCATTTTGTGAAACACAAAGTTATGTTTTTGTCAGGTAAATAAAAATAACCTATGTAATTATAATTGTGAAATGTGTGGAACACAGGCATGGGACAGTTATAAAGATGAGTTCTAATAAACAACCAAGGAAAGTAAAACATGGAAGAAGACCCTTGAACCAATCTTTTGCTTGCAATTAACTTTTTTTAACTCTTGAGCTATTTTGTAATAAGAACCTTTGAATTATAGATTTAAAATGTTACTTAGTATTAAGGATTTTTAAACTGTGGCTTTAGAATGTATAGAGGATTTGAACAAAAGAGGGAAGTGAATCTATCCCAAGCTCTAACGAAACAGGGAAAACATCCTGAGAAAGGAAGATATCAATGTCGCTGATTAATGACTTTGAGAAGGGAAACTGGACATCGATACCACAGATTACTGGTCCTAAAGCTGGATCTGGAAGCTGGACCCCACCATCTGGGATACACATCCTGGGATATTGAAGACTGGAATAGATCACAATAGACTATAGCAATTGGAAAGGAACCAAGCAATCATCATCATAGATTTATGATCCTGAAGTATAGAATTGTGACATAAAAATTGGAAATAGAAACTGCTGAGAAAGCTTATGAATATGCATAAATATGATCAATAAGTACCAGCAAGCCCAACAATCAGTGTGCAGTTGGAGGGGAAACCCCCACCACTGTACCCAGCGCTGTTTTTGCTCATACTTTGCCATATTAATTAATAAATTGAATTACTGCTTGATATATTGGCTGAGTCAAGCTTCTCATTTCTAACAGTTTCACTATGGAAACAAGCATTTTAGCCCAACAAATTCATAGTGAAAATACAGCTGAAATTCACCTTTTTTTTTTTGCAAACCATATAAATGTGTGTTTGTGTATTCTGGTTGTATTAAAATCAGCCACCTCTGAACACAAAATCCACTTCAAGGGCCAGATCCTAATATTCATCCATCTTCATGATACCTGCTATATCCCTTTCCCTTGCTATAGCCGTTACATAAATGTCTGTGTATTGTACTGGAAATGGAACACTGGCAGTGTAGGAGAGGCACTTGGAGAGGAGAAGGAAGAATTGTTCCAGCAGAGTGGTGTGTGTGTGTGTGTGTGGGTGGTGCAGGTGTCCACCTCATTCACTGCATCCTTTTCAGCACCAAGAGTTCAGCTCAGTGCTGGCTAATTCCAGGAACTGAAACTGTATCTAAATGCAAATCTCATCCTTTGGAATCAACTTTCCTTTGGGTCCTGGTAAGAAAATTCAGTGCGTGCTGGCTCTGTTTCTGTGTATTGTTTGCTGGGATCTCACCCGCCCACTGCCCATCAATGCCTGGGCACTTGCTCCAACATCTCAGATTTTTATGCTTTGGCTCAGAGTGCAAAATTAAAAATAGATTAAGCTCTGCTATTGTTGATTCACACTTCCACTTTACCTGCTCTCCATGTAACAGGGGTTTCGAACAGTATCTCTGTAACAGCAGTTTTACAGCACGACTCAATTTAGCAGTTCTGCACCAAGTACAAAAAACTATGAAGTTTGGTTCATCTTTAAGTAGCTTTTGCATCATTCTGCCTGCCCCCCTCCCTGATATTTTTCTTACTTTGATGCTAATGAAGGGCCAAAGAATCCAAAAGCTAATTAACATTTCTGGTCGTAGATGTGCAAACATAATAAGAAAATTGATCTGCCAATGTTGATCTAAAGAGGAGAAAGTAGAGATCCATTACTAAGGTATGTTTCATCTGAATAAAAAGGAGGACTTTTTTCAGGAGCTGCTGCTGCATTTTCTTGCACTATTTCTCATCAGCATATTAAACCTCTTCTTCACAGGCTTTGTTCAGCTGTTGTTGAATAGCATTTTAGGTTGTATAAATTCATGGGAGTGTAGTTTGTGTAAAAGTTGGCAAAATGAAGCTGTAAATTGTTGTGAAGTGTTTAAATTGAGAACAGTGTTGCACGTTTCCCACGGAGATTTAGGTCTGATTAACTTAACAGAGCTGAAATATATTTTTCAATTTATATTCAAATAATGTTCATTGTTATTTTCTTTAATATGAACTTTTAAGATCTCCAAGCAGAACATTTCTACACAGATAGCTGTCTTCTTTACAATAAACCCCAGTGTTGCCATTGACCTTGAGTATTTTCAAGAGAGAAGAGGAGGCAAATAAGTGCAATTTCAGCCCTTGTTTACCAGTCCTCTCTGAATGTGCCAAATGTCACAGCTGCCACTGACTTTGAGGAACTCCTTTGAACGGTATGAAATCCAGATATAACATTTATTTTGATGGTGTTAGAAAATGACAGTTAATGCATTTCAATTATTCGGGAATAAAATGTAATAGTACAAAAATTATTCTAGGGTGAGTAAATTTAGCTGTAGTGTAGGTTCTCCTGTCTAGAATCCTGATCTTAAAACTTTCCAGGGCCTCAACTTTGGAATGCTTCAAGTAGCAGTTCTTATGGTCAGAAATATGTTTCTACCCATGAAAATTATTTCATAGGATCATAGAATATCCTGAATTGGAAGGGGCCCACCAGGATTATCAAAGTCCAACATTTTTGGAAGAATGTGTGGAGCAGTTTTTTCTAGTTCTTATTGGAAGAAAACCAGCAGGATCTAGGAGATGGCACTTTGAGAGGATTAGTAATTCATTCAAAGTTAAGGGAAATTGGAGCAACTAAAGCAAGGGGAAAGTCAGGGCAGTCATGCTTGTTCATGAATTGGTAGGGAACTTAAAGAACAAGTCCTGTGACTGGGAAGGACAAGAAAGAAGTCAAATATTGGAATTATTTGAGGCTTTGTACACTGACTGATATATCATTATATTATCTGCCTAGAGTAATGGTGAAAAGCAGAGTGTCAATACATGGTAATGCCATAAATTTATATAAATTAGGCAATTTTAGAAAAGACTACTAAGAGCTCTAGGAGAATGTAATAGAACTTGGTAATAAGATGTCACATTAAATTCAATTTAGATAAGTGCATGGGAATTAAAGTATAAATCACTTCAGCCCCTGCAGTTTTAAATCAGTCCTTTAGAAAATTGCTTGATATTATATTGGAATATTTGAAAAACACTACTTTAATTATGTAAGTAAAAATTATAGTAAAAAGCGCAATAAAGACATAGATATTTTAAAATGGTATGGTCTCTTTTATTGCACTTCTTGATTCTTGATTGTTGATTATAATGGTTCTATAAAGTGTTCCAGGTGCATGAGGTTGTGCCAGATTCCAGTGGCTTGGTAAAAGCACACAAATCCCATTCACAGTGGATGACTCTGGTATCTGGCTTGTAGATTTAAAACTAAAGGTTTAGATAGTAATGTAAATTTCTTTGTTTTCCCCTAAAAGAAGAAGGCTCTTGTATTTTTAAAATTCTGCAGAAGACCAGGTTTTTGAGTTGTATTGGATCTAATCAAGCTTGGGAGGTTATTTCCATAAAGGTGTGCAAGATCCAAAGTGTCAATTTCCATGAGCCGGGTGTACCCTTACAAGTAAATGGTAATCCTGTGAGCATAATTTCTCACTTTCTATAATGAAATGATGGCTGAATTAATCTCTCTGAATGCTTAAAAATAACAGCCCTAAACTGAAACCTAGTCTGGGAAATCTGATGAAAATTAGCATTTTCTAGCGTTGCTAAATTCTGCTGTTTTCCTGAAAGCACTAGAAAATCTGGTTGAGATGGTGAGAGCAGGATATCACCTGCAAGACTGAGACCTGTGTATTTGAATAATGAAAATTCTGATGAAAACTGCTCATTGTGGCTGCCATCTGCAGTAAGACCACTTATGACTAAATAATTGCAGATTTGACCATAAGTCTTTTCTGAATTCTCTACTAATCTATAGAAAAGCTGATTGCATGTTGAATTTTTGCTGACACTTTCTTCATTGTTTTATCAATTCCTGCCCACTGTGTAGAAGTCTTGAAGAGATCTTGTGCTCTCTGTAACTTTGCAGGAGTCCTCATCTTGTCCTTGTAGCACTAATTCAGTGTGAAATATTCCCTTTCTGAATTGGTTTATAATTGAGCCCTATTAAGATCACTCACCTTATCACCTGTTAATATGAGAGTTCTGTATTTTAGAGAGAGGACATTGATCACTTTATTTCTGTGTTAATAATAACAATTACTGTCAAATTATCATGGATAAAGGATGTGCGTATATATATATATATTTTTTTTTTTCTTTTCATTACTGGTAAGAGAAGTATGTTTAGTCACTGCAGTTAATTTTGGTTATGGTTCCAGAGCCTTATAGTGAGTAATTTCAGTCTCTCTTTTTGGTTGTCTCTGGAGATTTAAAAAAATTTGGAACAGTTTTTAAAGCAAGGTTTTGATATAATCTTAAATGACATTGGTTGCCTTTTCACATAATTTTGATGAAATCCTTTACTTTCGTACTTTGTTTCACCAGTACAGCTAAATCTGTAATTCACTCCCAAATAATCCAATCCCAACTTTGCAGCTCAGAGGATTAATATAGACTGCTCAGTGTTACATGCCTTAATACTATCTGGGGAAAAAACCCCGTTTCCTCACTATCTGTTTTCAGAAGCATTAAAATGTTTTACAATTTCAGTCCTTATACTTTGTCTTCAATAGCTCTGTTGTAAAACTGTGGAAGCAATAAATCCTTTCTATCTTTAATTGAATCCTTTGATATCACTCTTCAGGGCAGTCTGGGCTTTGCAGCTATTTGCACATATTCAGTAGCAAAGTCTGTTCTTGTAGTTTTTACTCCTTGTCCATCAACATTATGAATCTCATGGCCACAAATGTTTTCCATCTTGTGTGGTATCTGTTTATGCCCTTTCTGTTTGTTGCACAGAGCTCGTGTTGGTTCCTTTTTTCCTTTAGACTCCTTGAAAATAATATTGGGACTGTTCAAACCAGTTCAGTTCCTCTCCTTGCCAGCACTAGCATTTAGCCCTAGCTCTGTGCAAATTAAACCAGCCTTAGTCCTGATGGCCAGAGCCCTGCCCTGAGTCCTGTTCTGGCTGTGCAGTCCTGCAGTGAGGCTGGGCAGGGAGGAAGGAGTTCCAAGGAGGCTGCAGAAGGAGTAGAGCCTAGTGCAGAGCTGCTGCCAGGGGCTGCACCTTCATCTTTGCAATGTTGATCCACACTTGCTTCCACTGTTGATCCACTGTTGCTTCCACTGTTGATCCACACTCACAGTCTGGCTGTGGGTCAAGGAATTCCTTTTTTTTTCAGATTCAGACAGATTCAGAGCTGTTCTGTAGGGAAATACTGCCAGTTCAACATCTAGAAAAAAATGTGCGTCTTTCTGACTTTCTTAGGAAAACCTTGTTTTTTAGAAATAAGAATAGTTCAACTTTTGCACCCAAAAAGTATTTGCAAGTGGCAACAGTTGTCTGAAACACTAGGCTTAAGAAGTTTCTCTTTTGTGTTAAAAAAGTTCTTTTTTTTTAAAGATGGAGCTAGGGCTGCTATACAAGATATGGCATGTGCATGATATCCTGCTTTGGAGACTTTATAACACTACTGTGTCGGCAGGAAAAGGATTTCTTTCCCTTTGCAGTCTCATTTAGTTTGATTTTTTAGGTAGCAGAGAAATGTAGCTCAATTCCTAACCAAAACACTCTGTTGTACCAACATTGTTCATACAGTTATTGAATGTTTTACATTATATAAAAACATGAGCATATCTTTGCTATTCACATGCTGCTTATTCTTTGCAATTTTTTTTCCTTGTAAAAAACAAAAAGCCAACACAAAAACCTCCTCTAGAAAACTGTAAGAAATAAAGTATAGTAAAGTAAAGTAGCCAGTAACTGGGATGGATATGACTGCACTGAGAAAAGGATGTCACACTCCTTTAGGAATTATCTTGTTTATATTGCTTTTAAGTCTCTGAACATGTCCATGGTGAAATATAGACTTATATTTACAGAACTCTGAACAGTGTCTAACTGAGTTTCAGACTTATGTAGTTAATAAAAGAACCTATTCTCTTCAGACGGCCTTGAATTCTTATTAAATGTATAAGTTTCATTTTAGACAGTAGGTTTCTACATACTGGAAACCTCAGGCTAAAGCAAAAAGCAAAGGGAACTCGTATATGTTTGTAAGTACAGTGCAGAAGGAAAAATTCCTGTTTCTGCTGCCAGGGCTCCAACCAGTTTATTTGTAAGTTGGATCTTTTTCTCTTTAAGAAGGGCAGGTAAAAAATACAACTAATAGAGAAAGTAGTTTTATTTCTGTTGCTCTCAAGGAACTAATGTACTTTTAATTAGAAAAAGGCATTGAAGGCAGGTGGGAAAGGGGAAAAACTGTTGTTTCTTAATTAAAAATTTTCTCTGTCCTGCAGAAAGAGCAATAGATATCCTACTGAGAATTTTTACTAGAATTAATGGAACTAGTGGTAGAAATGATGCTGTAAGGAATGAGAAAACAAGGCCTGAATTAATAAAGCCTTACAGTACAGTACCATGTAGGAAGTGCAGAAAATTCTTGTTTTTCACAGTCTGGAAACAAAGGCAAAGAGAAGTCATGCAACTTGAATATGTCATACTTTTTCTGTTACAGCAAAAAAATGAATCCAGATTGTTAATTCTTGACACTGTCTTGCAGCCCAATTAGAAAACAGCTTTTTTTAAGGCTTAGAGGTGGTAGAGTTGTTGACATATTTGGAATAAAAGGCCACGTAGACTGGCCACGTTGTGTGATTTGGAAAGCAGACCTGAATCAAATGAAATAACACAATAAAAGCTGCATTTTAAGTATGGTAATCTTCACAGCCATGCCACTGTACTTGTAAAACCCAGTAAATCAGACATTTTTTCTTTAACTTGATTTCAGTGTTTCACTGAAAAGATATTCTCATAACTGAATGGCTGCTGTGAGCTTTGCCATCCAACTTAATTGCTTCCATTTCCAGGTAAAATGTCTCTCCCTCCTGAATTCTGCTTTTTTTTTTTTTTTTTCCTAGTGGAAGGCCAAAAATGCTCCCTCATGGAGGCAAAAATAGCAGAAGGTGAGAGGGCATTTGGAAACGGATGTTTGAAAACGGCTGATCTCACCTGCTGATGGGTGGGAGAAGTAACAGCAAATTCCACATCAAGTAAGTAGGAAATGCATGTGTGTCACTGGCACTTCTGCCTGAGATTGAATCCTTCCAGGTGCCCAACACAACAGGGATTCTTGAAGCAGCTGCTGCTGTGAATAAACATGTGTGAGAGTATTTATCTAGAATGCAAAACTTAAAAAGCGTTTTGGAACCAATACACTGACATATGGCACAGCAGTTGAAATGAGTGCAATCATTGTTCTGGTGCAGACTTTATGGATAAAAGTAGGAGACGCAAAACTCAGGAAAGGTGCAGAGCCTTATAGGGTGATTTACAGAGGAACTGGATGTGACAACGCAGGCCAGTCTAAAAAAAAAATAGCAGCCCACAAGTTAAAACAGTGGAACAGCTTTTCCTCAGAGTGAAATGATGAAGACAAACAGATGAATGTAGGAGGAATAAAATAAATCAGCTGTTAACACTCTCTTTGAAAGCACTTTTAAAAGGGAATAAAATTGCTTTTTAGTGCTTTTTAGATTTTTCATCTTTTTAAAGAAGAAATTAAGGTGTCTCTTGATTCTGTATTTATTAAAAATGAAGTGTTTCTTGATTCTGTGAGCACCTTCACATTGTGAAAAGTGTGATGTGAAAATGACAACTGATAGTTTTGAGAACAGGTATCCTTCAACACTATTTTTAACAAGTGCAACAAGATGACTTAACTGCCATCAGCTCTCATGGATTTGGCCTCCAGTCCAAATGCAAAATTCTGGGGAGGAAATGGGCTTCAGGCTGGGAACAGAAAATTAAGAAATATGGATTAGAGGGTGATAGTTCTGTGTCAAAAACAGTCTGCAGCTTTCTGCCTAGACTTTACAAATTGAAAGCAGCATCTGTATTTGGATTCTGAAGCAAAAAAGAGCACAGCACAAATAGTCCTGATATAAGACTCTTAATATGTCAGTTCACCTAAGCAAATGATCTCATAATCTCTTCCAAATCCTCACAGAATGTTTCTGACCTTATCTCCTCCCTATTTCTACAAAAAGTAGATTCTTTTTGGTTTTGAATTGCAAACCTGGTTTCTTGGGTGTTAAGAAATTGCAGCAAGTGTGAAGTTTTCTGTGTCTGCCTTGCCATGAAGAGACTGTTTGCAGGATTCATATTTATAATCATGGAACTGAAATTGTGATCTAGACTGTGTAGTTCTGGATAAACGTAGAACAAATGAAGTACCTGCAGTGGCTCAAGGCAAAATCAAGACTTCCCCAAGGTTCAGAATTGCTAAGTTTATTGCTAAGTTTATTGCTAAGGTCTCATTTACTTCAGGAATAATGAAAGTACTATTCTAGTTTAAAAAAAAAAAATGCTGTTGCATATATCTTGAAACAAAACACTGAAAATTGAGTGTTGAGCAGTAATCTGATTTTTTGTTCTATCTCCTAATCTCACAAGTTGATAATTACTTTGTAATAGCTGCCAAATCATTAAGGAGTGGAGTATGTTTACCTACCTGTGCTGATAAAAGGGATAATGTTTTTATTTTTAATTTTTATCCATCTCAGCAAATGTATAACTGCATAAAAGATTTTGTTGCTATAGCCTACTGGATGCTTAAAAACTTGAGCAGATTAAAATTAATTTTTGTATCTCATTCATGTGTGGGTTTTTTTGGGGGGTAAATGTCTCTTATCTCAGTTTGTTTTCGGTGCAATGTAAGACATCTTGCAGAATTGTTTTACAATCTTGGGTATTTTAGAGAGTATTTCCTCTTGCATCCATTTCATTCTCAGAATAATTAAAAGAGGGAAAAGGTACCAATACTAAGAATTGATGTCTTTTGAATGATATTGTAGACTTAGTTTTCAAACAAAAAAAATACTTACGCATACATGAAAAAAAATTGATTTTTATCATCAGAAATGCTGTGGAAATGGCAGTGGATATTACACAGGATGGCCCTCACATGCTCAGCTCCATTAGTATGGACAACTCAAGGGGTTCCCAGCTGGATTTCCTGGCTGCACGTCATGCAGGTAAGAGCAAAACTTCTGGCTCTTAGCAACTTCTGGCCACTTCTTAGCAGTCATTCCCGCTCTGAATCTGCCTGAGACTGCAGTAAAACTTGTCAGCACTGTGCTCTCACTCTCCAATATTTGTTTATTCTATTTAAACATCCACATTTGAAAATTACTGGACTTTGTACTTTCTGGTTTTTTGTTGGGTTTTTTTTCTGCAATTTGTCATTTTAATGTAGACTTTCAAATCTATGGGTATATTCTGGTAATTTCAGCAAAATATGTTGCTGACTAGTTAAAAAGATGGATTTTTGACCATTGTGCATGGTGGGTGACGTAATATAAAATGCTCTTGTGGTATAGAATCTAAATATTTGTGTAGATGTTCTATTTGATAACTGCCATTCTGCTTCAGATGTTTATGGGGTTTTATTGCTTGTTTTGCAATCCAGTATAGGGACCCAGGTGTACCAGGGGAGGCTGAGTTATGTTGCATGTGATTTCTTTTCACAGAACCATATTACTGTTCCTTAATCATTAAAGCAACGTGCATTGTTGTCATATATCTTTCAAAACAGCACATGATTATAGCCCAGGAATGAATTAAGAAACTTAAATCTGAATTAAGTACATGAAAAGATTGCTTAGATCTTGCAGACTCAACTGCACTGTGAACACTTAGTGGTGGAAAAGGATAATTTTCATAATGCTTTCTGTCTGTGGGTTTTAGAAAGGCTTTATCGGGGGTTATTGTACCTGTCTGCAGGTCTGAAGATTGAAACAGAGAGAAAAGAAAAATTTTCCAGGTCTTCTGGAAAGCAAATGGTGCTGCTGGAGGGAAAACCAATCAATTCAGAGGTCTGGGCCAGTTCTCTGTTCAAGTGCTCTGCTGCCTCCTTTGCTTCCAACTGTTCCCGTTTCCCAAGAAAATAAACATCTCCACTACAGATTCCAAGTAGAATGTGGTAAGTATTCTGAGAAACGTCTGCTAGGAATTTCTACTTTTATTATTTGCTTCTAGCATCATTACACTCATAACCACACGCCTAATTTTTTTAAATTGTTGATGTCACTATAATTCCAATGTTCCTTTTGAAATTGAGTTATTCAGTATTTTTGTATGCAAAAATGAAAGTAGTTTACCCCAATTTTCTACTTTACAATTCCTAATATTCTGTTTTAAAAAAAAGAGAGATCTTCCTGGTGCAATATATCTCATAATCTGTTTATATGAATAGAAATTGCATCAAATGCAACATTAGAGGAATGGCATTAGCTTTACATTAAGTGAAGTCCTTATTCAGATACAAGTTATTAAAAAAAGGGAGAAAAAAAGGGAAAAGGGAATTATTTTTATTTTATTTCTTGACTATAAATGAAACTGTTTAGTTTATTTCTGTGAATCCTACTCTTTGGCCAGTTCCTAAAAGTGCTATCATACAAATCTTAGCTTCACCAGGCCTGTATACTCAAGACCACACTGCTCTTTGTCTGGCATTAACAAAGCCTGAGTTCATGTCTAAGCTTTCTGATGGACACATTGCTGGTTAGAGTTGGTTGAAAATCTTTAGACAAAATATTTTCACATATCTAGTGGAGTTAGCAACTTCTTTTATTTGCGCTGGTTTCAGTCTGCAGGTCTGCTGAGGCTTTTCAGGTGTGTCTCTGTGAGACCTGAGCAGTGCCACACATCAGGGGCCTGCAGATGGCTTTCCTAGGAGTAAGGGAAGCTTGCCCCTCTACACCAACCCCTCTGTTGTTGTAAGCAGTATTAGTAAGCCACAAAGATCTGTAGAATTTCAAGCAGGAATAATATGACTAATCATCATCCCACAGGATTTGACTGACATTTTGGTACTGGCTTCTGTGCAGCAGAAATAGGCTTTTAATAATAGAACATTTTCTGTATTAAAAGGATACTCTGTGTATAACTGCAGCACATCTAACATGAAGAATGACTCTTGTGCACTAAAATTAGAGATTATGTGGCAGATAAGGTAAGAGCCCCGGGTTCCAGTTATACACAAGGATTTGCTAAATTGAATAAACACAAACAGATCTAATTCTGATGCTTTCTAACTTGTGCATGCTTGACTTTAGAAGTCAATAACACTTTTCAAGACATACTATGTGAGCATTATCTAAAATTGAATAGGTGCCTTTGTCTGCTTAGGAATTTTGGGTTTTTTTAATGAGACAATGCAATAATGTACACAGAGTATCTGGACTTGTTAAATTGTATACTCTTCCCTGAAAATGGGAAATTAAGTATTGCATATACTTTGAAAATACTTTTGCAACATTTTTCTATGAAAACATTATAACATGATTTTTACTGACATCCAGATATGACCTTTGCTGTCTTTGAAAAACAGATTTTCAACGTCCGGGCTCTGATGTAGTATGTCCTGCTTGTTAGTTGAGGGCATCTTACTCTGTTTTTACCTCTGAAATCCAAGTATTTTTATATAAATTTAAATCCATAAAATTGATGTAAGAATAACTTTGATTCCAAGATTAAAGTTAGTTACATGTGCGCAGACTCATAATTTTATTCTTCATAATTTTGTTGGTATCCTGTTTTGTTGTAATTCCTGGCTAAATCTGTCATACCACATAATTTTGTGTGGCCTTTTCAGGGCACTGGTTGCTCTGTCTCAAAGTTTCCTTCCCATTTTATTCAGTTCTGTATATTATCCTGAGACCTGTTCTCTACAGCAAATTTCATTTTTAACATTCTGGTGCAATAAATGGCAGTAAAACAGGGTGAGTTTTCTAACTGTGTAAGAAAACCATGTCACTGATGTTTTTTATTGAAGAAAACATTTAAATACTTTTTAAAGGTGTTTTAGTCATCTTGGCAATGTGCAATGTGTAGAAGCTGAGGATATGTGACTCAGGAGAAAATGTGTTGGTACTCATTTAGAGAAAAAACTTGGTTTGTATTCATACAGAGCCTGAGCTGAGACCCAGGGGAGCAAACAGAACTCTCTTCATCTCATATGGGAGGAAATCTGCAGCTGACGTAATTTTTTATAACTCAGTTGATTTCAGAAGAGCGACACACATTTTATAGGAGATGAAGTTTTTTGCATAGTGGTGGTATTTTCTTTGTTTACTTAAAAAAACATCTGTGCTTAATATTGGGCAGAGAAGCAAAATCAAGTTCCCTGACCTGCATCCCTGTCGTCAGCAAAGCTCTTCTGGATTTACATTAACCAGACTAGCATCAGTATCTGCTTCAATACATATCAAATACCAAGAGGCATTTCTATGTTTTAGAGGCATTTCTAGTTTTTGTTCTCTTACTCCTTTGGGCCACTTTGTTGGATCAAAGCAAGTTGAAAGCTGGGCTAACCAGATGGTTTGGGATTTCTGTGAGGAAGACTGTCCTGGGGAGGCATAGAACCAGAGCAAGGGGTTGCTTGCTTGGAGAGTTACTGAGCAGCAGTTGGTTTGAGTTTGGTTGGACACAGGTGACTGTAAGCTGGAAGAAAGGCTGGCCTAATGTAGAGCCACCCTAAAGCTGCCCTTGACTGTACCAGGTCCGAGATGGCTGTGGCAGAGTGAGTAGAGGAAGGAATGTGTCCCCTCTTCTCCCAGCTGTACAGGGTGCATCTCAGCTTCAATGAAAAATTCAGTCTGTGAGTTACAATTTTTGCTTGAGGAGCCAGATTTGTGTTTCCATTTGAGGAGTTTTGTATGCAAATCTTCCCAAGCATCAGGATGAGAGTATTCTCAAGGGTGTGTTCCTGCTGCTTCAGCTACATGGGTTTGCAATTCATTAAACCCTGCTGTCTTGCATGGCAATATTAGTTCCTGCCAAACCCAGTGATGTTCATTTACAAAATGGCAAGTGCTGCCATGTGACAGGCCAGCTTCACCAAATATATCTCAGTTCCTGTAAAGTTTGCAGACTTTACAGGTGTTACACAACAAACAGTGTCCTTTGGGTGGAAGGTCCCTGCTCATGGCAGGAGGCTTGGAGCTACATCTCTAATGCCTCTTCAACCCAAACCATCCTGTGATTATATGGATCTATGAATACCAATTAAGAATTTTAGGTGTTCTACACAGTATTTTTCAATGGTTAAACTGGTTTACCTGTTAAAACTCTGAGTCACAGCATGAGTTTAGTTTATAATGACCCAAAATTCTTGACTGAATATAACCCAGACACCACCTTGCTTTCCAGGGAACACCATGACAGCTAAAATTTGTTAAGAGTTTGGGCAAGTAGTTACCATGTACAAATTGCTGGCAGGTAACATTTCAGTCAGAATCCCATCACAGCTGAATGGATGATGTGTGTTATACTGGGGGATGATATAGGAAAATATATCAAATACAAATTTGATATATTTGCAAATCTTTTTTTCTCATACCATTTGTATTGCTAAAAACTGTGTCTCAATTTAGATGCACTTAGACTGTACTTCTGTTGTTTATATGAGTGTGAATTGGCACAGTTGGGATAGCTCTACCCTATGTACAATTAACAGAAGAAGGAATTGGGTATCTTGCAATTTGAATAAATTAATCCATGAAGGCTGTACAGAAATGTAATTCCTTTGGCTGCTGCAAATATTTAGAGATAATCCTGGCCAAGCATTTTCCTTGGTGGTGGAAGATCACCCTTGGAATAAGGATTAATGTACATTTCAATATTTATTTATGTGGGGTTTTAATTTTTAGTTTCAGCACACATCCATAGTTGCTCTCAGTCAAAACATCTGTTGTCATATTAACTCAGAGTACTTCTGATTGTGAAAAAAAACAATGTTATGAGATGTGGGGGTAGAATAATTATCTCTCTAATACAGCATTAAGAAATTCTCTGCATGGAGAAAGACAGATTTACACTTGCTTTGTCTTATGTGGGTGTAAGAGATAATGGGAGTATAAATCTCTGTAGGATAATAAAATGTATAATTTAGAGTCTCTGCAAAAGATTAATACCACTCAGCTTTTTTTTTCTTCCCCTCCTCTTTGGGTAATGAGATGAGTATTTTCACCGGTTACAGTTTTGTTATCAACCAAAATAATCAACTGACCATAATATATTTACAGGGTTTTGGATTTAAAAAAAATTTCTTAGAGTCATTCTTTTTAGGAATAAAATTATTCCTTAATAATTTCAGTGTAGACTTTTAAAACTCAGTTTCTATTCAGTTGCTAAGACTTTATAGGTATATTTTATGATAGTGTTTTTAGTTTAGTAATTGATCCTTTTTTGAAATATGGTACCTTGTGATAATGAAGAAGGAGAAATACAAGAAGAAAAGGTAATATGTAAAGAGGGAATAGGTTTTTTTTGTATCAATGTTAGCAGCATGGTTCCCAGCATCGATTTGCATCAATGGTTCCCAGCATGAAATAAAATACAATAATTTTTTGAGATACTTTGTATTATCAAGCCTATTACCAGGTGTTCATAATTCTAAAAATAAAAGTTATTGTGTTAGTGAACTCTGTCCAGAGAAGCTGAACATCAGCAGCCTCTTAGAGCCCTTTGTTGTTGCTTTGTAAGAAATATTGGAAGGCAGTGGAATTAAGGGGGTTGCTTCCTAGTCCTGGTCATCTTGAGTGCTTTGGCATTTCACCTCATTTTCTGTGTTTTAGTTTACCCAGTGAACATAAGGGTCACGGTGCAAAGTTGCTTGAGATCCCAGGTGATTTGTCAAAAAATGTGTGTGATGGGATGCTGTTCCCTAATTTTGCTGCTAGGACTTCATGTTCAGCATGCTTGTTCCAGTAAAACCTCATCCTGTTCTTATTTATCAGCTTCCAAACATCTCTTCTCATTGCATGAGACTTCCCTCAGACAAATGGTTCCTGTGAACATTTTGTCTTTTGAATCTTTGGATCACTTACTGTCTAATTTCATTTTAATGCTTAGTAATTCAATTAGACCCTTTTTTTTTTTTTTTTTTTTTTTTTTCTTTTTNNNTCAAGTTAGAGCTTTTTTTTTTTTTTTTTTTTTTTTTCCCTTTGAGGCTAAACTTTCACATTCAATCTATAATTAAACCTAATCTGGAATTTAGGTTTTATTTTGGAGTTGAAGATAATTACCTTTACCAGGAAATCATTTAAGGATACCCCTTATATACTTTTAATGTGCCTTTTATATGTTCATTTAAACTATTCAAAGGAAAGAAATGCTTCAGTATTCTCTGGAATTCAATGGGATTTAAGCATTTCTTGTTGATATCATGTGATGTGTACTGTAGTATCCTTTTCTTAAAATCTTTTCCCATGAACTCAGACTTCATGCTATTTATTTTTAGAACTTATTAGAGAAGTGCTTCTTAAATATCCTTCAGTAGATGTAGGTGTGTGAAACATGCTGCAAAACCTCAGTGATTCCAGCAGCTGGGAAACACATTTTGGTCTATCCAAGAAAGAATTACTCAATTATCTTTCATGTTTCCAAGCTCTGCAGAGTGCACTGAGCCTCACTGAGTGTCCTCTCCCTTCCCTCTGCCCTGTGCTATCTTTGTCATATGACAGTGATAATGCCAATGTTTTAGGAATCAGTTCTTAAAAAAATTAGCCATTATAATCCAGTTACAGGGAAAATAAATGCTTTGAAGATACCTGTGTTTGCTGAATTGTAGCAAAGACAAATGTTTACACCACATAAGTGAGTTTATGAGTATATAATTTCTTGCAGAGCCCAGTTAATAGAATTGAAAAAAGTGCAGATGTCATCAGAGGCAAACAAATTACTTTATCTTTTTCCTAAAATGTAAACTGAGAGCACTCTGAGCTGCTTTTTAAACATTTTTACTGCACATTGTATCCCGTTTCCAGGAAAAAGAACAAACTCATTTTGTTCCAAATACCTACCATAATAGGAAACATTACCACAAAGATGCTTCCAAACCACAGTCTTCAAGGTTTGAAAGGGCTTTTTTTTCCCTAATTCTTTAATCCATCTCTGTTTTAAGATTGCAAATTGCAGAACTTGGTCTTTTAATTCATGTCTTTCTATTTATGTCATAAATGTGCCAGAAAATACTTGTACATACATTCTTTAATTTGATACAAATTCTGCAGCATTTTCTTCTTTGTAAACTTTAAATTGAATAACAATAATAGTTTTACTTAGCTTTTAGATTGCGCTTTACTGGGTTAAAAAAAACCCAACTGTGTAAAAAATAAATTAGGAAAGGTTTAATGAATAGCATTGTTTTTCCTTACTTTTGCCTCTCATTGTGATAATTAAAAACGCTTTTGTTTTTCTATTGTGAGAAGCTGCACTGCATCAAGGCCAGTGGAGTGTTTACAAAGAATTGATGTATGAGCTCTGAAGCCATAAAATAAACTGCAGCAAGCTGACATTGGATTGGCTTCTCCAAGTTTCAATTATTACAGGTTTGTAATATTACTTGGGACATAGTGAAAGTTTATTTATATAAATGCTAGTGATGTTGTTAATAATTGTGTCCATGATCAGCATAGAACATCATTGATCAAACCCATTGAGGCTTTGTTTTAAATCAAGTTAAAGAAATTTGACAAGTCCATAGTTGTCAAATATGGATTTTTTTTTTTTCTGATATGCTTCAGGTATCAAAGTTAGAATTACAGGAACATCAAAGAACGAACTCCAATTTACAGATCTGTCAATATAGGCAGCCAGCAGAATTATGATTGATGTAATTTATTATAAGATTACATGGGGAAAGCTCAACACAAATGATTTCTTCAGCACTTGTTACTTATAGATTTTACAAGCAGTAACATCTAGAATAATGATCATCTAATATACTTCTCTGCAAACATAGATAATAAATTTCAGTTATTGTTTCAACTTGTGAATTGGTAGCTCATATTGAGATAGTTACTGTTGACAATTCTTTAAGTCCCTTAGTCAGACATTACAATGTTTAATTTTGACATCACACACCTTGTATTTGGCTGTTTAGAAGAGCCCTTTGAGTTCAGCTTACCAAGCAAACTTAGTAGCTATTGTTCACTCTTTTCCATTCTATCCATCCTTATCCTTTTGGAAACATTATCAGCTTTAATTGTATATTTGTATTAAAAGAATACATCATGTCATCAGCTGAGAATCAGTCTCTAGGTAGGTTTTCACCCTAAGTAATTGGTAATGACTTATTAAGAAGTGTAGTATGAAGAAAGTATTTTCCAGTTCGATGTTGCCCTCTAGCTTCTGGGTATTAGTGTCTCTTAGAATCAGCAAATTGTGTGGTATTCAGTTCAAAGCTTAAAACATGCTCAAAAATATGTTGTTAACAATTTCAGCCACTTTGTTAGTGGGAGTATTTGATCTGACAAGACTTATGTTCTTGCAAAAGCTGTTGAGTACTATAAAAGAGAATTAATCCTCTAAGAGTAATGAATAATCTTTAATCATATATCGTATAAACTTTCCTGAAATCAATATCCAGGTGGATGACTCATAGCAGTATGACTCACACTATTTACTCTTTTGAAATATTGACAAAACAATTTGTTTTAGGGGAAGTATATAATTTTTCTGAAATTGAATAAACATGAAAAAATGGTATCTTGAGACCTGTCTAAGATGCAGTCTGTCTCCTGTTGGCATTCTGCAGGACTAAGGACAATTGAATTAGGTTTGACATCAGTAAGTTTGACTCAGAAAGGATTATTGCTGGGGATTTGCTTTAGGACTCAGAACTTCTTGTTCCCTTGGAGGTGCCATAACAACCTTGTGGCTTCCCTGACATGCAGCAAAGCACACACATTCAATTGGGCTCTCAGAGCCTCTGCTTTCCCTTGGGAATAGATCTCAATATTAGTAGATTTACAGATTTTAATACTGATGTTGGAGGTTTGTGTTGCCATAATCTTAACAGTCAGGGTGCCTTTTTGTGGGCAATGAAAACAAAACCTGGAAGAAGGGGAGGAAACCTGGCATTAAGTACTTGTGCTTCTGGATTGCCAGCAGTGGCTGAAGCTGAAGTGTGAAACAGGCAGAGGCACAGGCTTCCCAGCACATGTCAGACACCTATTATTTCCTACAGATGAGTAAAAAAATCCTTGAGCTGGAAAATCAACCACTTTCCTTCAGTGTGAGAGATATTCTACACAGATCTAAGAGCTTGGCATGTGTTATTGTGGCATAGTTGAGCATGGCTGCAGTGGGACCCTCAACAGCTGAGCTGTGACCTCTGCTCCTCTCTCCTGAGAGAGCACAGAAGTAAGCTTAAACTTCCGTGACAGCAATTCCAGGCCTGAACCTTTTGTCCACAGACAAGAAGATTTGTTGTAACTTGAAGTAGTGTTAGAAGTACCATAGAGGGGTTTCAGGTTTTAGGAATACTTTTCACAGCTCTGCTCCATGTCTTATATTGAAGAGATCTTCCTCTACATGGGGACAATTTTTGGTTTTGTAACATAGCAATTTTTAGTAAATTTGCAAGCACGATGTTTTTCTCAAAGATATAATAAAATTTGATTGTTGAAAACCTATGATCAGCATCTATCATTAACATTTTGATTTAACATCAGTGAATACACATCCTTATTCATAGCCACGCTGCATTGCTTTGAATTATCTTAATGCTATAGTCATTTGAATAGTAGAAAATAATCTTGTGAATGACCTCAATTTCAGCTTGGGGAGTGCTTAGAAACATTTAATAAGAATTGTCAGATCAATGGAAAGAAGTTTGCATAATGAAGAATAAAGAACTTGTAGTAGTATTACTTAAATCAGATAGGGGAGTTTAAATTGATTCTTATTTGTTGTTTACTGTTTCAGCTTTGTTAAGCTCCAATCTTGTTTTTAACATTATTTATAGAAGCCAGTGCTCTGGCTTGTTGTTGTCCTGTTTTTATGCAGTTATTTCCAATGTTAAGCATTACTTTAACTTGTCTAGAGTCTCTTAACCTGGGTGCTTACCTCCAATGATTATATTTTAGAAAACTTTGGCTCATAATTTATTCTCCAGGTTCAAAGTTGACTCCTAACAGCCCTCATCAGCCAAGCAGACCCTGTTTCCTTCCTTCCCCCTCAGGACCCCTAGACATTGATGTGCATTAATCATCCAGCATCTGTCACAACTCTTACATCACCTGATGTAGAGGTGGTGTAGGTGTAGGAGATGTAGGTGTGTGAGAGAAAGGTGGCACCTTTCTCTCATACTCGAGAAGGTTTAGAACATTAATTGCTTTGTCCTCACACCCTGGGCTGGAGATCAGGGAGCCCATGTCAGTGAATTTCAGTGAAATTTGCGGTTGTACATCCACAGGCAGGATGTGAGGAAGGAATCCACGTGCAGGGACAGGAGCAGGTGCCACTGGCCCACCCAGCTCTTCTGGGAGCTGTCACACACAGGCTTGCTGTGCCACAGCAGGCTGGGACTGCCAGCTTGACTATCCCAGTTACAGTTCTGTTCTAGCTCACTGCTTCCTGCAGAGCAAACCTGTGTGCCCTGAGCTCCAGATCACTTCTGAGACCATGTTATATAGGATATATAGTATATAAATATATTATACTTGGAGGCACAATTTTTCATCCACTGTTTGTGTGATGGAGGGATAATAGGGGTAATTGTTTCTGAGCACAAATTAAGTCAGACATTGAGTGTTCTCTCTTTATAATGCATCTTTCCTTTATTTTTTTCCTAAGGTAGTGCCTGATGCCCAGTGTAGATTTGCTTTCGAGCTAAGTATAATTTGGTATTTTTCCAGAAGCATAGTTATCTGTAAAGTACAGGCTCTGACTTTTTAAAGAGATGCTTTGGGATTGTGTTTATTAGATTTAGAGAAACCATACCTTATTAAGTGTTCTTTTTACCCCTGCCTGAAGGTTGAAATTATTTTTCTGATGTACATCAAATCTAGGAAATGACAGGGCAATTACTTCTTTTAAAATTTATTCAATAGTGATCAGTAAATGGATGCTGTCTCATACCCACTCAGCATGTTTTGTGTATGCAGTTTGGTTCTGTGGAGGCAGATGGTTGTCAAGTTAGAAGCTTCAACACCATGAGATTCTATTGACAGGAATTTGATCCCATAGTATTAGCTGAATCAGGGACCAAGTTTTGGCACTGGCAATGGTATTAGCTGTGAAATAGTTGCTTTTTTCCTTCAGCTGATACCAACTTGCATATAGTTTGTGCATGATAAATAGCCAATGGTAAAATAGTTTTAGATTTTATTTCATAATTTGTATGAGTAATAGTATTATGTTTGCTTTTCCCCTTTCATCTGTGAGTCCTGTGTCCTTTCTATACTGCAGAGCAGTTGCTGTATAGGAAAGGAAGTAGCTGCCTGCCCTCCAGAACAGGCCCAGGCTGGGAGCTTCCTTGGGATGGTGGGAGATGAAGTTTGCAGCCTTTCAGGGTAATGAGGAAACAGAATCTGGGTCTCCCACTACTGGGAAGGGTTTTCTGATCTCCGGACTGTTACTCAAATACCCATATTAATATAAGCCCACCCATCTTGGAAAAAAACCCATAGCAACTCTGTGTTACTCTGGCCACAGGATACCCTGAGAATAAACCCCTCAGCAATCTAGATTTTAGGTGTGCTCAGAGTGGGGAAATTGGAGCCATGACAGAGAAGCTCTCAGCATTCAGGGAGCTTTAAGGCCAAAAGTGAAGTGCCTGGGAAGCAGAGGCTCATCACTGGTTGGGAGGCACCTGGGTATATACTGATATATATACAGAAATTGTTCCAAATGGTATAACCTTCTTTTATAGAAGTGTGGGTATTCCACTATTGTCTTAAGGGTCACAGGACAATTTGCATTTTTACGCTGTGAAATAAGTGAAGGCTGGCTAGTTGAGATGGCAAGTGCTTTCAGCAACTTTCTTCCACTGGCAGAGAGTTGAGTGATTCTCAACAGTGACTTGAAATGTTTTTTCCTGTGCATCTGAGCCCATCCATATTTGCAGTGCAGGTATTTTACTGCTGTGACTGATAAAAGTAGAACATAACACAAATTATGCAGTCAGATTTTAAAGTGACTGTGTGGTTTCATGAAAGTTTGTTAACTTTTTATACTGTTGGCTTAGGATGATGCTCTGAATAGTCACTTGTCATGTACCTACAGCCCAAAAACCCCAGACAGGTTTTTGTGCAAAAAAGTCATGCTCTGTATGTTTGACCAGCAGTTAAATGGATAGCTATAAAAGCCTCTATGGTGGGTTCTCTGCTGTAGGATGCAATACATTATTCATGACACCAACCTGCCTTGGCAAGCTTAAATGTATTTCTAGCATTAACTCAGACATGTATCCAAATCCAGAAACTATATGTGACATAGCATCTACCACTTTGATCCAAGCATATTTTACTAAGCCTCTCATATCTCTGTCAGTCACTTGGGAGAAAGAATGGGAATGGTTCACCGAAATGTTGCTGGATTTGAAATTTATTGTGGAAAAAAAATTGTCTTTGGCTGTTGCTTTGCTAATTTATCTTCATTCCAAATGGTAAACATGTTGGTAAATGTGAATGAAAAGCCTCCAGAGTATAAATAATAAATGCGTCTTCCAGTGGTACTGAGTGCTTTATGTTTCTGAAACGGTGCCAGTATTTTTTCTTTTGCTTTTAAATGGATTATATTGTTACACAGTACTGTGCACTCTGCTAGGCTCTGTGAAGGCCTTTGTCTGTGTTCGTAAGTGTTGATTTTATATAATTACTAGCATAAAGCATTGTATGCTGCAAATTAAACACAAATGAAATGAATATTCAGGGAATCCTTAGCAATTTGTAGTATTTTGTACAAGCTCAGTACAGATGTTTAAGAGTTTCTTGACAAGTTCTTGACAAGTAATAGATGATTTTGTTTAAAATGTCTGAATTATGAATGTATTTATGTGTTTTCTTACTAGGATAATGTTTGTGAATTTATCTTACCCCGAACTATAATTATTATATTAAATCCACACAAATTATCATAGTAAGTGAAATCAAAATGTGTCATTTCCCTCCACTCTGTTCCCCATTTCTAACCCTAAAATCGAAGGCACTGACTTACATTCCTTCAGGAGGAAGGAATTCCTTTACCCCCTCCAGTTTGGCTTCCTGAATGTGTAAGATTCATGTAAGTGTATCTTAAGCACAAGACAAAGGTATAAATTAGCTATCCTTCATAATGCCTTTGAAAATCACAGTATGAATATAAGGTTCCAGCAATCACTTAGGGGACAGACACTGACTTTTCTAACAGTGGAAAATGTAACGCCTATCAGAAAAAAACAGCAAGTGAAATCTTAGGAGCAGAGATTGAGCTAACCATGGATTTTCTTGGCAGCTGCTGTCATCTGTTTGCTTTGTGTAGATCTGGGTAGGAATAACTACAGTTAACAGCGAACTTAAAGAGCATTCAGATACATGGTATGGTGGGTCTGCAGTGTATCAAAATAAAACTCTGGGCACTGCACATTGTAATAAAGGGGAAATAATTTCATGAAAACAGAATTATTTTCCCAAAGTAGTCAATTTATATGTTTCCTCTTTTCAGAAGTAACTACCAGTTGAGGACTAGAATATAGGTTTTATTGTCTGTCAGCATCCTGTTGAGATAGAGTTCAAAGCAAAGCATAAAACCAGTGATAGTTTTCTCTGCTGAAATGGTGTTTATTCTTTAAGTGAAAAGGTGTAAGTGCGTAAGTGAAAAGCTGTGTTGGAGAATATTTTGTGGGAGTCACAAAGAAACCAAGCTATACCAGTCTTTAGCTTTTGCATGGTTTTCCTTTTTTAATGTGAATAAATATATTGCTAAACCACTGTCTACAATTTCTTTCTTGAACTGTCTCTGTTTTAACATGAATGAAATTCCAGTCAGTTGTCTTCCTTTCCTGAATGTGCAATCATACAATATGACTCTTCATTAAATAGTATCTGCAGATAGAAATTTAATAATGTCACTTTAAGGATTCTCATCCCATGGAAGTAAATGTGTATTTGAGCCATCTGTATCATGGGAAGTGTGATTAGGGCAAAAGTGCAAGAAGTTTTTCAAAGAAGTCAAAGCTTCAGTGATGAATGGGGAATATTAGCTGTTGGAAGGCATCTGATATGGAACTGTACAATGAATTTAGAACAGAGATTTGATCACTTTTCCTTTAAAAGAAATTCCCTCTCTCTTTTTTAGGTATAGGAAAATCTCACGAGGAATTGGTCATACTTAGACTGCAGAATGAGGTACTTAGCTGCTGTTTTGCTGTATTTGCTGCTCTCTGGATATGTATTGCCTCAGGCTATTCATTCTCAGCTCGCCAAGGCATTGAAGCTCACAATTTCTTATGCTCCTTTTGAGAGCAAATGTATTTGATCTCTACTTTGTGCAGTGCAGTGTTCTGGCCCTGTTTCATCATCATGAGTTAAATCCTCTTCAGAATCCTTCAAAACCTCAAAGAGTCTTGACACAGCAGAGCTTTTGGAGCTGAACTCTATTGTGCACCAGGAGCGTGTCCCTGGCTGTCCACAGCAGTTTTCTGTTTTCCACCATGGGGAAGGCTGAGGAGCAGGCAGCTCCTGAGAGCTGAAGAGACCTCAAGAGTAAGTGCAGGAATTACTGGAACCAAGTGGTAATTGTGGAACAAAACCGTGCAGTCAACAGACACAGACAAGAAACAAATAGTCACCAAATCTGTGAACTCATTTAGGTTTTGGCTTAACAACTGCAGTAAATGGGAGCAGATGATAATCAGCTTCTGCACTGCTGCTGCAGAGGGTAATGAATGAGCACTGCCTGCTGCTCTGAGGAGCCCTGCTGAGGGCGCAGCAGCATTTGGCCAGCTTGGTTTTGATTTCATTACGAGTGTCAGGCGCTTGTGTCTAGACTGGTGCTTTGGTAGCTAATTGATCTCTAGCATTTGATATGCTAATTATTCCTTTCATAATATGCTAATATGTGTATAGTGAAAAAAGAGCTTTTAAAGCTACGAGGATCTCTAGAGGCATATTTGGAACTGGGAAGTAAGAGCTGAAAGTCTTGATTTATGTCAGTACAATATACAAGTGACTGAAGGGTTCTAGTTGTTGGAATTTAGCTGGAAAATGAGAATGTTAAGACAAATTGTTTAGTCAGACAGTGACTGTTCAGGGCACGTAGCAGGCTATCCTGAACACCTCAAACAGAAAATTGGTGTGGATTAGGGAATATGCTCCTCTGTTCAACACACTTTTTTTTTGCTATATGGATATTTTTGCTGCTATATGGATATTCTTTTTTTTGTCAGTGATTTGGATGTCATAGTTTTTATCATATTTCCTGCAGTGAGAGAAGGAAAAACAAGTAATAGAGAAGTGTAGTTGAGTCACCTCCCAGTTCTCCTCCAGGGTAGTACCTCTCTAAATTATGACTACTTCTCCAGGCAACTGTTACTTGCTGGCTCTCTGAATTCCTACCATTTGACCATTCAAAATCTGATGTTAATTAACTGGTTTATGTTCATTCCCAAATTTTTTTTGTCCTTTTCCTCTTTAGATTTGCTTCACCCTCTGGGTACTTTAAAATACAGTCTGATGAGTCTCAGTCATTATCTCTCTGAAGCTCAGTGTGGAATTTTAATTGTATGTTCTTCAGGCTGTGACAGAAAGGAGCCATCAGGGAGAGTTTTCATACGCATTTACTTTTGTCCGTCTCCACTCACTTTTTCATTCTGAAAAATACTTTTATTAAATACATATTTCATAGGTTTGAAAGCTATCAAAGAAAGTTTGCTGGAAGATAACTACTGAGGAACCCTCCAAAGACCTAGGATAGAGCTGGGAGCACACATTGTGCATGTAGGACAGAACCAGAGGCAGAACCAGGATCCTTACTGACCCTTGGAGGTCAGCCATGCTTGGCAATTGAACAATTTAATTTCATTAAATATTTTTGAAAGAAAGCTTCTAGATTTTCTTCTATACAGACAGCTTTTGCATAGACTAATAATCTGTCCCAGGGCCACTGAGTAGATAGTAATTAGATTACTAATATGTACTTAAAGATTTAAATAATAGGAAAATGTCTGCTCTAGGTTTGGCTCCAGTCCCTGGCAGCAGATTAGATGAACACCTATCAAGTGTTATAAGCACTTGGGCAGACTGTGCAACCATTATCGGGAACAAATTCCTGCTGTAATAAGCTTATCTCTATGCTCAAAGTCCTAATCACCTTCTTGTTGACAAGAGAGGACTTCAGTTTTACTCACAGGGGTATAAGTACCTGATTAGCTCTGCAGACCAAACCAACCCAAATAAAACCACCCTTTCATTTTAGAGAGCAAAGTGAGTGAACTGATTGATGAAAAAAGTCAGTAGAGATGTGTTTACTGAAGTCCAAAGCAGCAAATCCAAATACTTTCTTATGTCAAGAGATACTGTGTACAGTTAAATTCAACCAACAAAATTCTTCAAATGGTGTGGAATCACAGGAGTGTTTTAGGCAAAGACACATATATTTTTATTATGGAATTTTGTGTGTTATTCTTAGTTCCACTTTGAGCTTCTTCAGAACTGATATGAAGCTAGTGACAAAGGAGAATTTCTCACCCTGATACAAGTGTAGGTGATAAAAGGTCCACCATCAATGACATACATCCCTTCTTTTTTCAAAGCATTAAATTTCTTCACTTGCAAATCTGATTTTGAGAGCAACAAGTATCTGATGTCCTGAATCTCCCTGCTTAGCTTTATTTCTTGAGGGAGTAGTTTTAATTGAAATTAGCAAAATGTAATTTCACATTAAAATAAGGACTCCTTAATAAATCTTATTTGTGACCCTTTACTTCTGCTTCAGAAAATGGTTTCCAGGATCCACTCAAACCCTGCAGCAATAGACTTGAGAAATAATACTTGGGATAAATTGTGGATTTTTTAATCTTTTAGCCCAAAGAATTCCATCTGGTTGAGACCATGTAGTTATACCATAACTGGCCCCTTGAGGCTTCACTGATGAGGCTGAAAACTTTGCCAATTTCATCTATGTGCATAATATATTACAAAAGCCACAGAAAGTAATGCCTTGATATGCTTGCAGCTTATTCAGACATAGCACTCAGAGGTTATTGATGCAATTTGTACCAGGGCCTACTAGGACTGGCTAGATTATTGAAATAGTCCTTAAGTAAGAAAAATAATTTAAAAATTTAGGTGATTGGAACAGTCAAATGTAGTGACTTCACTATAAAGAAACTTTACTGCTTCAGAAATATCATGTGCAGCTAAATTGACTTTAAACAAGTGTGTTTGAATGTTGAGTTGAACTTATTTTAGCCATGTTGGTGCCTTATGCATTTGCTTTTCATAAATATCCTACACATTTATAAGAGGGAATGTCCACCAAAAAAATCATGGCATAACCATTATTAGCACAGCAATGGTCTCCATAAGATACAGCATCCACATGGAAGATTTGGTATTACAAATTTTGTCCCATCAACAAGAAACAGGAAACGTATCTTTGAAGAATTGAGTTAGATGTGTCTAACTTGCAATGCTAAAAACATGGGGCAAAATTCTAAAAATGAATAAGTCAGTGGGGATGAGGAGAGTGGACAGATAACTGGTACTGCAGGACACCAGTGAATGCTCAGGAAGAAAGAAATCACATGCAGAACATGAATTCTGTATAAGACTTGTGTGTAGAAGAGTTAACAAATTAACGGAAGTATAAAGGGATATCAGCTAAACATGGAGAACTGTTCTCCAGAAAGCTCATGTGAAAATATATGTCCCCTTAATATGCTTTATAATGGCCTTCAAATACCAACATATGCTATTAAAATGGTACTGGATATCACACACTCCCATCACTGTGCAAGGTGCAGTGTGTGCTGCCAGGAACACCCCCCTCAGCAGCTGGATTAATGGCACCCAGTGGATTAATTAGAGCCTGCTCTGCTGTGTGTGTGTAACTTTCTGACAGCTCAGTGATACACCTTGGATGCATCAGCTTGTATTCTGCAAAGTGGAGTATTCCAAAATCATTCTCTCATGTGTGATTTTTAAGTAGTGCTTGAATTTTTAAACTTCTCTCAACAAAAGCTTTCAGATACTCCAGGCTAGCTTCAGCTAAATTGGGAACCTTTTCTCTAGGCCAGCTGAGCTTGGAGCTACCCTGCCTTCCTTAGTTTGTGTGTTTAGGTTCATTAAACATCTGCTGAGAAATGTATATAATTTATAATAACTGAGTTTTTTTAGAAGACTGGAGTGCTTCTGAATGAACATCAGTAGGTAAATAAACCATGTCATGAGCTCTTACCAAGAGACATAAGCCATGATTTTAGCTTGGGCACAAGAGTTGCTGACTGGGCTTAGGAGGCAGCTCTGCCCTGGAGCTGGTGAATTATGACAGGATAACTCAGGGACCTGTGCTCACCTGAGTGCTCACTGTCTTTGAATGAGTACAGTTCAGAGATAAATACACCTCCCATTTTTACACAGTGCCTCTGGGCTCAAGTATCCTATTTGGCCCTATCCATGATTTTTGAACAAATAGAAAATAAACACCTGCAATAATGAAAACTATGTCTCGGGAGAACAGTGTTGATGTGAGGGTACACACTGAATTTTGATCTGTAATATTTCCTCTGTGTACCTAAGTGTCTTATAAAATCTGTCCAACCTTCTAAGCCACAGAGACCTATGCTGTAGATAAAAGGTCTTGATGGTGACTGATTTTTAAGTGTTTTTTTACTGGGATAATCTACTTGTCATAATCTGGAGCCCTCTGGTTGCTGCTCAGCACTCCTTTTGTATCTAGGTTCCGCTCACTGCAAGGATCAATCCTTTTATTGAAGAGTCCCAGAGCTGCAGTCAGCAATGGTATTTTCATGCAAGTTTTACCTTCACTGAAACTGGAGGGAAGCTGTGGAGTCAATCTGATTTGTAATGAACCTCATTCACATGAGCACTTTGCCTTCTCTACAGCAGTGCTTCCACTTGTTCTCATTTGGTTTTACTGTGATCCCAGGCATTCAGAGCTTGTATTAAATCTCTCCAGGGAAAAAAGAAAAAATTAGTTACTGATAACTTATTTCACACTTGAACTTAACAGAAATATTACAACCTCTAACAATAGTTAGTTTTTTAATCATGAGAAGATCTTTCATTTTCCCTGCAATTGGTTTCATCACTTGTACCTTGTAGCTTGGCAAATGGAGAACAGGTCTGGTGACTGAGCCCAAAGCAGTGTTTTACAAACCACAATTCTGAGTGGGGCTTGCACAATGGCAATTGAGTCAGACAAGGTTATAAAAATATTCTTTTTACTTTTCCCTTTATTTTTAGACTATTCCCTTCAGGGGCATTCATTCATATACAGTGTTTTGTGTAAGCATGAAACGACAACACTAAAAATTAAATGTGGATGCAAATTAATAAATATTATTTCGCAGGAAAAAAAAGATGTTTTTCATTTATTCATATATTGGGGATGAGATTCCAAAATCTCCTGATTTTAAGAATCTCACTCATCTGTCTTGGTTTGGGAAGACAGGTGTCTGCTAAGGAAGGCCAGAGCCTCCCCTGGAATAAAGAATGTAAACCCCCTCCCTCCGAATTGCTATAAAATTTAAATCAAGGGGCTCTCAGGCAAGAAATATGGGAGCAGGGATAACAGTCCTTTACTAGGGAAACAAACAAACAAATGCAGTAGATTAAAACAACACAGACAGAGTCGGAACTCAACCTGATACCCGGTTGGTCAGGGTGTAGTCTCAGTCCAATTGGAATTGTGGCTGCAGTCTTCCTGGACTCAGTCCTCAGGTGTGGTTCTGTTGGAGCAGGAAAATCCTATTGAAGGAACGGTGAAGATCTTCCTCTGCTGATCCAGATGAAAAGGGGTAATTCTCTTTCTGAGCGAAACCCAGCAAGAGCTGTCTTGTCTCTCCAGATTCCCAGCTATATCTGTGTAGGAATGCTTGGCTCCTCCCTCTGGGCGGAGCATCTCACAATGGGATGTTAAAGTTCTTATCAGTAATGCATTGACATTCAATAGCCTGTTATCAGCAGATGTCTCCCTGGAGGGAGGAGATGCTTGTGGAAGAGATGCTTGTGGAAGAGATAAGGAAAACTGCCCACTTAACAGAAGACAACTGCCATACAGATGGTAAATAGAATAGTATTGATTTCACAATCCATGACACTCATCTCTCCACAGCATGCTGATGGGACATCAAGCCAGGTCCACCTGCAACTTGTGGCACAGTGCTGTGTCTGATGCCTTTGACTTCCCAGCTCAAACCACCACCTACTATTTTACCAGTGCTCTGACTGAGCCTGGACTTCGGCACAATACCCAGCATCAGGATTTGAACTTACACTTCTGGATTTGTAGCATTTCCTTGAGCAGCTCTGACACTAAGCCTGTTATCAGATCAAACAACAGAAAATAAATTCCTTGGCTTATTTGGCTGTGGTGGCTCTGTACTGAGTTGTTTGCAATTGGTCCAGACTAAAACAGAAATGTAAATCGGCTCCTGTGTGCTGAATGACTTTGTGTCATAATTTTTGGAAGGTATCTGGGTGAAATCATGTTACAAGCTAAGGTGATTCTCTTGCTTTTATCCTTACAATTTTCACAGTCTGTGAAATATTACTGTATTCCCCTAGTTACAAATAAAATTATTTTGATGTATGATTAATGATTTTCAGAGTTAGAAAAAAATAGCTGACTAAGGCCCTTAGCATTGTACAACCGGATTGGATTTTGATGTACAGACATCTCATTATTTTGAAATGTAAGTGCTCTACTTTATCTTTGCTTATCATTACCAGTAACATTTTGGATAGTTTTATGAGAGCTTTGATTTTACTAATCCTCAGTTCTTTTTAATAATTTCATTTAGAAAGGCTTTAGCTTCATAAGAACTGCTGCGAAAATGGTCTTGAGTTAAACATGTGAAATGCAAAAATTATCTGTCAAAGCAGATGTACAACATTTCCACTGTTAATACCTCTTTGGCCTTTAATCCTATTTTTCTGGTTTGTGTGGGTACTGACAGTTAACTCAAGTTTCAATCAAACCTAGACAAATAGGATTTTTCGACTACAGTCAGCTAGTCAGACAGCCAGTGATTTTTTTCACACTGTTCAGAGACTCATTAGACCTTTGTTCAGACTGGTTTAGGCACAGCAAGGATGTAGAACCTGTTCTTTCACAGTCCACAATATTTTTCTCAGGCTGAAGATTAAGGTTTTATAGGCAAAATATTTTCTATTTTATTTCAAAATTTAATCTATGTAATTTGCAACTGCAAAATTTTGACATGCCTTAGAGAATGAAAACATTGAAGTTGGCTGTGTTTCACAAATGAATTAATTTAATGCCATTCAGTTAATGATACCTGAAATGTTGCTAAGCACTTAAATGCAAAGGACTGAAAATTTTAACACTGCATTATTACCATTTCAGTGTATGCTTTCTAATGAATACCCATCGGTCTGCAAAGAAAGAAATTTAGTTTGTGACATCATTTTGTGATGGCATACTGTGTAAAAGATACTGTGAAAACCAATTAAATGTGAAATTACCAGTGAATTCAGATATTAGATAATAGAAATATAGATAGGAATAACATCACTACAATACTTAGTACTTGTATTTAATGTCAGTGGGGAGTTAGTTGTGTACTGTAAAACACACAGAAAATGGCCAATCACTTCCCCAAAGGTCTTGTCATCTTAAATGATGAAAAGATAACAGACTACACCAAAATGGAACTGGGCAAGTGGCAGGAGGGGTAGGGTAAATCTGTTATGAGCATTAAAATAAAATAAAATTATTAAGATCTGCTTCACTTAAAATATGATTGCAGCCTTGCCAAATAGAGTTAGTACAGTGACAGGTAAATGCATAGCTGACAATAAAAATCTACATTTTTTTGAGCTGATTAATTCTTCTCACACTCAAGTATCTCTTAGTGCAAATAACCTTACCTGAGCCAGGGGATGAAATACCCTGCATGGGTCAATAGGAGCTGCTCTTGATGCCCAAAAAATTCACAATCTCACTTCTGGTGTAAATGAATTAATTTCCAGATTCACTATCAAATCTGGCCCCAGGTGTTTAGTATGAAGCATGGTGCAGCATCCTTAGCTAATGTTATATAACCCTCTATTTTGTAATCTTCCTGTGTCAGTCTTCTTCCATCTGTGCACATTCTAGTTTCTTGCAAAAAACTACCTCCACAGACAATGACTTTTTTTTCTCTTGGCTACCAGAACTTTATGGATCTTCTCCATGTATCATTACTTTGTCACACTCATTAGAACTTGAAATGAAACCTGTTGAGGTGACTTAACATCATCTCAGAACACCTGGTGCTTTGGCATTTCACATGTCATATGGGTCATGACATAATAGCATTTCTAATTGTCAGTCACAGAGCGAGATGCAGAAATAGTGAGTGGAAAAGGGAAATCCCTGGTGGGAGAGCTCAAGGTTATCACTCTGCTCATGGCAGAACTGAGAAACAAACTCACCCACATGAAAGGCTGGGCTACTTCTATAGTAATGTTCTGTAATGGAAAGGCACAGAATGATGTTCTGCCTTTTGTCCTGG
Source organism: Urocynchramus pylzowi (assembly GCA_013397555.1). Classification (NCBI taxonomy): domain Eukaryota; kingdom Metazoa; phylum Chordata; class Aves; order Passeriformes; family Fringillidae; genus Urocynchramus; species Urocynchramus pylzowi. The sequence goes on along the minus strand of VZRH01004724.1, from coordinate 77,325 downwards.
ATTTCTGATCTTTCGTGTATTCTTTTCTCTCTTCCCATGTCACAAGGTGGGTACATTACATTCTATTCTGTGGATTCCAGCTCTTAAGTCCAAGGGTGTATTTCTGTATTTAAAAATACAGTTAATGTAACATATGTCTGTGAGCATCTTGCACACACATATAGAATGATATGTACATATATGAATGACTAGTACAAACATATATTTTTGCTTTATGTAACTGTGCCATGGAAAGAAAAAAACCACATTTCTAACACCACAGTGACAGTGATTGGTCAAGGGACACAATTTCCCAGCCAGCTACAGGGAAACCATTCACCTGCTACTGGACTTTAAAGTTTGCAGAACTGGAAAGATTTCAAGGGACTGCCATAAGTTTATTGCCTCTAGAAACCCCCCAACACATAGACTGTAATAATTACCCACACTGCAGTATTTGGAGATGTGACAGGAGGCACTTTCTCCTGCTCCTGTGCAGAGCACTGAGACACCTGCAGTGGAGTTAATAGTTGCAGCTCCTGCTCTGAGAGCAATAGTCCATGTGGGAAGTGGTGCTAATGGAGTTTGCAGAGAGGAAACACCTCTCACGTGCCATAGAAACAAGTGTGATATGAGGTCTTTTCACAGTGGCATCTTACTCTTCAAAAACACCAGATCTAAGTGGACTTAGAATTTTGAAAAGAAATGTGAGCAAAAAATATCCAGATCTGAACATGTAAAAGCATTTGATACATTGCAATATATTTTGTATGTATGCAGACTGTATCTCTAGCCAGATTCTGTGGTTTGTCTTGCTCTTGGAGTTGGACAAAATTCACACAATTTCAGGGAGATGTGCATTAATAATAATCAAGTAATACAGGTGAAGCTCTCAGGGTTTGTTCTCCATATAACTAACCTATTTCACTTCTCAGATGTATTTCTAAGCCTGACATTTTGGGCTAAACGTAGAGTACAGGAAGGGAATAGGTCCTGCAATGGCTGCCCTGCTGTCTTGCTGGTTGGTGAGCAGTGTCAGGGTGACAGGCAGCTTGTGTGCACTCCCACAAAGTCTCCTGGTCCTGTCCTTTCGCCACCAGCAGCATGTGGGAATGCTGGAGGCAGTAGGCTCTCTTTTAAGTACCTGATATGCTTTGAAAGTTCCTGCAGTGAATCTCTCTGACAAAGTTAGTTTTTTCTGTGAGTTTTGTTGTCCTTCTGCTAGGAGGAAGATCATGCAAATTAATGATTCTCAGAAAAGTGATGTATCATTTAAGTGATCTAGAGAAATCCTGAATTTATTCAGATCAATGGAAAAGAATCCCCTTGGCTTAAAAGGAAATGTATTTTTCATTTTTGATTTTCATAGACCAGCCTAGGATATGGAAAGAAAAAGGGAGAATGTCTCTTAATGATTGGTTTCTTCTAATATTCTATTTTATCCATAAAAAATATGTAAAATGGGAATATAAAGAACTCCTAAAGCGTGTTGAAAAAAATCCTCATGCTACAATATTCCCGGATGCTGTGACTTTTTAATTTCTGCAGGAAACCAGAGTTTCATATCTTTTCCTGAAACTGGTTAATTGCCTCCCTTTCTCCTAAATTTCCTGGTAGTAACATTTGCCAGATACCAAGTTTCTTGGAATATGCTTAAAAATTTTGGAGTTCACTTTTGTGGCACCTTTCTAATCAGTAGCCAGGGGACTTTTATGCAGTCAGAAACTGATATTAAAGAATAAATACAGAGTCAGATCATATCTGATTACTTCAGCAAATATATTAAGAAAATACTGAAAAAATTGCATAATTTCAGCCTTCATTGCTGGTGAATAGTAGTATAGGTAATAGAGTAAATAGCTGAACTTGTGATGGAAGAAGTGGATTGATATATTTTGACATACTACAAAATATGTCAAAAATTTGTCAAAAAATAAATATTTCATTTGTGTAATCCCTTAAGTATGTAGTCAAAATATTTTGACTACATACTTAAGGGATTACACAAATGAAATATTTATTTTTTCACCTTTTGGAAGATGTAAATGGCAGGCCAAGTAGCATTTTCTTAAAAGAAAATGGAATAAATGAATTAATATAACCTAGCTGATATAAACACTGCTCTGATACAAATAAAAAGAATTGTGTCCCATTGTGATGCACAGACATACAGTAATAGACAAATTTTGCCTGGTGTAAGTTTATAATCTGAGAAATGCTAAGGAGCTGTAGAGAAATTTGACAAAGTTGGACAGCTGGCACTTTTGAAAATTTCTTTAGCCAGTTAAATGCTTAACTCCCATTACAGTAAGACCTGAATTTCTAAGTCACCTATAAAAAGGACCTAACCTGTATCTGTAGGTCTAGCTTAAGTCTGGCCTTTCAGATATTTTAGGTGAATAATTCACAGAAGATCTGTATAATAATGAGTGAAACAAACCTGAAGTATCAAAAAAAAGAAAAAAAGCCAATCTTTCATCTAAAGTCACTTGTACACTGTCTTTCATGTGCTTAAGCTATATTTTAAAAATGAGGCACAGTCTCCTAATTTATTTAGAAGTTTTTGCACAATTGTGTTACTGATAGTGGCCAGACAGATGTGAACAAAAGTTTGTGTCAAATCCCCTGAATTCCAGGCCTTCATCTGAAACACAAACCCTTTATATTATTGAGAATCCCAATGCATTTTACACAGACACTGAAGTTCTGGTGTTAGACACTCCAGTTAGGCATTAAAGACAGATAGCAGCTAGCATACAAGTGCTGCTTCCAAAGAGAATAAAGCCCTTTTGAAGGCAATAGAAACTGTCAAAGTTAAATTAAAAATTAAAAATCCATTCTGTGGGCTGCTGACACACTAGGCTGCCTGACAGCCACAGAGACAGAAGTTTCAAAAACCTCTCAAATGCAGTTGTAAGTTGCCTGTGCTCTCTGTGCTTCCCCCTCTCACCCAATCCACTTTTATCCTACAGTGAAATATCACCACTATGAACAGATTATCTTGGTCATAAGGAAAAAAACCTCATCCTTATTTTAAAATATCTTGAGTGATCAAGTATTCAGCTAGCTTATGCTTTAACATGGGATGTATTGATGTAAAAATGATAGACTTCTTGGAATTTTAATGATTAATTATTTATGGTAATGTACTGCTGAATGCCAGTCTTGCAAAATGAAGATTTATATGGCCTTCAACATGAAAAACTGCCTACAGTCTCAAGAAGTGTTTCAATAAATTATTACCTGTGTTAAATTTAGGTCTTAGAATCTACAAGTAGGGTAAAGTGGGGTAATTCATGTTGTTTGGGTTCATAGAGTCATAGAATCATAGAATATCCTGAGTTGGAAAGGATCCACAGGGATGATCGAAATCCAGCTCCCTGCACAGGTCAGTCCTTACAATTCCCTCAATCCCACCCTATCCCTCAGAGCTTCGTCCAAATGCTTCTTGTGCTCTGTCAGGCTGGCACTTTGACCATTGCCCTGGAAAGCCTGTTCCAGTGCCAAATACTCTCTGGGAGAAAATTTTTTTCCTAATATCCAGCCTACCCCTCCCCTGATCCAGCTCCAGCCATTCCCTTGGATCCTGTCCCTGATCACAGGGAGCAGAGATTGGAGCTGCCCCTCTGGAGGGTGTTGGGGACCACACTGAGGTCTCCCCTGAGTCTCCTCTCCTCCAGGCTGAACAGACCAAGTGTCCTCATCTGCTCCTCATATGGCCTCCCCTGCGGACCCTTCCCCATCCTCCAGACCTCCTCTGGACACTCTCTATTAGTTTAATGTCTTTTTTATGTTGTGGTGCCCAAAAATGCACACAGGACTGGAGGTGAGGCCACACCAGAGCAGAGCAGGACAATCCCCTCCTTTTTATTCTGAAAGCACCGAAGTACCATAACAAAGTACTAAAGACATTAAGAAGCACAATGGATAATATCTTTCTTCCCTTGTGTCCTCCACATTTATACCCCATTGTGTGGTAAGTGGCATTTCTGATTGTCTTTGTTGGGATTCTTTCCTTTTTTACTGACCTCCCCTGTCAAGAAGAAACAGTAGCGTAATAAAGGACAATACTTTTGTTGTCATGAACAATTTACCATCATATACCTTACAGAATTCTGAAAGCCAGTTGTTTGTTGCTTGCTGCTGCTTGTGTACTTCTCTCAGCTTGTCTGGATAAGAGATCATGACAAAAATCTATCTATAATTAAGCAAAACCTTCAAGCTATATGTTGCCTCAATTTAAAAGGATGCAAAGCCTTTATCACTGTCATGCATTCAGTCAACACCTGTTTGGGATCAGCTCTGAATTGTAAAGTGGGCTTTAAAAACAAGATCAGGAGTTTGAAGTTTATTTTGAAGGTTGGTATTTTTGTTTAATGTGAGGTTATTTGCCCAGGATGCCATCAAAATTCATATTATAAAGGGTAGAATCAAGCTGTATAAAAGCAATTGACTACTGTTTTCCTACAGGCTAAATCCCACATTTTACAATTATTTTATTATTTTTTTCATACAGCTTCATGTGAAATTTGGGAGAAATGAGCTGCAATGCAATACAGATGGGACTGATTAATCTTACATGCAGAGCAATAATTCTGGTACATTATTCTGTGCAAGCTTTAATATTTCCTTGACTTATGTGGACTGGAAAGACCCCGTGTTGACAGGTGAGATGTTCCTGTTGTGCTTGCATAGCCCTCCTCAATGCAGCATCCAGAATTTTAATGAGCCAGGCGATGGAGACACGATGTACTGTTGATTCTGATGGGAGTTAAAAGTCTGACCAGGCATTAGTCAGAGCCTCTGCACTCCAGTGGGTATATTTTCATTCATCCAGGAAGCAGCACAGACTCCTGAGACCTGGTTTCCAGACAAAGGGAGTTCAGACAGAAATCGGAGCTTCTGGTTGCATTTTGAACTCTGCCTGCCCCCGGTGTTCTCTCCCCTTGAACAAGCAATAGGAGCTGCATCTCAACCATCTGTCTGAACAGTGCCTGCAGTTGCCTTTGACTCCTGTGACTTTAAACAGGACATTGCTAGAAGACCCGAACAAATAAACTGGACTCCATGAAACCATCAGATTTAATCGTCCTTGGGGTACACACTCCTGGAAACTTGTTAATTCATTACGTTACAAAGCAATTCTCATGCTGACTGAAAAAAAAAAAAAAAAAGCTAAAATTATTTACAATTACGTATTCTTTAATCTTTATTCTTTGTTTTTACGCATTATTATTTAAAACGTTATGTATTTCATAGTAGGAGCTACTTACCCTATGGTAAAATGTCCTTCATCTCCATATACAAACTTTCTAAAAATCTGAAGTTCTACTCAAAGATTTGGGAGTCCTAAGAGCATCCTCTGCTGATGCATAAAGAAATTGTTTCTCAGTTTTCCCAGTGGAGGTAAGAGTTTTTATTGCATATCCACAAGAAGTTTGTAAGAACTGTTCAGTGTTTGTATGTCACTTGGAAAATAGAAAAGCCTTCACGGATTATACATTTAAAGTAAATCAAGTAAATAAGAGGATCAGCATTAAAAATATTGGATGCCACAAACAAATATAGCTGAAACCACAATGGTCTTATTGTCCAACAATAGAATCACGGTATTCTAATGCGTAAGATGTCCCTGTCTCTTTCCCCTCCATAATCAATGTGAATACTGCTGCATAGCTTGAACCGTTCCCACTTTTCTGACGGCATTATCTTGTAGCTCTAAGCGCCGGTCCAGGCCGGCCGTACACCAGGCTGTGCTAGGAGCAGTGACGAGGGGAATAGACAATCCCTTTGACCCGCACTGCTCAGATCACCTCGAGGTGCTGGGTCCAGTTCTGACCCGCTCAGTACCAGAAGACACTGCCAAGCCGGAGCGGGTTCGGCAGAGACCACCATGGTGGATGGAGCCAGGCTCTTCACTGCGGAGCGTGGTGCGAGGACAAGGGACAAGGGGTGTCACCAGACACACGAGAGCGTCAGGCTGGGCAGGGGGATAAGGGGCGGTCCCGCCGCGGCCCGCGGGTGCGGGTGCGGGTGCGGGTCCCGCGCCCGGTCCCGCGCCCGCG
>VZRH01004724.1:21646-71247 GCA_013397555.1 Urocynchramus pylzowi | reverse complement strand
CCCGGCCCGGCTGACGTCAGCACAGCTCGCAGCCAACCAGCACGCGCGGCGCAGGTCGGGCCCCTCCCCCAGCGCCCTCGCTGCCCATAAAATCCGCGGCCGGCGGCGGCTGTGGGATCGGCGTGAGGGGAACGGGACGGTGCGGACTGGCAGAAATGGGGCGGCGAGACCTGCCCCTGGCACCGCGGCTCGACCCCGGCTGCCCCGCCGAGCAGGCGCTCCGCTCGCTAGCCGGGATGCTGCTCGTGGCCGCCGGGCTCCTGCTCGCTGTAGCTGCGGGCGGGCGAGGATCGCCGGCCGGGGAGCAGGAGAGTCCGCCGGGCAGCCGCTTCGTGTGTACCTCGCTCCCGCTGGACGCCGCCGGCGCGGGCTGTCCGCTGCCCCCCGTGCCCATGCAGGGCGGCGCGCTGCCTCCCGAGGAGGAGCTCAAAGCCACGGTGCTGCAGCTGCGGGAGACCGTCCTGCAGCAAAAGGAGACCATCGGGAGCCAGCGGGAGGCCATCCGGGAGCTCACCGGGAAGCTGAGCCGCTGCGAAGGCGCCGACGGCAAGTCCGCCGCGGGGGCGTGGAATAACGAGGTGGGCAAGGGCAAGGACACGATGGGCGACCTGCCGCGTGACCCGGCGCAGGTCATCGACCAGCTGAGCCGCACTATGCAGACCCTCAAGGACCGGCTGGAGAGCCTGGAGGTAGGGCCGGGCAGCGGAGCCGCTTCACGTCTAGCGGGCACTTCGGGCGCGAGTGGTGCCCTCAATCCGTGTGGAGATGGATCCAAACTGGCCCAGCCCGGGGGCGAACGGCTCGGTTTGGCTTGTCGTGGTCTCTTGGTTGTTTATCTCCTTTCTTTAATGGTAAATACCTGAGGGGCTGCTCTTGAATGTGTTCTCCCACTGCGTGGGGGGAGATTATGGTCTCCCTCCTTGTCCCCAGCTTAGTTTCTGTATTAATAATGTGTAAATCTCTCTTTCTGGGGATGTGGCTTCACGTGGTTTGAGGTACGAAGCTGACGTCTTGGGCAGTAAGACCTCAGCATATGGTGCTGAACAGACCAGTGGTAATGAGGAGATTGTGTTGGGCAGATGGTGCAGATAAAATTATGTACTCAGGACTGACACAGAATGAAAAGAACCCGATTCTGTGTGCCTCTGAACAGAAAGGGGATTTGGTCCAAGCCCACCGATAAGTGATTTCTGTGAGCCTTTGGACAGTTCCCATGGTTTGAGTGCTGCTCATGCAAATGTTTCGTAAAGAGGATTCTCACAGGATTTGTGCTGATGTTGTTTTGCTTTTCACACCCTGAAAGCCTCACATGTGTGCTCCTGCTGTTCTCCAGTCAGTGCTGATGTGAGGATTGCGAGTAACTTCCGAAAGGCTGTTCTGTGAGTGCTGCTTTGCAAGTGCAGTTTTGAATGAGCTGTTAGTATTCATTCCATCCTTCTATTACTCTTGCTGTCTTTCTGAAGCATTCTTTGTAGCGTTGTAGAAGAGAAACTCCTCTAGAATAACATGGTAGGTGGAAATGTTTTTTTTTTTTAGTATCTTTAAAGATACCAGTGTTATTTGACAGTGTGAGGTACCTCTTTTTTCAGTTTGAGTACTTTCACTGGTTAATACTTGGATTGCTCTAAAGAGCATCTTACTTTGGTGAATCTGCTTTCAAAGTAGCTTAGTTTTTAATCTAAAATGAAGTGATAGTTTTTCTCTTTACTTACGTTGGCTATGTCACTAACAGTAAGTAAAGCAAAAATTGACCAATGTTCCGCATGTATGCATACTAATAGAAGTACATCAGACCTGCTCCTTACATTGATTTTATTGAACTTAAATGTTTGAAAACTCCTTCATATAAAGTGCTGCAAACCTCTAACAAAAGTGCCCTTTTGTTTCAGGACCTGTTTATCTACAGTGCTGATGAAAGCACTGACCATGACAAATGCTAAAAAGCAATACTTGCTGGAGAGCTCCATGATCTTACGTTCCTGCTTTGAGCCGGAAGCATATCTGCATTTCACAGTTTCTGTTTCAGGAATGACAATATTTCTCCCCCTTGTTTTGCCCTAAAGCACCAGCTCCGAGCCAATGTGTCCTACGTAGCCCTGCCCAGTGACCTGCGGGAGATGCTGCAGCGACGGCTCGGGGACCTGGAGCGCCAGCTGCTGAGCAAAGTGGCCGAGCTGGAGGATGAGAAGTCTCTGCTTCACAACGAGACCTCAGCCCACCGTCAGAAGACAGAGACAGCCTTGAATGCATTGCTAGAAAGAGTGTCTGAGTTAGAGAAAGGTAATTGCTCAGAATCAAAATGCTTCCCCAACCTGATTAGTTTTGTTTACTCCTTCCTTCCAGAGCAGTAGACTACATGTGGGCCTTCAGGGAAAGACATTAAGGTACTGGGCTAAATAGTAGGTGACAGTGCAAATACTTGGATTCTCCCTTTTCTTTTATCTCAGGCTTCTTGCTTGACAGGCAATTGCCTAGCTTTGACTTCCTGTCTCTTAATTTGGCATGTGTGGGTGGCTAGGATGAAACTCTTAGTGTTTGTGGGATGGAAAGATCTGTAAGGAGGCAAGTGGAGATAGGAAGAAGTATGGCATGGGTGTAAATAGCTACATTATGTCAAGCATACATCTGAATAGAGCTGCCTTTATTTGGACTGAGTCTCAGATGGGCTAAATTTAATTAGCACAACTACCTTTGATGTAAGGAATGACATTTTATACCAGCTTTGTTTCCAGGTGCTTTGGAAGTATTGATGGTGCCCTTTCCTTGTGTTACTGCTTATGACTTTGGGTAACTGCAGCTACTTGAATTATGCTCTATTCTAAGCTTACAGCCTTCAGTGTTTACAGTAGATTACACACGATCCACTGCGGGATACTCTCATAATCCTAGTAATTCATTCTGATTCTTGGCTTAATTATTACTGAGATCTCTCTGCTTGAGTAGAATCTGTTTATTTGAATTACAAATGTCTGTGAGTACAGAGTGGACTATATAGGGCTGGAGTTGCAGTAAATATCACTACCCAATCCTTAAGTGATTTTCCAAGGTGAATAACTCTCTGCTTAAAAGCAGCTTAATGGACAAACCTTGCAAATGGTGCAAACATGCATATCTCATGAATTTAAGAAATGCAGCCTAATGGACTTGTGTGTAATACTGTATCTATTCTTTCTTCTAAAGAGTGAAGGAGGGGAGAAGCGAAGGAGGAAGATGATTTTCTACTGGCTCTGCCTTTTAGTATTTCCTGAGAGCCAAGATAAAGCCTAACCTGAAACTAAAGTTATGGGGAATTAGTGGCCTGTTAATGTCTTATGAGTCAAGTATAGATAGTCCTTGTCTCTGAAAGATGTGACTCATATCAGAAGGAGAGAGTGGTGGGAGAGCAAGAATGTGTAATTCAGTTAGGCTAAAAATAACCTGTTTCCACCTTTTATTTTTTGTGTGGGGAGTGAGGGCTGTCTTAAGTCTCTGGGGAAGTGAAGAATTTGGGACAGGAACCAAGATACAGCCTTTCTTTTACTTGTGTAAATTGCTCTCTGTTACTGTACAGCTTAGCTGTTCTGGTTCCTCTGCCAAATCAAAGTGAGGGTAATAATGATGAAATAACTAATTTTTTTGAATTTAAATACAGACAATATTAGATCTGGTCTCATTTGAAAATATTATTTCTGTTGTTCTTTTATTTAAAATGCAGTATTGTTTAGCATTTCTTCCCTACAACTAACTAGAGTGTCATGAACTCCTCCTTGTCCTGAGACTAAAAAGAGGAAAAAATAACTTTGTGGTGACACTGTAAGCCTTGGATTTTATCTGTAGTTGTAACAGCTGTTTTAGTTACCAATGGGGCAGAAGAGTTTAAAACTTGTGCACCTATTGTGGCTCCCAAAGTTTTCTGTTAATTCCTTCAGTGGTTGTCTCCACTGACAGCAGAAGATGATGCAGTCGAAAAAGCCTGAGGTATAATCCTGCAAATAGTAGTGCCTGGACTTCAGTGTGATTCCTAGCTTTGCTGGAGGAACAAATAGATAATTTACTACATCTAAACTTATTTTCTCTGTCTCTGAAAGGGAATAACAATATTTCTTGTCTATCTAGCCCCAAAATAATTGCTCTTTTAATGAGGCATGTTTCTGGCTTTTCTATGAGAGATAGGGTTAATACTGAACAATCTCCGTTAGGCTGCTACAGCCAAAGACTCTGGTGTTTATTTGCTTACCATTTAGAACATTTCAGGTCTCTAAGGTTCCTCATGACAGATTGAAGCCAAAGAGAAGCTTTTTCTTCTCCCACCACCTCGTTCTGTGAAAAATGCAGCCGGAACACTTCAGTTGCTTCTGAGAAGGGGAAATGAGAGAATGCCAATGGTTCAAAAAATACATGTGACAACCTTTTGTGACAACAGTTTTTCATTTGGACTGGAGTGTGAAGTTTGTCAAGGGGATTTAATTTGTTTCAGGAATGTGAGCAAAGGAAATGAGTGAGACTCAGAAGAACAGGCTGCTAAAAAGTTGAGGGTGACATTACTACAGAATTGCGGGGTTCAATTTGTGGCACAATGTGGGATTTATTTCTTAATACTTCTAGAAAATTACTTATGAGCATCTACATCAACTATATGATACAGAGTATTGCAGCTTCAGAAAGTTTTGGTCTTAAGGGTTCTCAATTTTGTAAGCATGTCTCAAATATCTCACTGGTTTTTAATCATTTTTTTAGAAAAAGTTAAATAATATTTTCTGCTTTTATATTAAATCAAATGTCTAATCTTCCCTTAGTTCATAGCCTGATATTGCATTTTTAATTCAAAAAATGCAATATCATTTAAATCATTTTTAACTTTTCAGATCTTGTCCTGTTCAGTTGATGGGACAGAAAGCAGTTCCACTGAATGTAGCTGCTTTCTGGACTATATCAGTGTAGTCTTATTTCAGATTTGCTGCTCAAAATGTGAGTGTTAATGTGTGTTAGCCTGAGATCCTAACACAGATGCTGCTTGTGTAACAGAAGTAGGGAAAGAAATCCTGGTTGTGAAGCACTGTGATGCTTTAATAATGAGCATAGCACAGAATCCATTTTACTGACAGTAAATGCCTTAAACCAGTTTGAATTATTTGAAATAGGGAGGCCTCCAGCCATGAACTACGCAATGAAGGAGATTGTCTACCATCTATTCTTTTGCTCTAAATGAGCAGAAATAAACTAAATAATTATCACAATGTGGATAAAATCTCTTTGCATTTTGTGTGCAGCAAAATCAACATTCAGGAAATACTACTTCAATATACTTTTTTTTCCCTGTACCTCTCTAAAGTGATTAAAGCCAAAGATTATCAATATCAATTGTGACTTAACCTGAATTATCAATGTATTGCTTTGCTTACTGTTAAGGGGTTTTTTGCTCCATGTGATTCTAGGTAACAGTGCATTTAAGTCACCTGATGAATTCAAAGTCTCCCTTCCTCTTCGCACAAACTACCTGTATGGGAAGATAAAGAAGACTCTGCCAGAGCTCTATGCTTTCACTGTGTGCTTGTGGCTGAGGTCAAGTGCTTCTCCTGGAATTGGCACTCCATTCTCATATGCTGTTCCTGGGCAAGCCAATGAAATTGTCCTTATAGAATGGGGGAATAATCCAATTGAACTGCTCATTAATGATAAGGTGAGATTTGATGAGCTCTTCATTATTAGTGTAACCAGAACAAGGCCTGACCCCTTGGTGCTTTTGCATTGACTCCTTCCTTCCCTCTGAGAGAAGCCTTTGAGGTGCTACTGTCTGCTTGTCTGTTGTCCATTTGCTGACTGCAAGTCCATAAAAGCACTTGAAACAGAAGTTTAAATTGTACAGATATTTGTGTGTTGAGACCAAGCAGCTTGACATTACATGTGTACACACTTGTGTTGTCTGAAGTTATAAGCAGGTCTTGGCTTCTTGGGTTTTTTCTTTTTTTTTTGCTTTATGAAACACAATCAAAATTTGAAGCCACAGCATTGCAAGACCTGTGAGATCTAAGCCAGTTGTTACAAATGTTCAATGAATTTTGCAGAAGAACGAGAGCAAAAGGCTCTCCATATAATGATCTGGTTTTGTTATGCTTAGTGACTGAACATCAGTTTACAACTTTCAGACTTTAGATACAGCTACTTCATACCATTGATGGTTTCTGACAAGGTTGAAGAAAACATTGAAACTTGTCATTAAAGCAGTATCCTTTCTCCCCATCTTCAGTTAGGCTTCCTGGTAACTCACTGCTCTCTGAGGGATCAGGTGTTTGCTACATTGCTCAGGTGGATCATCTTGTGGCTGATTATGGACTTCTAAAAGTCCTATCATCCTCCCAGATCAATATCCAATTATTTTTAATGGTTTATGGAAGAGAAACAAACTTGAGTCTGCTTATCTTTAGCAATAACTTTTTTTTTTCTCTTCAGTATTATGTCTGTAATATCAGTATTCTGTGAGGCTTTTATTTCTTTCACATCACAGCTGCTCCATAGCCCACTGCACTTGTGTATTGATGTTGACCTGAGAAGGTTTTCAAGCTCTTAAAGGAGTGTAATTTCTCCTTATTGTGTGGTCTAGGGAACAGTTCCCACAAGTTCTGCTGGTAGCAGACAGATCCATTTGTCAAAGTTGTTACTGCAAATGGTGCTGGCAAACCCCAGATTTTAAGAGGAACTTAATGTGAACACTGGATGGAATCTCAGTAAGCAAAGAGATTCAAACAACAAATGCCACAGATTAATGTGCAAGATGAGGGTTGGTGTCTTCTCCCAAGAAACAGGCAACAGAAAAAGAGGAAGTGGCCACAAGTTATGCCAGGGGAAGTTTTAATTGGTTATAAGGAGAAATTTCTTCACTGAGAGGGTTGCAAAGCACTGGAACAAGCTGCACAGGGCAGAGGTAGAGTCACCATCCCTGCTGGTATTTATAAGAGGTGTAGATGTGGCCTTGGCAGTGCTGGGTCAATGCTTGCACTTGGTTATTTTGGAGGGATGTTCCAACCTAAATCACTTTATGATTCTGTGGAATCCTACAAAGTAGGTTGTAGACTTAACTCTTGTCTCTATAAGGTTTTTGTTTTTGACGATGGAATAAATACTATTCCTCTTTACATTTTGGGCTTGAACTGCTAGATTTGGGTTGCCACGTGCATTATTCTGTTTTTTGTAGGTTGCTCAGCTCCCTCTCTTCATCAGTGATGGAAAATGGCATCATATCTGCATAACATGGACAACCAGAGATGGAATGTGGGAAGCTTTTCAGGATGGAGAGAAGCTTGGCACTGGGGAGAATCTTGCTCCTTGGCATCCAATTAAACCTGGAGGTGTCTTGATCCTGGGTCAGGAACAGGTGAGTGAATGACAGGGTGTTCCAAGGTTTAAACAAAATCAAAACTCCCAAACAAACAAGAGCTGTGAGAATTTCTCTGTTAAATACTTGGTCTTGTTATATACACAGTATCAGAAAGCCTGAAACAAGGCAACAAATACTTAATGAAATCACACATTGGTATATTTGTTTCACTTATTAAATATGCAGAATATTCATGTTGGGGTTAAGAATAAGTAATTTTAGAATATTGAAAAAAAACCCAGAGGATTTTGAAGCTTGCCTTTCTAGTTAGCATCTCAGAAGTCAAAAATTGTGGGGCTCCTGGCTTTACATTGTTTCTCTACTTACATTATGCATTTACTAAAAAAAGAAAATATTGTAATAAGTAGCAGGATATAGCCTTTCTTCAGGATTCCCAGATTCACAGTTGGAGCAATGAAAAATTAGTTTTGTGTTGATATTGATTTTAATAGATACTTATCCATGACATAAATGATAGAATGGCAAGTTCAGTATCCTAGTACACTCTGTAGAGTAGATGCTCCAGCTCACTAGTGAGTGTCTGGCAGATTTCCTTTATCTCTGCCTGTACTGTGCTGGGTTCTGTCCTGTGCTATCAGTTCCAAATCAGAGGAATGACTGGATTCATTCAAAAATGAGGGATTTCTGTCCTTGGGTAGTGAGTGGAGCAAGCAAACACTTCTAGGCTTATGCAGTGGCAGTTTGAATCACTCATTTGTTACAAGCAGACAAAGCCTGCTTTTCTTTGGGTATTTAGATCCAAAGATTGCATCTCACAGTCCCTTCAGACAATTGGGCAGGGGCTGCAGTTATGATTTAATCTATAGCCATAAAGCTCTCAGGGTAACCTTACTCATTTCTGCAGTTCTTGTTGGAGTTGTCCTGTGCTAAGCTTGCACAGTGGCTCTTAAATTAGCCTCAAAGTTTAAAGCTGCCTTCCTGCTCTACTGCTCGAGGGCAAGGTTGGTTATGTACAGCCTTATTGTGGTGGCTTGAAGTCACCACTGTTTGCCCTCAGTTGTTTTGACACAATTCAGGCTGGAGCTTGTCACTGAATGCCTTGTTCAACGTAGCCCTTGTCACTGAATGCCTTGTTCAACGTAGCCCTTGTAGAAACTCAAGCTCACCTCTGTGACTGAACTCTGCATCCCTCTCTAGCAGTGGGGCTGGGTGGGGAGGGACTTCAAGTTTGAACAAGAAAATGCCAAAATAACCTTCTCATCTAATCCTAACTCTCATGTGCCTAAAGGACACAGTAGGAGGAAGATTTGATGCAACTCAAGCCTTCGTTGGGGAGATGAGCCAGTTCAATATATGGGACAGGGTCTTAAGAGCTGAAGACATCATGAATATTGCCAACTGCTCTATGAACATGCCTGGCAACATCATCCCCTGGGTTGACAACAACGTGGATGTGTTTGGAGGTGCTACTAAATGGCCTGTGGAGACGTGTGAGGAGCGTCTGCTTGACTTGTAGCTGTGATCATTTCCCATCCAAGTGCCCCTTTAGTAGGACAATCTTCTGTGCAATCTAAAGCATTCTCCTTGCCCTTCCCCAGTCTTAACTCCTTGAAAGAATAAAATAAATTAAGTAAACTGCCTCAGTGCAAAGATAGCTGCTAGTTTGGGGCATTGAGCCTGGCTATGAAAGGAGCACTTCTTGACTAGAGCAACCCTTGCTTTCTTATGGCCTGATCCAAAAATGTGCTTTGGCCTGCAGAACCCTTTTGGTTGGGCCTTTTGGTCAGACCATCAGTTCTTCTGCAGGGAGGGAGACCAGTGTGCACACTTCACTCTCATGTTCCTGAAAATGTGCAGTACTGACAGCACCAGGAATAACAGACTGAATGTGAACCCTTCCTTCCATTCTATTGTCTCCTCTTCAAAATGAAGCCATTCTTTTTTAGCCCTTTTTTTAAAAAAAAATCACTTAATCCTTACACTGCAGTGGTTATGGTGCAGCTATGGGTAGAGCAGAACAGCCACTGTCTGAGTGCAAGGCTTTTGCTTCTTAATTTGCAGATTAGAAATCTTTATTTTATCATAAAAGAGGTGATATATTGGACACACATTGTACCAGTTCAATTTGAAGAAAGGGCTGTTTAATCAGCACAGCTCCATTGAAGCAGAGGTGCTTCAGGTGAGGTTCTGTCCCAAAGCCTTTCCTTTGCTAGCCAGGATCCCAGCATAGGTAGGTGGATGAAAGATTGTACTTTTATTTTCTGTAGGCTGAATGTACTGAATTTCTAGTGACCTGGCTTGTACACTTTTCTCTATTGTTTCTCTTGCTTCAGTCAATGTCTTTTTTTTTTTTTTAATATACAATCTGTGATTAAGTGAATTTCCATTTTGTTTTGCTTTGAAAGGCCTTTTTATGAGCAAGTGCCAAAGTTCAGTTTCTGCTTGCTGAGAATTGCTATCCGTTTTTCCAGCATAAAAGTCTTCTGCACTGGTTTATATGTTATTATGATGTTCCTACGTAATTTGAGAATGCACTGCTTTTTCAATTCTTGTTGACTGTCTCTTCTGTAAGCACTGGGCTGACTACTATATTTTTTTATGATTTTCTCTCGCTATTTTGCAAACAATGTTGCTGTTTCCTTGGCATTGATGTGATTTCTTGGTTTGTGGCTCGCAGATAGCAAATGCACTGTACTGGGAAAGAGTTAATACTTTTGTTATTTAAAAGAAAAAGGATTTAAGGGGGGAAGGGGGAATTTATAAAGCTAAATATCATATTTTATTTTTCATATGTTTGAATTGTAAGAATAATATGGTGACAGTACCATTTGTAGGATAAAGTTACATATTTCCATGAATATGTAGTATGCTGTTCTTAAAAGAAAATTCTTATAATGAACTTTTAATTAAAATGCACTGTAAAATGAGTCTCTTAATTCTTTTATAGTCACACAAGACACTGAATGCTCTCTTTCATAGCTTCTATGAATTCACCTGCTGTCTCTCTAGTAGAAGTACAGTCTTATAAGAAGTTTTCTTTATTCCCTAAATGCCTCAAGTGTTCTTGTTGTGATTACTTTAAAATATACACACAGCGTACAACAGTGCTTTTCCTGCCCCAAGGAAAAAACTAACCGCAAAACACACTTCATATCAAAAGAATCTGTGTTGCGAGGTGAGGAAAAGTGCAAAATTCTCATCTCCCATGGGCTGGTGCCCAGAAGAGGCATCAGCCCTCCAGCCAATCCACCTTTATTTATCAGCTTTTTTCAAAAGAGGCTAGGGGAGCTAATCTCTGGAGTTACACATATTTCACTCTGTTCTTAAAAGGTGCAACAGTGAAACTGTCTTGGGCACTTTGCTGAATGTCCTGGAGCCCATGTGGGTGGTGTGGTCTGCTGTTTTAAACAACAACAGTGTTTAAAACAGCAACACCAGTGTTTGAGTTTAGTTGGTTCCCTTGGTTGAGGGAGGTCTTTACACATCTCTTGACCATGTTGATCTTTATTCAGAGTTGTTTAAACACACTCACAGCCTTTAGCAATATGCACCTGAGTAAGAAGCCCCACCTCTACGGTAAGGTGTTAAAGGTGGGGGCTGTACTTTGTTGGGTTCGTTTGGTTTTTACTCATTAAATAGTTGAGATGGTAGGGATTTTGGAGGAGTGTTTTGGTTTGTTGGGTTTTTTTAAGACACTGACTCTTCAGGAAAAGCCAAAGGGATACATTTCTTTGAAAAGGGTTTCTTTCATTATTTTTTAACACATATATATATGTATATACATGTATACATATTATTCTTTTGTGCAATAGTACCTTTTCATTAAGAAGAAAAGATGTGTTGATTTTTGTACCTTTATCTGTTATTCTGCTGCTCCACATCCTGGGAGTCACATGTTTTATATGAATATATAAGCAGACAGCAAAACAGGAGTAAATATTGCCACATTCCAGCATCTATAGTATTTATGGAGTGTGGAGCTGACAACCCAACCTTCAGTTCCCAAACTGCTCTGAATGCACAAAAGTAATAAGTTATGGAAAGCTGAGTGGCAGCACTTGGAATGTGCAGTAGTGCAGATTTCTAGAAAATGTGTTTTTATTTAAAACCAGGCAGACCTGGGACTCATAAAAGCAATAGCAGTGATCCCAACAAGTCAAGGTGCTGGAAGCTATGACTGGCCAGGTCTGCAGGTACCTGCTTGGCTGAGAATGCTCTTCAGTCTCTGTACTGTACCATCCTCTCTGTGCATCCTTGGTGCATTGGCTGTTGGCTGAAAACAAGTTGAACGTTTGGTGTGTTTAAATCCAGTTATATTTCTTCACAGACAAGCTGTTTGCCAAAGTGCCTGGCCACTACAAAATGTAGTAATCTCATGTGCTTTGAGTTTGCTTGAAGGTTCCAGCAACACACCTGCTGTGTCTGTAGGTGAGGGGAGGAGGATCACCTCTGCCTCTGGGGTTCCCTGTGCATGGGAGACCAGCTCCTGGATCCAGGCAGCTTCTGGCTGGGCTGCCCTTGCTCTCTGAAATGCTGATTTAGGTCTCAGAAATGCAGGCTCTACCTGCATTTTAAATGAAAAGCTCTACCCCCATTTTACACACATTTCCCCAGTGAGTGAATACCTGGGACTGGCAGGGAGAAGCTGATTCTGTTTTACTTCAGAGACCTGATTTCCCTCAGGCCTTTCCCAAAGGTGAAAAGCAGGTCAGTAGTGAAGCTGCTGTGTTGTATTAGGTGTTTAAAGCTGGCACTTTCTCAATCAGGGTAACAGTTGCTCAAAAAAAAATGCTGTTGTAAGTATAGGTTAGATTTATTTCTTCTTTGCTAATGGCAATTGACTCTATGTGTAAGGATTCTTCATCCAGCTGATTTTAGTTACCCAGGGAGGGAGGGAAGATTAGCTTTCTTCTATTGTATCATCCTGAATCCAGCTAGGAGTGCAGAAACCCTAAAAGGACACACTGGTCTGGCTGAGGCTTCTGCCACAGATGATGATCCCTTGATGCTGCTTAGAAATCTGAGGCAAGACACAGCAAGAGCCCTGCTGATGGAGAGAGTCAGGCACTGCCAAACTCCTCCAGAAATGAAAGGTCTCTCTTGGTAGCCAGGGAATTGGGGTAGGGGTTGAAGGTGATACGAGATTTTTCCAGAGATCTTTCACCAAAAAGTCTCTGGATCTTTTTTTCCCCTTCACAATGAGAAAGTTGGACCTTGAGAATGTTCATGGTTAGCTGTGAGGCTTAAATAATACATGAGTTTTTTCAGAGCTAAAAATCTTCTGGAAATAATTGAATTAATTACCTTTCTGGCTATAGCTGCTTCTAAAAGGCTGAGCTTAAAAAAGTATAAATTTGGACAAGGAATTCAAGGGGCCATTTCTTTCTCCACAGGAGGGCTGGGCTGATGTTTTGACAAAGCTAGAGCAACTGTTTTGTTTATTAAGGATGCTTTGGGGTTTCACCTGCGCTGGCTCCCCAGCCTGTGTGTCCAGGCAGGTCAGCTCCTGGCACTGCTGCTCCCAGGGGCTTCTGCCATGGGGAGGATGCTGAGTCTTTGTGGTACCCACTTGTTCCCTTGCTGCCACTCAGCCTGTCCTGAGGCTCAGGGGCAGAGCTGAGCTCACACAGGGTTGGCTGGAGCCTCTGTGGCACTGGGTGTGCTTCCCTTTTGTGCTAAAAGGAGTTTGCAAGAGGCTTGCCCTGCTTTTTGTGTCACCAAGCTGTTCCCAGCAGCAGTTCTGGAGTGCTTTTTAAGAACGAGTACTGAGGAAAGTAACTATGGCTATTTCTTAGGAGGATTTTGGTGATTTTTAAGGTAATAGATGGATGCTCTCTTATGTTTTGTTTTTCAAAACATTTAAACCAGCTTGTGAGTAACTTTAAATCCTTATGTTACTGTAACAGAGTTCAGGCTTATATTCCCAGGCTTATCTCCACTACTGGAGATTGCTCTGCTGACCTCTCCAGACGAAAGGAAACCTCTTTAAAGGGCATCCTCATTTATTAAAAACAGGATGATAAAACTTCTGGGTAACAACACTAGCTAAGCAGGGGATTTATAACTTTCTTTTTGTTTAAATTTTTTATTTTACTTGGTGTTGGCTGTTGATTTGCAGTGGGAATCCTGATGTGCTGTCCTGCTGTAGTTCCAGAATGGTTGCTTTTCGTGTGTCAGGCAGCAATTGGTTTTCCTCCCATTTCAGAGCACACAGAGCAGGCAGCTGCCTCCTCCCTGGAGCAGAGCTGGGAAGAGATTGTCCTGTGCAGCTTTATTGTTCCTCTGCAGCCACAAAAGTGTCGGGGAAAAGGGATCTGCACTGACTTTTAATTTTATGTGAGATTTCCCTGCAGGAGATATTTGTGTCTGACAAAACAGGACAGACCTAGATTTGCTTTCCAGGGATGGTGTAGCTCACAGGAATGAGCTATGTTTTAGGCAGGAGTTAATTTTCTTTTTCTTTCTATTGTTTTCCTGCTTTCTTTATGGTAAATTATATACAGTTGATAAACACCTGTAATAAAATAGAGATATACATGGGCAAATAATCCTTTTTTTCCATTAAAGAAAACTGTTACTTACTCTGTAGAGAGTACATATCCTCCTAAGCGATCAAATTATTTATGGCAGTGCACTAATTAGCTTTTTCGAGGCTTCTAAGGTGTTGCAGATACTTGGAGCTCCAGGGATAACTGCAGTAGGTAAAAACCTCTCTGCATCAAGGATAATTTCATGTATCTGGCTAACAGCTGTCAGTATGTGCTTTGGGCCTGTTGGGGGCTCTGGTCAAATGGAACCCTGGCACCTACAAGGCTTTGCAAGGGAGTGGTCACCACTGGCTGCTTGGGTCACTAAGGAGGCCAGAGGCATCCAGACAATTCAGGAGGCTCCCAGAGCTGGTTTGGCCCTCATTTTCACTTGTGCTGCCATATTCATTCTGAGACTGTACCAGTACTCTCACCTGCCCATCCTCACTCTCAGTTTGGTCTCTGGGAAGAGCAGATCCAGCTCCCTCCTCACGTCCATCAGCAGTTCCAGGCTCTGTTCAAAAGTATTTGGCATCGTTCAAATATGCTGCTATGGTAACTCAAGCACCACTGACTGCACAGGCCAGCTTGGAAGAGCTTTAGACAAAGTATTTGGGACAGAATGCAGCTCTTGCTTGTTAATTTAAGACCTGGCACATCAGTTTGAACACGCTACATGAGGAATATTTTTTTTTTTTGTCTTCCCCTACACTTGTGATTTGGAAAAAACATAAAACTATTGCCTTAATGTGAGCCCAAGCAATGACAGTGGCTCTTGCTGAAAATAGCAGCCAGCCTATTTGTTCTAGGAATTGCCTGAAGGCTGCAGAGCGCTGTGTGCACAGGTGAAAGGAGGATGCACAAAGCCTGGGGAGCGGCAAAGGCTTCCTCAGCTGTGGTGAGCAGAGCCTGAGGGGGACTGGCTGCAAACAGCCACGGGCCCATCTGGCCAGAGGAAGGGGCTGGAATGCAAATCGCAGAACTCAGGCTGCCCTTTCAGGGCTCCCGGGTCAACTGCTCACTCCTGGAGGCTGGGATTGGCATTTCCAGGGGATGAAGATGCAGGGAGCTGCAAGGATGACCTGTTGAGGGCTGTAGCCATGATTTTAATCTTCCAATCCTGCTCAAATCCATGAGCTGAATTGGCAAGAGGTGTTGTTTAGGTCCCAGAAATTCAGTGACATCTGTTCTGTACTTCACCATGGGCAGAGTTTGAAAAAGGATGACTGTAAAGAGACTTTAGATATGTGTAGTGGTGCCCTCACTAGGCTGTGTCCTTTAATGTCTTTCTGATTACTTTATGAGAACTGAATATGCCTGCTTTTCTTTTTCTGGTTACACTGAAGGCAAAATTTCCATAGACTTGAATGGGAGAAGAACAGGAAACTGTTTGAGACAAGTATGAACATGCTGGTAAAAATGAAACAAAAAAATCTGGTGTGACTTTAAAGCTATTTTTAAAAACACAAGCTGGAGTGGGTTATTCTCAATCACTGGAGTATGTTATGTTTGGTTGGTTTTTTTTTTTGGGGGGGGGGTTTGTGTATTTTCTCTCAGTAATTTTAGGACACAGTGAGACAGCAAGGTTTTAAAGATGGGTTATATATGTTAAAAGGGGAAATGTGCTAGCATTTGCTGAGCACAATAGATATTACTGCTAAATGAGTATGTCCCTTTTCTGACAAGGCAAAAAAATACTTGTAGATGAGAATTTATACCAAGCCATTTCAGAAACAAGAGAGGGTGGAGGATTTATTACTTTCATTGAAATACTAGCTTTGCTATCTTCCTTGTACGTTTATGTGTGAAACTGGGTGTTGCTTGGTATTTGCAGGCTAAATCTTGGGCAGCATTTTTGGTGGATGTGTTGTGTTAGGCATTGTCTCCCTCATTCTCTCCCATCCTGCACCAGCCCTTGAGGCAAGTTTCTGGCAGTTGAGGGTGGGGACTGAAAATAAAAATATTTTACCTTCACTGTCATAGGTAATAGCAGAATCTTGCTAATACCTCTTGGCTTGTGTCCTGGTTTTCCATTCAGTGTTTTAATTCAAGGGCTGGCCATTCATATTCTTGTTTTTCCACTGAAGGGTGCAAATTTCAATGGTGTTCATTGAACTAAGAAGTAGCAGCTCTCTTTATGTAGTTATTCTTCCCTGTTTGTTATAGGTAAAAACCCCAATAATGACCGAATCCTTAATTGAGAAAGCCAAATCGTAATTAAAGAAAAATAGATTTTATTTTGCAAAGTCGAAATACAATCTTAGACAGACACAATTGAAAAGAGACAGCGTCGAGCCCGGGTCTTGGCGCTGGGTGAACACAGATTCAACCTCTACCGCATTGAACCTCCCAAGTTCACAAAGTCCGTCTGGGGAAGCCCAGTTTTTATACGTTTTTTCTTGCCCGGAGCGAGGTTTCCTTTGTTTCTTTCTGTTCTTCCCAAATATTCATGTGGTTCCTTTCTCCTCCGGTGTCAAAGAAAGCCTGTCCCAGGTGCAGGAAGAAACCTGTTCCTGAGTGGACAAAGCCATCCTTGGAAGGACAAAAAGCAGTGCCCAGGGAAAGATACATATTAATTTGAGTTACGGAACCCGACATTGAGATGTGACCAGTTCCTCAATACCAGGAACTGGGTATTGAGATGTGGGTTCTGATTATCTTGATTTCGGAGCCATTATCAGCCACTGATGGCCTGGGTGTTCTGAGAATCGCCCAACATTTCTGTAGTGGCTACTCTCTTCGTTTGTAAATTTCAACCTCTATTCATTGAACACCTGGTTGCTCCAGTTTAGTGAAATAGGCTCCCATGTGAAATGTACTAATCCTTGTTGCTACTTTTGAAACATGTTTTTATTTCTCTTCTATATAACTTTATAAACACGAATTTATTCTAATATCTATGACACTGTTCATGGTAGCAGACTTCTTGAACTTGAAGAAGGACAGGGAGGGGGTTGAAACAGCATAAACCACTTGAGGGGAGAAGTGGAAAGAAACTGTGACCATGGCAGTATGTGAGGTAAGGGGAAAGCTGTGTCTGAATTCAGCGGTGGATGTTGGAAATAACATTTGTTGTGATTGCTGTGGATATGGAAAGAGCCATCTTCCCCCTGGATTTGGCAAAAAGTCAGGATTGTATTTTGGGAGGCTGGACTACACCAACTGACTTCAAACTTTTTTTTTCATTCTCCTGTCCTGTGAGGGGTGTGTGTATCAAACACCTTTTTTTTTACAGGAAGGACAATCATTTATTTTTCCCTATGCAGACAGGAATGCTCTGGAGCAATCTGGATTAAATGCCAAGGTGAAGGAGTGTTGCTGTAGAAACCCATGTCAGACTTGCAACTGGTTCTTGTGTGCTTCTGGGGATATGTTACTGATTGTTATAAATGAAAATTGTGCAAGCCAATTTTATAGAAAAAAATGAAAAATAGAATTTATTTCACAATCGTTTTACAGTCTGATAGCCAACCAACCAGCCAGCCAACCGAGAGACAGCGCCGAGCCAGGGATTAGAGCTGGGTGACCACAGGTTTGGCCTCTATCGCACCAAGCCCTCGTGGTTCACGCCTGTTGCCTGGCAGGGTCTGTTCTTATACTCTTTTTCTAGCCCGAGGCTTAGTTCTTTGTCTCCTTTCAGTGCCTTCCATATTCATGTTGGTTTCTTTCAGTGTCCTGCCCTACACAATAACTCGTTTAAGAGATATACGATATCTCTCGGTTCCAGAATCTGGCATTCGGATGTATGTTCTCGATGGCTGAGATTACCTGTACTGCACATCTTAATGGCCCATCATCGCTGGGTGGCTCCTGGACATTCCATCGATGATGTTTGTCTCCTGTGCCGGGCTAGGTTCTGTTCGTATGCTAATTTCCTTCCTGCCAGCTGCAACTCCATCCTCCTGTGTGGCTGTTTCCCAATCTCAATCATAGTATTTCTTAGGATTTTATATTTCAGACATATTCTTTATACACACAGTTTTAATTAGCATGAATTACCAAATTACTTATTACATGATAAAGACTCTCCAGCTATTTCTATTTTCTGTGGTATTGAGAAATGATTCTTCCAAGTTGCTTTCTAGTAGATGTATGCTACAGTTCAGAAAGGCAGGGGACTGTATGATGGGATGAGCAGGAATCTGCCAAAGCTCTGGGAACCATCCACTGGCTTTAGAGGGCTTTGGATTTAGTGTCTGTTCACTGTAATCTATGCAAAATACAATGTGTTCCATTCCAGGGTTTTTTAACTTCCACTGAGGACTTGTTAATGTGGGAAAAACTCCCAGAAAACTGTTCTGTAGCACGGCCTTCTCCTTTCTGCTGAGCATACAAGGCTGTTGATAAGAATTGTTTATAAATTGTGTCTTGAAGAGCCAACAGAGACTACTTGATCCTGAAACCTTGCTGTGGCACTTCCTCAGCATCCCTTTGGTAACTCTGCATCCTCTTGGATTAGTAATGCTGCTGTAACAGTTCATGGCACAAATCCAATTACATGAGCTCTCTGTTATTTGAGTGTCTTCTGAGCAGCATTTCAGACTTTATTAAAACTTTTCTGTATGCATTTTGGCTTTTGAATACGAATTCAAAACAAAAGCCCATAAATATTTGTTTAATCAAAGTATACCTCTAAGAACAGTGTACATGGATATTGTATAACAAGAAGAGTGAATTCCAAATAGGACTTTGAAAACCCATCTGGAGCAGAAAATGAGAACTGGTGGGAGATTGTTAGAGCCTTGCTTACTTCCTGGAAAAATTCACTGTACTGTGTTGCACTATCAATGCTTAAGTGACAACTGCAAGTTGATTCAATTAAGAGCTATGCTAAGGGATATTGTATTTGCTAATGCATAGTTTATCTCTGAAGTTGTGAATGTTGCTGGCTCACTGAAATGATGTTAGTTTCAGTGACTGAGGCTTGCCTGTTGACAGCTTTGTCAGTTGAAAGCATTAGAAGAGAATGAAATTACACTCTGGGCCTTGCCCCAGATGGGAATTGATGTAATACTTTAGACCTCAAAAAGGATGGGAGTGTAACAGAATGACATGACAACATCAAGATTTATTAGAGCTGCTTTGGTCTTGGCTTTGGGTCATCTTCTGTCTGCAGAATTCCTGTTGATGTCCCATCTGGATTTATATAGAAATTGATGGTAAGGGTAAAGCTCTCTGGTCCTATCAGTTCATATTTGCATCACTTTCTGTTCTGGATGTGCTGTGAAGGGCTGGAAGCACCACTTGTTAAAGTAGTTAGCAGGCAAGCAGAGGAGAATACAAGGTCAATTTAGCACTTGCAGAATTTAAATTATTTTCTGAATTGGAAGGGAGGGGGAAGGAAAGTGTCTCTGAGTTCAGCTTCATTTCTGAAACAGTCCTTACGAGATAAAAGCACTTGAATGGAGCCATTAAGCTCTAGTTTGCTCTAGATTTTGCTGCTATAATTGTTGCAGAGGTCATACTTAAATGCACACAATTTGGGTTTGATGTCTGTGTTCCTTTAAACACACACACTTGCTGAGACAAAGGAAACTTCATTGTGACTATCGATTGCTACTGAGAACAAGTGGATGAAGTTTCCAAATCTTAGTCTAACAGCTCCTTTGGATTCATCTATCCAAAGGTTTTGTGTCCCTTGAAAGACTTTGTTACCCCACTACTTCCTACTGGTACAAAAATCAGGACACTGGTACCTGTTACAGCTTTTTTCTGCCCTCCCTATTTAAGCTGCTTGTGTCATTACAGTCTTTAACCCCTGCAGGTGCTAAGAACTAAAACTAGGGGAGAGCAGGAAGGAGGGAGTCAGTTTGAGTCCTTGAGCAGGACATGCTCAAGACCTGGGTGTACAATCCACCCTGAAATGAAGATTCTGGGTGCACGTCACATAAATTAACTTCCAAACAGAGGGATGTGTGCTTTGGGCATCCTCTCTGTCCTCTACACCTGCTGGCTGCCTTGCCCAGGTGTCCTTCAGAGGGTGTCCCCCTCTTCCCTCTGGCTACTCTCAGGACAAACAGACTCATACAGCTACAGGGAGTTCTTGACTCACTTTAATCAGGTGCCCCACCAAAAAAAACCCTGGCATTCAGGTCATGCTTCAAGCTGAATTAGTTGGCATTATCTGCTATTACTTTTGGACTAAGACAAACTGTTTATGTGTATTCTGGGTCACTGATGCAAACAGCGAATTATTGTGGGTCTGAAACAACATTGCAGCACAACCATCAGCAGTCCTGCTCTCCTCATGGGTACCAATTTATTCTCTAGATGAAGGTGTAGTAAGTGAAGGCTCATTCACCAGTGAATGCAACTGCAGCTGGTTGATTAAGCTGGACAAAGAGAAACATTCATGTGTCACTCAGCATGCTCTGCTACATGAAACAAGGGATTAGATATGGTGAATTTCTAGTAATGAAAGCAGGCAATCGAGTTCGTCATAAAATCAGCTTAAAAGAGCTTTCTAGATTCAAGGGGGAACTAAAATAACTTGACCTACCTTGGTCCTGTAATCTTTAAATGCTACTTAACATCTGCTCTCAGCACTTGGCAATAATATTTATTATGGAATTTTTAACAGCAGACACCATCATGTGTTGAAATTAATAATGCAGAGAGGTGCATTGTGGAGGAAAAAACATCACTACACAGGGGTTAAAAATGAAATGGAAATATTTGACTTCAGTGGAAAAAATCTTTAGGAGAAAGTTACAGCTACAAAAATATTAGTGAGATGACCAGCCTGGCCCAAGCACCTTTCTAGTCCCCTGCAGATGGTTAGCACAGAACCAGTTTTGCCTAAGGGACCTAAAATGGGAATAGGAAATATAGAAACTCTCCTTAAGGGGCAGAAAAGACAGATGTACAGAAGATGCCTTAAAGATTTGAGTTGTTGTTTGGAAACAGCTTTCTTCCCCCAGGTCTGACATTTCTGACTATGTTATTAACTTTGGAGATACAGAAGGTGCCTAATGTTAGGTGCAGTGGATTTGAGCTATTATAGACAGAGGAAAGAGGTTGAAATTCCTTATTGCACACTGTGTATTCTTGAAAACTGTAATACAGGAATTTGAGAACTCTTTATTCATAACAGTTACCAAAAAAGAGTAAATTGCACTTCTTGGCTTGAAACATCTTCTAAGTATAAAGCTCTGTAGAGCCTCAAAGGTCCCAGTTATGTCTCTACTAAGCCTGCAATCAGCTCTGTAAAACAGATTCCCTAGAAAATGGTCTGAAGATGTCAGCAGGTGCTGAATCCACATTTCCCATTGCAGTGTGTCCCTGTCAGTTCTCCCAGGCCTCTCACCACAGTTCTTTTTGTCCTAATTTGATTTTGCCTCGTTTCAGGTTTCACTTGCTGGTCCTTGTCATGCACCTTCCTTCCTTGCAAGCCAACTGTGGCCATCTTCTGCCTGTGGCATAAAAGATGAGGAACATCCTGGGCTATTTGTTGCACTGAACACTTTAGTGCCATTTTTCTTTTCTCTCTGCTATCATGAGTCTTTCCCCAGCATTGGGTCTGAAGCAGGAATTGGTTATTGCCAATCCCCTGTAGTGAAGTCAAATAACATCTGCACTCCAGGTATTGTTCTTGAATTCATATATTCAGGGATGATGTTAGACAACTTTGCCACTGGGAAATGCCTAACAAATTGCTGATTCTTTTTGTTGTCCAAATGCTTTATTCACTCTGCTTTCTAGGATGCAGTTTCTCATGCTGAATTCTTGTTGTTCCTAGACACAGAGCTTTGTGTCTTGGCTCTAGAGGAGCCTATTTTGTTGGAAAGAGCCCAAACTTTTAAGCCATCCAGGCCACTCTATTGGCCTCTTTCCATCCTAATTTACTGCTGTGCCGTCCTTTGTACAGTCTGTAAGTTCTCTGTTTGTAGAATATATATTTATTTCTATATTGAGAGTGGTGAGTATGCCAGGCCTGGTGTGAATCCATGTGGAACACCCAGTTGTTTGCTAATGCTTCCCTGTAGACATCAACTTTTGAAGATCTGTCACTTACTCCACCATTAATTCTTTTAATATGGACTTCCAATTGAAACTATAAATATCTTAAAATTGAAATCCCAGTAGTTTTCAGGTATCTAGTTTGTGTGTGGTCTTTCCTCTCAGCAATTCCCCTAGAGCTGATCAATACCTGTTCATTTTTACTTTATCTCTTTTTTTTGCCCCCCTTTTATTTAGCAGTTTGATCTCAGACTGTTCAATACAGTGTATACTGTTTTCCTGCAAATAGGTAGTCCTTGACATTAACATTCTGCTGAGACTTCTGCAGCAAGCTCGGCTTTCAGCACTGAACTCCTCTGTAATAATGCCTCTGAACTTTTCTACCCATTTTTTTTTAACTTTTGAGATGTACATGTTAACTTTGTTTTTCATGGTAGCAGAGATAGAAGGGCTGCTTTGCATTTCTGGTAAATGGCCCCATCCTAATTCAAGAAAACATTTCAGCATGTCCTGGTCTGTAAAATTGGACTGGAGATTGGTATGTTATGGTAAATGCATAATTATCAAGGCAGGAGGTTTTGTGTTTTTATTTTTTGTTTGCTTGTTTGTTTGTGGCTTTTTTTCTTTCTCCATGAACTGCAGCAGTTCTCTCTCTTCTCAGGGGGAGAGGATTTTTTTTCCTGGAAGAACCAGTCTGAATTTTTGCTCTGCAAAGCCATGCAAATTCTACATAGAGTAACAATTCTGCAGAGTATCTGCACTGAGGATAACTTGTGGTTTTCTGATACACTAGTTGTGCTGTCTGGTTGCTATCCCGTATTCCAAAGGCAATTCTGTTATCGTGCTATTGTGTGCAATTCTTTAAAAAATAAAAATTCAGGGGTGATTAATAATGTTGACTGCTAAATCTGGGTATGTTTTTCTTCTGCGTGTCTTTATTTGTGAGGTCTTGGATTTTCTACAAATCTCATTTATGGGAGAGGGCTTGTGTTCTCTGTGCTGGTCTAAATCAGCAAAGTTGGGCTTTGCTGTCCAAACTAAGAGCCTCACAGGCAGTTCTTGCATCCTTCCTGCCTGCTAGACCTCTCTCCAGGGCTGCTACGAGCCAGAATTTACCATCCTGGGGGGAAGACAAGAGCATGTTCAGGGAGGGAAGTGCTGCACCAGATGAAAGCTACCCTGTCCCTTGGAACACCATCAAATATCTGCATCCCTGGGTTTTGCAAGAAAACAGTTAACAAATCACTAATTTTAAAGCTGTTCTATCTCTATTGATATGCTCAAAGAAGTCTTACTTTGTCCTCCTTGTTAAAAGTGAGCATTTCTTTCTTTGCTGTATCTCTGTGCACAGCATGTCTTGTTGTTACATTTAAGTTGCTCTAAACTCTAAATCAATAATCCCATTAGGAAGGAAAAAAGGGGTCTAGTAGCAATAAGTACAATTGCAGAGTTAATCAGATCATTTTTTATTCGAGTTGTAGACTCTGTTTCCCAAAGATGTTCCAGCTCTGCAGAATCAATAAGGGCACAATAAGTAGGTTTATTTCCTGGATATCAGCAGTATAAGGGTGGGGGTTGGATGTCTGGAGGGTACCAAGGGATTTTGCTGCCTGTGAACACAGTAGCTGTGGGAAAGAACTGTTGCTGCCATGGAATCAAATAACAGAAAGCAGTGTGTATTTTGGGCACTCAGATGTCTGGGGGAGGCATAGATCCAGGAATTTCTCCCTTAGTCCATCCCCACCAATTTTGCAAACAAAATGTGTCTAAAATAACACTGCATTTTAAATATAACTTTTTGAGTTGGTAGTTGTTTGTTTTGGAATGTAAAACCCACCTGATTTTACAAACATTCTTCAAAGAGGTGGATGACGTTGTCTTACCTCCTCTTTCCATTTTAATCTCTAAATGTGGTCCTTACTGCTGATCTCTTCTAGTTTTATGCTACACAGCTATAAAGACTCCAGTAGAGATGCACCTGGCTGGTCTGTACAATGAGATTTAGCCTTTCCTAAACTAGGCTTTGCACAACTTCTTTTGAGTGGAGCTGGACCTTCTTCTCCACAATCATTTCCCTGTAAATAGCTACTGAAGACAATAAAACTGGAGCCACAAAAAAGATGGGCCTCCTTGTTGTTTCATTATTGTTAAATATGACCCCTGCAGTGCTGTGGAATAACCAGTGCCAAGCACTGCTGTATCCTGATTGTTACTCAGTG
Source organism: Urocynchramus pylzowi (assembly GCA_013397555.1). Lineage (NCBI taxonomy): Eukaryota > Metazoa > Chordata > Aves > Passeriformes > Fringillidae > Urocynchramus > Urocynchramus pylzowi. The sequence continues at coordinate 47,227 of VZRH01004724.1, read as the reverse complement.
ATCCTTTGAACTGACCCCAGCTGTACATGCAAAGATTAGAGTGCTGCTTTCTCCTTGCCCTGTACATTAAGCAGTAGGTCATGGAACTGAGCCTTAAATATTTAGTATGCTTGTGTTTGCTAATAAAGACTTTTTAGGAGAAATCTTGTTTCATGTTGCCACCCTAATACTTGAGTGCAGCTGGCTGGAAATTTATTTCACTTTGGCTTAGGGTGGCCTGTCCTGTTTGGAAATGTTGTGGGTGCAGCACAGACTCAGACTGGGAGGACTGGGAGTGTGGGCAGAGCCAGGGAGGTGCTGGGCACAGGTGATGCTGTGCTGTGGGTGCTCAGAGGCTTTGTGCAGCAGGCAGGGGCTGCGCAGAGCTTGCCAGGAGCTGAATTCTCTGGAGCTGCTGAGATCAAAACCCTGGCAGCAGCTTGTTGGCAGCTTCCACTGGGCAGGGCTGAGCTGTGCCTGCATTCCCAGCCAGCCTGCGGGCACTGGGAAACTCAGACATCCCCACAGCCAGAACGCAGCTTCCTTGTGTTGGGTTTAGGTCCCAAAATTGCCTCTTGGTTTTGTTAAGGCTTGACTGAGATCTGCATTAACATGGTTCTGAAAGCCAGTACTGCCTTAGGCTGTCAAATTGTTTGGGTTTTTTTTTTAATATAACTAATTTCTTCTTGAATGTTCTCAGAGTTTAAATTATTATTAAGACATTCACATGCTGTCCTTGCCAGCTGGTTGTTCTGAATTTTATGGTTTGCTTGAACATCCCAGGCCTGATTTTGCTCCAGGAAAAGTGCCTTCCAGTGAAATGTAACAGCATCAGCTGTGCTGATCTGTGAACACACTGGCTCTGTTCACCTAAGAGAAGTATCAGAAAGTACATGGTTAGGAATAAATGTAGTGGTCATAACACATAGCTTGGAAAGTTTGGAGTGGTTACAAGATAAAAGGAGTTTCAGTGAGATTCACACTTTGAAATTGGCTTTAAAAAATTGACTTTTCCCAGAAAAATAAGAATCTGTATGTGAGAGGTGGTCTACTTGCAAGAAGACTTAGGGCTCAATGGATTTATTTTTGTTCATGTCTTTACAGTTGCCTACCCAATTTGAACTCTAAACTAAACTTAAAGTATCTAGAAGGATTCTATACTTGATATGCATACTCTGACCTGTTGTGAGGAGTGGGAGGTGAGTCCAAATCTTGAAGAACTCTTCCTGGTAACAGTTCTGACTTTCAACCACACTATTGCTTGTAGTTTTATAAATTTCTATTTTCAGTTTATTTACCACCTGCTCCTAAGATTTGTATGAAATATGGTAAGACAAACACAAACCCAAATAGCTAGCTCTTACACATTCCCAGGATGTGATCTGAAAAGAAATGCTGCAAAAAAGAGATGCACAGTTGATAAATATTACTGTTTAATAACTGTATAAACTATACAACTGTATAACTATAATTGATAATAACTAGATAAACATAGTATATAAAAATGCATATATTTTGTGCTTGTGTGCAGCTATATATATACAGACACATGTACTTTTTATCATCCCTTTGACACTTTATCCCTCAGCTGACCAAGGTGGTGACTTTGGTCAAATTTAGCAAGAAGTTTCTGAAGTTCTACTAAATAGTTGAAAAACTGCTGTGATTAAAATGAAAAATTATTGCTGCTATACCACAACTCAAGGCTACACAATAAAGTGTGCATCTCCTTAGATTCAGTAAGGTTAAGTTGTAATGACTTAGCCTTAATTGTTGCATAAATTATCATAAAATTTTCAAAATATTAAGGTTTCTCCTCACCAGAGGAAAGGCTGCATGTATTTAGATAATAATACTGGAAAGATAGAAAATAAAAATGGAAAATGAAGCAGACTGTAAATGCCAAAGAAATTGCTGACCACTGTGGCCATTATCTCAGAGGTTGGTGCCATTTTGAAGGAGGATAAACTGACTGCTTCAAATGGACTTTGCACATGTATGGGTTTATTTTTTTTTTTAATTTTCTGATTCCTAGCCATTATTTTTTTTTCCCATGGAAAATACCTTTAATGTGTATACAAACACTGTGTGTGTGTATGTCTCTCCTGTATAAACAGATTTAATACATATATAAAGTGTTTGTGTGCACACAGATCTGCACACGCTTCCCCACATGTGTGGGAAGAGGGAGAGGCTGAAACCAAGATTCAGGATGTGCTTTCAATCACTCTGGCAGAGCAAAGCCACCCACAGAGCTGTGGCCAAACTCCACAGGAATGTTTCCAGGTAACCACAGGAGCCCTGTCCTTTACAGTGGTGGGTTATCCAGGACTGTGTGTACTTTGTGTCAGTGCACGTGTGAATATTTCAAGTGGGCACCACAGACTCTTTAATGTAATTTCAGCTCAACAGCTGCAGCTGTGTCTGTGCTCTACAGTCACTTATCAGCACCATTACATATAGAATGAATAATGTATACATTCCTGAAGAAAGAGCACTGACTGGGAGAAGATTCAAACTGAATCTTGGGAGTAAAAGAGTGAATCCTTGGCTGGATTACATTTTTTCTGAAGCTCTTTGAGGCAGTCAGGTGGTGGAACAGAGCTAGGGATGTGTCCAAATGTGGTATTTTAGAGAAATATTTAATGGGGATCATGCCCCCCATCACTTCAAGGATATGGCTGTGTGTAGGGAAAGGAGGGTTAATCTTGTCTGGTATAAATTAGTAAGAGCTGGGCAAAAAGAACTTTTCAAAGACTTGCTTGCTAAATAAATTACTGCTCATGTTTTATTTAAAATGCTCGCGCTGCCAGCGGAGAACATAGCAAACAAAAGCACATTTTCAATTAAAGGAACAGCTAAGATTTTCCTTCTGGCACTCCTGTGACTTCTTGCCCTTGTTCAGTTTTATTGCATGTCACAAACAACTGAGCAAATCCCATGCACACACGTGGCACACGTGCACACATGGCATGGCATGGCACAATCCAGCTGTTTATCCCCTGTCCCTGGCAAATGCCCTTTTAGTAGAGCAGAACTGGGACACCCAGTCAGCTCCTGTTTGCTTAGGGTCTATAATGTAGGAGCCAGCACGAGCCCCCTTGGGTTGTGCCTCATGCTTTGCACTACCCCAAATCCAGAGTGGGGCTGGAGGCTGGGGCTTGGGCTGTTCCCTGTGCCCACTCACGTGCTGCAGGAGCTGGGGGTGGATTGGTGCCAAGCTGCACACTGGCAGGGATGGGTATGGAGGATTTACATTTCTAGGACAGATGTTTGCCTTCTTTTATCCCAAGCATCTGCTCACATGCTCTATTTTGGGAAGTGGTGAACAGTGCTTTAAGGGCAAGACTAAGGTTACAGGAGGTTGTCAGCCTTATGCCATCAGAGGCCATCGTGGGATTTCTGACTGGTTTTGGTTTAAGACTAATGGAGGAAATGTGTGGAGGAGATGTTTTCTACCTCAAGGATGCTTGAACATTTCTGGAAAATTTTTAAACTGTGGGACAACCTGTAGCACCCTCTGGAACCCTGGAGGTACATACCTCTCCTTTAGCTGATGGTCAGGCTTTAGGTTCAGAGATGAACTCTTTCACAGGAGAGCATTTATTCATTTCTGTGTCAGTTTTTTCTTCCTCAGCTACTCTCATGAGACACACAAAGGGCTCATTACCATCAGCATTGGGAAGTGTTAGTAGGTTTGTGCAGTTTTCAGTAGGTTAAATATAGAATAGGTCTTAGCTGCCTTTTCCTTGAGCATAACATTGATCAGTTCATATCACAACTTCTCTCTGAAAAATCAAATAAAAGAGCATGTTGAAATAGCTGGAAGGCAGGGGACGGTGTGTCTTTTGTCTCCCTGCAAGCCTCTCAGGGACCCCAGCCAGCCCCGGGTCGGCAGACAACGGGGGGGGCTCCCCCGATGCATCCAACAGTGGGGGGACACTCTCTTGTGCCCTGAGGGTACTGATGGTAACTAGGCTAGTCGCCTTTGCAGCAGGAGAGACACTGGAGACTTTGGTAGAGGAAAAGGCCGACTCTCAGCAGGGGGCTATACCAAGGTTTATTCGGAGCTCCCGAGGGACTCCTGCAACCTCAGGGGGCCTCCTGTTCAGAGCTCCCAGGGAGTGATGCCAAGGTTACATTTAAAGGGAGGGGATACAAAAAGTAGATAACGTTTGTTGACCAATAAGGATGCTAAAGGGATGGAATCTAGAGGAATGGACATTTTGGGCAACGTATAGGATACTTCTTGGTGGGCTGACTCTTGGCCTCCAGCTAATCACACAACAGATTTGGCTGAAGGTTCTGGATAGAGAGGATGGGATACAAAATGAATGACAGAGGGTCAGGGCAGGGGGTTTGAGGATGATCTCAACCCAGGAGAATGATAACATAGGTATAGGGAAGGGGTATAGTTTGGGGTAAACTACTTAGGAAAACTAAAGGAATACAAAAATCTATTACAAAGTATTGCAAAATATAAAAACACACTACAACAATGGTGTACAGGAATGTCTTAGGAAATGTGGTATAGCTTTTTTGAAAGAAATATCTCCTAAGGGGATGACAGGAGTCTGAGACTCTCCTGGGCTAAAGGAGCAGCATTTTCCAAGTTTGTAAAACTTCATTTGGCACTGATAAAGAACCAGAGTGAGCAAAAGGCAAATATTTGGAGCAAGGAGTGCATGGTTCTGAACATTTGGTAGGGTATTGACATATTCAAGGCATTTAGCATTAAATGTAATTACAAAATAGCTGCCAGTCTGTGAGCACTTTGAGATGAACAATTGCTATGCTTGAGCCTGTCTTGAGGTGAAAACCAACAGATCAGAGGAAAGTAGAAAGTTCCAGATTTATCCCTCCAGTGCCTATGGGTGTGGGAGGTGGGATCCAGCACAGTGCACACTTACTGCCTCAGAACACCAAATTTGACCCTCAGAATGGTGACACTATCTGTAACTGACCCTCAGAATAGTGACACTATCTGTAACTTCAGCAGATCTAGAGTTATTGTAGGGCATGTTTTAATTGCATGTGTTGAACCAAATCAGGGGTACAGAGCCTAGAATTCCCTCTGGATTCTCCTGCCAGACTTATCATGTTCTGCTGATGAGCTATGTAGAGCAGATCTTTGAACTTCATTTCTGCTTGTGCCAGTGGGCACATCCCTTGGAAATGGGCTCCTGCTTGGATTCATCTACCTTAGAGATGAAATTAAGTGCAGTTCCACAGGACTATGTGATGAGGAAAAAGTGTTCTTTGTGATCAATCCATGTTGTTATGAATACTTGAAGGTGCCTTTTATAATTGTACCAGGGACAATGTGAGCAGCAGTTTCCAAGTGTTTTGTATGTATTTCACAACCTCAAAATCTGAAAGGGATGTTGGATACAATTATTGTCTGCAGGGGAGGGTGTAGCCATCCATTCATGCTCACTTGTTCAAATAAATAATCAAACATGGAGTTACTGTTTTTGCACCCTGCACAGAACAGTTTGGACTAAATTCTGATGGATAACTTTCAATGTTATTCATCAGAATAAAAGAAGTGTTGATCTTTTTCCTGGGGACAGAATCCCAGAGAGGCCACTGTAGCAGCTCTGGGACTTCTGAGGCACAGGAGCACCTAAAGCTTATTCCTTGTGCTCTGTGCTGAGAGCAGTTCTGACCTCAGGGAGTTTCAAGACACAGAATTACAGTTGCTCTTTTGCCTCTTGTGTTGGGAAGTTGCTTTATTGCGGTCAAATTCAGCCCCTCTGTTGTCTCAGCAATAAAAGAACCCAGGTTAAGGGTATATTGATGGAAGTCATTCTCCTGGATTTGAAACCCTCCCAAAGTTGTTACCAAAAGCCTTTTGTTTCCAAAAGTTGTTTCTAATTTATGCTCTACCTCTTGGGTTCTTAATAGAGTCACTTGGCCAGTAACAGAAGTGAAATGTGCATTCTTCCAAAGTTTTGTTATGAATATGAATGAAACTTTTTCTGGTGCTATTAAACCAGGCTAGAGTAAAGCACTGATAGTGGCAGCATTCAGGAGTGATCTCTGTGTCAGTCTGTCTGCTCAAAAATAGACTGCAATTGTGGCAGTTTTGCCTTTTCTTTAATGTAGTAAAAGTTGGAGTTCTCTTTGGGAAGCACAGTCAGATTACATTAGATTTACAGAGAGCTATGAAATTACTTTTTGTGCAGGATCTAGCATATGACAGTCCCTTTCTCTGCTCCCTATGCTAATATCTAATGCAGAATGCTACATCAGAGAAGTCTTACGCGCAACAAAAAAATCTGTGTCCAGCAATCTGTTATTACAGATTGTAAAACTGTTATTGGTCCTGGCACACATCCTTCAGCAGCATCTTTAGTGTGTGTTGAGAAAGCCATTCCAAATTGGTGGATGCTTTTGGATTATATAAAATTTTTGTGTTATCAGCATAAGGTCCTCTAAGGAAATCACAAGATTGGTTTAAAATGCAAATATGCACATTATATATATATATTAATATTACATGGTTTCTGTCTTCAGATTTTTCAGCATCTGGCTATTATCAGAAGTCTCTTCCAAAATAATTTTTTTTTTTGAAGGAAATTTAAAAATATATTTTTGTATAACTACATATGCCTGTTAAACTCAAGTCCTGCCTAAATATTTTTTGTATTAGCCTTGGTGGTAACTGAATGAACCATACTCAGTACAGAAGACATACCGTATTTACAAACAAATAGCTAACAGTCTACTAATTAATCCAGACTTTGATTAGGCAGCACCTCATTAATACTTTTCAAGTTTCTTGTAGTTTGTGGTCTTGTTTTTATGGGGCTCAGTTTTAGTTTAGTGCTCCCAGAACCACTTCATGATCATGAAGTAATTTGGAAGACAACATATTTTTAATTACATTTCAAAAGCTTCAGTGCTTTAATCCCTGCATCCCTTCAGCAGTAAGGAGATTAGGGCCCCTGCCGAGGGACTGCATCAGCCTCTGCCACCCTGGGGCTGCCTGGGCTTTAGCAGCTTCCCCAGCACTGTGGTTTCGTGGGAGTGCAAATGTAGAATGAGCAACCTTGCATAGGGAAAGGTGTAAAAGCCTTTCCTGAGGATCTTGCTGAGATATTTGGACAAAGCAAAAGCTCTGCCTCAGGCCACGCAGAGCTAATCTGTCCACCAAAATACTGCACTGGAGTGCAAGCTGCAAAGGTTGAGCTGATTGTAAATTAGCTCCATGATATACCAACATCCTTTCCAACATTTTTTTAGCTCCTCTAGAAACTTTTCTACTTTTTCCAACATTCCAAGAGTGTGTCTGTATTGTATGGGCAAAATCTGATCCTTTAGGTCAGACAAAACCAGGTAAATATTCATGGCAATTTCTAAGTGTGGTTGCTTGATAATATGTGTCTGACACATGCAGGTTTGCTAAAATCTTGATAGAGAACTCACCCCGCTTCCTACTAGATATTCCAGACTGATATTCTGATTTTTTTTCATATTTAAATTCAATCTCCTGAAGCTTCATTATATCTAACAGTGGTTTTCCTTCTAGGTGTTTTTGTATTGCAAGGCTAGAACTTTTACTGAATCAGGAATGCATCGCTACTTCTTCCACTGTGTTCCCAGGAAAAGCTTTACACCTGCAAAGGTGCACAATGAATTCACTTGAAGACAATGCACAAGTGGCTCTGTCTGTGTTAGAAATGAGAAGCTTGACTCAGCCAGTATATCAAGCAGTAATTCAATTTATTAATTAATATGGTAAAATATGAGCAAAAACAGCGCTGGGTACAGTGGTGGGCATTTCCCCTCCAACTGCACACTGATTGTTGGGCTTGCTGGTATTTATTGATCATATTCATGCATAGTGATAAGCTTTCTCAGCAGTTTCTATTTCCAATCTTTACATCACAATTTTATACTTCAGGATCATAAATCTATGATTACTTGGTTCCTTTCCAATTTCTGTAGTCTATTGTGATCTATTCCAGTCTTCAATATCCCAGGATGTGTATCCCAGATGGTGGGGTCCAGCTTCCAGATATGGGGTCCAGCTTAGGACCATTAATCTATGGTATCGATGTCCAGCTTGCCTTTTTGAAGTCATTAATCAGTGACATTGATAGCCATCTTCCTTTTTCAGGATGTTTTCCCTGTTTTGTTAGAGCTTGGGATAGATGCACTTCCCTCTTTTGTTTAAATCCTCTATACATTCTAAAGCCACAGTTTAAAATTCCTTAATACAAAGTAACATTCTAAATCTATAATTCAAAGGTTCTTATTACAAACCAGCTTAAGAGTTATAAAAGTTAATTGCAAGCAAAAGATTGGTTCAAGGGTCTTCTTCCATGGTTTACTTTCCTTGGTTGTTTATTAGAACTCATCTTTATAACCGTCCCATGCCTGTGTTCCACACATTTCACAATTACAATTACATAGATTATTTTTATTTACCTGACACAAAACATAACTTTGTATTTCACATCTGGTGCAGCTGTGCTTGTCAAGAATTTGGAAATTTATTATTTCAATCTTTATAAGCTGAAGAAATTAAGATGTTTCAAAAAAAAAACAAAACCAGAAGAAATGAAGTAATGGAGTAGCACGCACTAAATATTTGCAAAGGCAAACATGCTGATTAGGGGACTAACTCCAATTTTAACTAATAAATAAGTATAAGGCTTTGAAACACCTCTAGAGTATAGCAATGCAGCAGTGTACCACTGGCACAAAAACAAACCCCCTTTGGCCAGGCAAAGGGCAGATATATCACAAACACTGCCGCACACAGATTTTGAGTAGAGAAGAAGTAGAGGTCAGCATTTTAAACTTTGCTTTCATGTAATGCTGACTTTAATGCTAGTTCCAATGCTACAGCTGCCTGACACCCAGAGGAGGTGGAGGTGGCATTTCTCACTGCTGTGGTTTGGAAGCCATGATTGTTATTTGTGTAGCAAAATCCGTCTGACAGGTAACCAACCACATGTTCCAGTTAATCTTAGCTGGGCTATAAGTAGATCTTGTATCAAATGGTCAGTTACTGAGCCTGATGCTAATGTCCCTGACATCTGCTTCAGCCCTTGTGTTCCTTAAAAATATATTGGAATCAGGCTTATGGGTGAGTTTGTATTAGGATAACCCCCACTCCTATACTACAGGTCACACTGGTATCTGGTGCCAGTAGAGGTGCATTAGGATAGATTTCTCCCAATGTGTTTTTTATTTGTCCATATCCAAGGACACAGCTGCAACAGATTGGAATGGGTTTTATGATGCATTAAGAAACGAATCTGTTTTTACTCTGGGAAAAGCAGTCTTATTTAATATTAAGTTCCAAATTTCCTTTACGTGTTTACCAGGCATCCAGAAGATTAGCTGCATTAAAATAGTGAGTGTCCCTTTTTAATAAATTATCTTCTGCCTCTCTAAGTTTGTGAGTAATGAAGTCCACTGTCCTGTGTCTTGTTTAGCACTTACCCAGGACTAGCATATTCTGGTTTTTGAACCACAGTAGGTCAAGATATAATTCCAGCTGCTTTCACTACCTGGATTCTTTGCTCTGTTAACCAAAGTCATGTCCCATTTGCTCTGTCTCACATCTCACTTTGGACTGGAGTCTTGACTAGTGGGTTTAGTCTGTTTATAATGTTTAGTTTGTTTAGTCTGTTTATAAAATGCCTGTTTATAGCCTGGAGTCTGTCAAGGAAAATCTAAGGATAAATTGATCAGGAGGTTGCACGTTTAGGGCTTTGGAATGACTTAAATGAGACACTGAGACCAGGCCATTCTACCAGCTCCTCTCTGGTAGTGACCACATTGCACTATTTTACTTGGACACCATCAGCTGCATATTATAACTGTGAGCTGTCCTTGTGGCTTGGTTAAAACTGGCTTTCGACAGCTCAAGATAGAAAGGGAGCAAGCCAGATGCAAACCTCTGGTGCCTGGGAATCTCCTGACATCAGAGTTCTTTGTCCAAGTTTTCTGCAGCTTTCAGGTTCCCTGCCAGACTTGTGACTAACCATACAAGTGATGCAAACTATTCTTATCTCTAAAATCATGCACAGACAAGATATATATATATATATAGCTACATTACTATAGGTTACATGCTATGTGTCTAACACCATCTGTCATGTACATGTGTGGGTTTTGTTTAAGGGAAGATCTTTAAAATCTGAATCATTCTTATCTGAAACTGCCTCAAAATGTTAAAATAATTTCAGAAGTGGACTTTGACTAATGATTCAGTATATTGGGGAAAATATAGCTTTGCACCCAGGCTTTGATCACAATGGAGTTTGACTGGCATCAAATTTAAGTATTAAACCAAACCTTATTAAGCTTCAGGAAAGGCTGTGTAGCTTTAAGAGCTTGGGAAAAAGAGCCCCTTGTGCTTTTGCCAACATCCTGTTACAGATTTATCTGCTCCCCTCATTCTTAATGATTTTAGTGGGAAATATGATGGATACCAGAAATAAGGTCATTCTATTTCCAGTGGAAATTTCACTACATTGATTTCTTTTTTTTCTGTGTTGCTGTTTGTCAAAAGCAGCTGATGCACAAAATTCAGGTGCTCCTGGGAATTCAACCTGTCACTTCTGTTAAATTTTGACTACTGCTTGCACCATGAAAAACTTAACTGCTATGAAAGGCAATTTATTTTTGTTGTAATGGCTGATCATTAATGGACTCAGTAGAAAACTGCACAGCACTAGAATAAAGTTTCTGTGTATAACTCCAATAACACTTATTTCTATAGTATAATGCTATGTTGATATAGCAACATTTGGTGCTTGTATCACTTTTTATTGTGGGATCTGAAGTATTGAAAAATATTATTCATGCTTCATAACAGCCCAGTAAGTGCTATCATCCTGGCTTATTAGACAGGGAAGCTGAAACAAAGACAAGCAGAGATCTGGACAGAGACGTGATACACTCAGCCTTGCAAAGCCATATCTATATGCATGGGCTGAAGCATGTGCTTAATTCCAGCCCTGTTCAGTCACTCAGATATTTTTCCAAATCTGTATCTATGTAACAAAAATTCCTGGTCAATTTGATTAACTGTCAGATGATTCTTCCTAAAATTCACAAGAAATCAATGGAATTTACATATAGGACTATTGTTCAGCTCCAGGTTAGCTGTTCTACTGGATTGGGGCACAGATGAGGGCATGTCTTTGAAAGCAGCTTATGGAGCACTGAGCAGAGTACCTGGCTTCTCCCATCCTCATCCTGCCATTTCAGGCAACAGCTTTCATGAGCATTAAACTCACCACTAACAGGGAAATGCCTAATTTTGGACTACCTACTGCAGCTGCTGTAGCAAGTTGCCCTCTGGAGCTCCAGCCTTGCAAACAAAAGAAATATTTACATGTAGGCTGCTGTTAATGGGAGAATCCTTCCATTCATATTTACACTGGAAGTACTTGCAGTAATTTGGTTGACAGGGTTTGAATGCTCTTCACTCATTTTACTACGGGAACTCTGAGTGAATGGCAGCCAAGGCAGTGGGGAACCACAGCTATTCAGAAAAGTGTGGTTAATTTATTTACCTACCTTCTTGGAGTGTTGGTTTGCTGGTTTTGTTCTTAAAAATACTGGAGATCCAGACAGTATAAATAATTCAGTACGCAAATAACACATTTCTGGGAAAGATAGCATGAAAATTTCTAAATATGCATTTAATTTAAGTTTGATTAGGCAACTGATTCTGTTCTAACACAGTCATAATTAAAATGTGATGTGAGGTTTAAGCCATTACAGGGACCTTGTGCTCCATGTGCAGCATGACTAATTAGAGAGGTCCCCTTTGGGCTGGCAGGCTGGATGCCTCAGAATGTGAGGCAGCAACTGGGCTCCCAAGTGTGGGGCTTGGAAGGGTGGTGAGGGAGTGGCTCATCACAATGGAAAAGCTGAGATATTGCAGAGGCAAATGAAGCATCCCCTCTTGTTCATTTTGTTTCCCTGGAAGGGATACCTCAGCAGTGGCAGTGGCGTGAGTGCTGCACATCTCCATGCCCTGCCCTGTTGGGAGTTTCTGTTGCCTGCTCAGGCCAGGAGGATGGGGGAAGCAGCTGAAATGAACCTTGGGATAGAGGAGTCTAGATTACATCCAGGCTACATCCTCTACAATGCCTTCAGCAGGAGCTGGGCTGTGGATCTTACTAGAGACCCATCAGTGTTATAAATGGAATGCTGGTGGGCATAGACTAAAGGAAAGCAATTTCCTAAAAATTGCTTGGGCAGAGTCATGCGGTCCTTGTGAGGTTCTCCTGTTTTCAAAGGGTCTCTCTCTTTCATAGGTGTTCTTGCTCTGGAGCTCAATTTACCTTTGGGAAATTGGCAGTGGTATTATTTTTGATGTGAAGCCAAAGTGAAGGCTGTGCCCTGCAACCCATCCTTGCCTGAGACAGAAGATATGCCCTGGAAATATAGATAATCTTACAAAGCTGGGTCACTGAGCTGCTTTTCTGGCTGGTAGGAAGGTGAGACCTGCAACCAGAGATGGTTGTAGGTGAAATCCATACATGCCCCTTTTACTTTGGCAGTGTCTTGGTGGCTCTATCACCAAGACCTGGCAAAAGGGGCCCTTAGAGGGTCTGGCTGGGCAAACTGGGGACAGGTGTCCTGTGCTGTGTGACACAGTTGGGTATGAGTACACTATCAGTGTGAGGCTGTTGCTTTCTAATTCTGGTTTATTTTGTTTTCTTGTCCTTTGGTTTGTCTCCCTTCTTCCCTCTCTAATCACCAGAGCTCCCTGCTGCCTGCAATTTGTCTGGGCAGCTCTCCGAGCCACAGTGAACATGTCCGACAAAGCTTAAATCTTGATCTGAGGAAATCTCTTTTAGGCTTTCTCATTTCAACAAAGCTCTTGTTCAGCTGCATTAGTTCCAAGGAGTGCCAGGCCACTGCTCAGTTGATTATCTGGAAGCCTGCTTGCCTTTAGCACACACAGAGTTTTGACATACCCCTAATTCATAATGTGGGAGCAAACTCTCTTGGGTAGGATGAGAAATTCAGGGTGAGAATGAACACCAAATCCCCAGTCCCCATAGATTCTGCAGGGTCTCTTCTGGGTTTGCATTTCAGCTGCACTGGATTTCACCCCTTTCTTTTTTGATGTCTCAGACAAGTGGGAACTCGTTGCTCCCTTCTGGTGAACCTTGCTTTAATTGGGACAGCTGGTAACAGGATATCTTCCCTTGGCTGTTGTAGACCTACCTGACTGTAGCATTTAAATCCTTTTCTCTGTGACTGATTCCACCCCAGTCAGGGCAGTGGTATTCTCCAGAAAGCCTTGCTGAGATCAGCAGGTTCCCAGAGCAGGAGGTACTGTCTGTCCTTGCTTCTTTTGGGCAAGGCTGAAATAAGGCAGGCTTTAGGAAATTAGGTCTGTTTCTCCACATTCTAGTTGCTGATGGTTTTTTGTTCCATGTTCTGAAATATTGTTTTCTGAGAGCTTGTATATTTAATAACAGGCTTTGAATTCCAGTTTACTGTGAGCTTTTGTGTGTGTATATGCAAACACCAGATGAAATGCTGAAAGGTATATTTGTAATTCGTATTTATAAGTGAAGTGGGCTGCTTTTCTCTCCCAGAGGTTAATCTACTTCTGCACATCCACTGCCACATCTCATACAATTTGGAAGTGATCTCTTAAAGCAAAGATGTTTTTCTTTGCAGACTGCTTATTGTAACACATTATATTGTATAATATCATTCTGTTCAACAACACTCTGTTCTGTTGTGCAAATAGCACAGAAAAAAAGGAGGGGGAAAGGGGAATAAATAAGCCGACACACCAGCAGAAATTCTCCTTTGCTGGTACCTGAATTGCTCTTAGGGAAATGGACACATTTGTATTCTGTCACTGCTACCATGACCAAAGAGATCTTCTATTCCCAGAGCTCCAATTTAGAAAATCTTGCTGTACAGCGCTTTGAAGAAAAAGTGTTTCTCAAGTGAAAAAAACAGTGATTGTGGAAATGAATGCCTGATAGCACTGTGGGAGATCTCTGACATGGCTCTCTGAAGTGGGGTCCAGCATGGGAGCCCTGGGGCTGGTCCTGCAGGGCAGGGAGGCTTTGGGTGGGTGGCATGTCTGATCCACAGCAGGCTGAGTGTGGGAGGGATGGGCTGAGCTGGGAGCAGGGGCAGTGCCTGGCATTGGGTGAGGGTAGGATCCAGGATCCTGTGTTGCTCCAGGGATGCTTCCCTGGGACAGAGCCTTCCTCTCCACAACCATGTCTGTCTGAGCACAGGGAAATACCAGGGGAGGAAGGGCAGTGGCTGCTTGTTAAGGTAAAATCCTGTGGCAGTGGCTGCTTGTTAAAGTAAAATCCTGCAGTCCCTCCTGAGGTGCCTCTACTCAGTGCAGAACCTAACACTGAGCTGGGTGTCTGGAGCTGGGCCCCTGTGATCTAATATTTTGCATTTGGGCACCAGTTCTCCACTTCCCCTCTATTCAGTATTAAAGACTCATATAATGCTTTCAACTCGGGTCAACCTCCATTCCCAAAGTCTTGTGTTTCAGGCTTACTATAAATTGTTTAAACAAGAAGGCAGCTTGACTGTAATGTGAGCAAGTGCTCTTTATGCTAAAGGCATAGATGGCAGTCACTCAGCCTCTAGAATTTACAGAGATATTTGCATACATTGCTATATTATTTCTTTTTTTCTCTGAAAGGTGGCATAACTGTGAATCAGCATTGTGATATGTCTGATCTCAGGGACCTCACATGATGTGCTCTGAGAAGAGGACATTCCAGGTTCATTTTTTTCCACTGATCCAGTGAGGTTTTTAAAGCACACCCCCTGCCAAACAAACCATCCTGGCACTGTAGAAACCCTCCCCAGAGCTGCCCCAAAGAATGTGCCCCTGCTGAGTGCCAGTGCCAGGCTGAGAGCAGAGCTCAGGTGTCCTCATTTCCTGCTCTTGCTAATTGCCAGCTGCTCCCTGGTGTCATGTAGTGATGAATGAACAATAAGAATTCAAGAAACTTAGCAAAACCTAAGCTGTTTCACTGAACTTTCTGTTGAATAATGGTAAAAAAGGGTGCTAGGATTCAGTGATGTCAGAAAACGTGAAACCAGCCAGCAGCTGCCAGAGAGCCTGAGAACAAGCAATCTCCAGTGGTTTGCAGCATAGCCAGCTCTTTTTTTTTTGATGGTAAAAAAAGATGAAACACTACAAAGATATTCCCAGGGAGAAAATAGATGTCATACAACATTTAAATAGATCCTTTCAAGAAGGAAAGCTGCAGAAACCCTTGTAACTAGCACATAAGTATGACCTGCTGATTTTTTTTTTTTTTTTTAAAAGACTGGTTGGACAGATAGCAGGCTTTAAATACACAGCTCTGTTGTCTTGATAGCTGAATTCTATTGTCCAGATTTGGCCTGAATGTACCAGGTAATAATAAAAGCAATACAGGAAGCAGGTCCATAACTACAAAATGTGAATTTAAAAGAGCTTTGTACTCTACAAAGCATGAAATTTTGAAATAGAGAACTGGTTAAAATGGAAGGTTTAAAGACTACATAGGGATTCATGGTAATAAAGACAACACAAGTGGCAAAGAAACTTCTTGTGCAGTGGAACTGAAATATTGATAACTGGGAGATCAGAGGGGAATATAAGAAATGGAGAGAGCCTAGAGGTGGCAATTTCTTTCCCAGAAAGCTGTATGCTCTATGGAATGAAAGCAGTTGTCCACTTCTAAATCAGGAACGATTTAAATCTGATGTTTGTATCAAAAGGCAGCTCAGTATATCTTCATCAATTATCAGAAAAATGGAATAGCTGAAAGGGTCCCCTGATCCTGAAACATGTGCACAAATGTTAGAAATCAGCACTTTAGAGACAGGGTGTCCTTTTTTTCTTTTCTTTTTTTTTTTTTTTCTTTGGTAAAAAACACTAGCTAAGTATATGCAGAAGGGAAGGAAAATGCTGTAAGCTCCCCTTCGTGCTTCCCACCCTGTCCCCACTGCAGACCTGCTGCAGTTTTCTCCTTTCCTCCCTCTGAGTCCCTGGGGCTGGCTCTGCTCTTCTGTGCCCACTGCTCTGGGGGAGCCCAGTCCTGTTCCAGGGTCTTTCCCTGCTCTTGCTTGCAGCAGGACCTGAGATCTCTGCTGGGAGCTCTGACGGTACCCTGAGCCCTTCAGTTTTTCTGATTGTCCACATGAAGGAGCTGCCCCGCTCCCCGCAGAGCCATTTCCATGGCTGCTGAGCCTGTCCCAGCCCATCTCTGTGCTTCGCTCTCATCTTCGTCTCCCTCCACTGCTCCCTGTGCTCACTCCTCAGAGGCTGCTGCCTCTGCACGGACACACATTGAGCACAATCCTGCTTAACCTGGTTCTTGCCAGAAAAGAAAAATCCAGCTGGATACCAGCTTGATTTGAAGCAGTTCCACTGGATTTATTGTGGTCTTAGCATTGAACCCTAATTCATCAGTATGTGCTGATGATTTTGACTACATTTTCTATGTACTAGAAAATCTGAATATTTTTGGGCTGCATTATGTCTGTGAGTTACAAGGTGATCTGTCTTTATTTATTTATTTCCTGCATTCATATTGGGAAAGGAAGGGCCACGTCTAAAGGAGACTGATAAGAGCTCTGTGTGTTTTAGAGCAGGGGTGCAGGTGGCCATGACAGTACAAATGACTCATCACCAGAGGTGCTGTCAGAGACTGATTTCCTTCAAGTTCCTACACAAATATCATTTATATTCCTCTGTCAAGGTGATTTCAAAGTATCTGTTGACTGTGATGGAAGAAAAAATGTGAATGTAGAATTTTTCCTCTGGTAGTAAGGAGGAAAAGGAAAGATGAGGCCTTTATACCATTATATAAAATGTTTACTCGTAATACATATCTAAAAGAAAGATTATAAATCAATATACGCATAGGAACACTTTCCTGTGAATTTTTTTGTGAATTCTGTACTCCTGCCTTTCCTGTTACAGTCACTTAATATGAATAATAAGTAAAAAATTCTTTAAAACATCATATTAATTAATGCATCATAACTTTTGGACACTATTTTATATAGGCAATGTGAAATCTGTGTCTAAGGCTCAGAGCTGCCTTCTTTTCCCACTCAATGTTTTCCAAGGATGGATCTTTTTTCAAAGCTTGCACTGACATTGGTGCAGGGTCAGGACTGGCTGATCCTGCACAAAGATAAGGGGGAAATAAGGGGTTTGTGCAGAGTTTAGGTGTCACTATGCCACACACAATGAACGACACTCATGCTGAGATGTCCAAGGTAAAAAGAACACATTTATTTCCAGACCTCATTATTTATAGAATTCCAAAAGTGACCATGCATTGGAGGATGAAATTGCCACCTCTCCAACCACACTGGTCAAACCAACAGTCAACCCAATCTCTCCTCATCCAGAGAAGAATGCAAAACAATCATTATTTACATGAAAGTGCGTGAGAAGCTCCATTATAAGAACGTAAACATCAGAAGGCTTAGAAGAACTTTAGAAGAACAAGGCAACATTTAGGGAAGTTTAGTTACAAGATGTTTGTACTGGCAGCCTGGAAAGAGGTAGCCCATGGATGACCCACTCATGGGCACCTGTGGTGTGTTCTTTTTCTGCACAGAGCTCTTGTTTCTCATGACAGCCCAGAAAAGGGATGTGGGGCTGAGCTGTGATCTATGTTCCAGGAGGGCTGCATTGCTCAGGGCTCCTCCTGTCCCCATCATGTATGACACATTAGGGGGACGAGGTGGGAAGGGTCAGGGTCTCTGTAAATTGGCCCCAGGCACCCAGAAGCTGCATTCAAACATTCTGCAGTGGCTTTTAGAAGCAGAAAGTGCATCAGTTGTGTGACTGCACAGCTCTGTTAGAGAAGGGCAAATCCACTGCTGGTGGAGGGACCTGGAGGACAGAGAGCGACCGGTTGCTTTTACTGATCGTACTTAAAATACATCTCTTCTTATTGTAAAGCTGATAAAATTACAGGCTTAGCTGAGCAGTTTAAACATTACATAGTGTGCCTCTCAGGGGCACTGCATGATTAATGAATGCTTACAAAGTGCCTTGTTAAATATGACATAGTACTAATGTGTCTCTTGTAACAGAAAAACTGAGGAGTTGAAAGAAATTGTGTTCCTTGAAAAGGCATTCTCTATGTTTTTGTTTTTTTTTTTTTCCAAAAGTGATCTAATGAATGAAGTAAAATAAACTTTGAATTATATGCAGTATGAAGCAAAACCAGATTTCTCTTCTTGTGTTGGAAGAGGAACATACCTGCTCAGGAACTTGGCAATACAGTCCCACAAACTTTAGCAAAGGCAATGTGGAGGCCAATAACTTAACTGGCAACTTCCCTGTACCATCAAGCACAAAGAAAGAATAAAACCTGAAGCTAAAAGGAGACATTTTTGAAATGATTGCTGCTGTGATAGCCAAACTTGGATTTATTTTTATTATTTTGCATTGACAAATGAATCCAAGTGGAGCTTTGACTTTCAGATTTCTCTGCAATAAAAAATATTTTTGACATAATAATTATAAGGACTCCATTTTGGAAAAGCAGGAACAGAAGAAGTATTCCAAGATATATATATATATATATATATGTCTCTGTATGAAGCTGGAAGACAAATTATAGGTCTACTCAATTAAAAATCAATATTTATAAAGACCCAGACAGGAATAATTACATAAGGCTAAGCTGATGGCTGATGAAAATCAACATGGATACATTGGCTTTCATTTTTGACAGCTGAAGATGTGGCCTTCAATTTTGGTGCCTCTAATTGAAAGTCGGGATAACCCAATATTGGTGTTCCATGTGTCTTTCTATACCTTTTCCCAGAAAGAATACTCTTAGTATTGAGAGGAAAAATCATTATAGATTCATGTTTTGTATCTTCATGACAATTCCTTGCAGTGGCTGTCACTGAGAGTAACAGGGGACTGAGATGAAAGGCAGAGGGATGACAGATAAGCTCAGTTTTGTTAAGGATTTAAAAAATTGACCCTGTTCATGAACATATGCAGATCTTACCTACTTTCTTCCAAGGAGATCCTAATACTGCTTTGACTTTTCCAGCTGCTTTGTTTCTTTTCCAGCTGCTTTTTTTGGTTTTGTTTTTTTTGGTTGGTTTTTTTTTTTTTTTGCCTTTTGTGGGTTTTTTTGGCGGTTTTGTTTGTTTGTTTGTTTGTTTGTTTGTTTGTTTGTTTGTTTGTTTGTTTGTTTGTTTGTTTGTTTGTTTTTTAATTTTAAAATGTATTTTCCTTTCTTAAAAAGAGAAAAGAGAAAATAAAAGCTGCTGTATTTGTGAAAGTGAGAGTTTTAAAATGCCAGATTTTTAATTTGCTTGTTAATTTTACACTAAGAGTGTAAAATTCCAGCAAGGTGATATTTGCATAGTTTTATCCCCAGCCTTTCAAGGCACCTCAAACCTGACTTGTGTTTAGATTGGACAGACAATCAAGTCATTCTATGCTGCCACTGTCTCCTGAGAAGATGGTGATTTACTGCTTTGTGTTTTTTTTTAGAGAAAAGACAGAACATTTGCTTAGGGTAAGGCTATGATTGGTGTAAATCCATTCCTGAAAAACCAAGCTTTCCTTTTGCTGCCTGGATGGGAGAAAATGGACTGGCCCAGCATCTGGGTTTGCAAAGAGAAAAGTAGCTGATGGCAATTTATCTTCAGCTGGGAATTTGCCAGAAGAGTCCAGACATGCAAATCAGGCTGTACTTTCCTTCAGACATCTCATAAAAGAGTTTATGGGCACACATAGGTGTAGGCCTGGAGGGTCCAAGAATCTGAAACCCTTGGAAGAACAAGCAAAACTCACAATACTGGCAAAAAAATCTTCACCTGTCAACATTTTCAGCAATGAGGATATTTTCTGACTTTGGAGTTTGCAAGTTTCAGAACATAAGAATTCTTTATTATTTATATACTATGAGCACAAATTTCTGTGGTACTTTATTTCATATCATTTATTACTGTCCTGAATGCTAAGCAGTATTTCTTATTGCCTGTATAAACTATACAACTACAATGATTTATTCCTTGAAAAATTACCAAAATTTTACTTGATTAAAAAACCTCACAAATCCCTTGGAATTTTATCAAGTACAGATTTTGTGACATATTGTTTTTTTAAAAAATTAATGTTCCTGAATATTTACTCTTTTAGTAATGTCATATATAAAGTCAAGTAGTTAACTGACATTTGGATTATGATTATAATACTGTAAAGCACAAAAAATGTAGAATTGTTTTTGGAGTACTGTACCCAGGTATATAAAACTGCTGTAAGACCTTATGCCCCTTCATAAATCTTGAGAAACTGAAACATTAATAACTAAAATTAACTAGCAATTGTGTTGTTAATGCTTTCAAAATGAAAAAGGGCTTAATACTGCTTTGCTTGGAGGTATTAATGGCTGCTGTAATGTGGGTTGTATGTTTTGTTTATTTGCAGTGCTGCTTCGTGATGATGGATATACTCACCTCTTTCATTTATGGTAAATACAAAGACCAGTTAAGTGCTCCTTTGTGTGGTGATGGATGGAACAAAAGCCAGCTGGGACCCAAGGCAATGAGCTGTGCAAAACTAATGAGCAACAGAGCCAAATGGACACGGGTTTTCGTGTAGATTAATTGCAAACTCTGGTTTGACTTGCTAATGGTATATCCTTCCATATTTTTGAGAAGTAAAAAAATTAAGGAGAAACACTGCAAAAAGAGAGAGAGGCAGTGCTTAGTCCAGGAGAAAGCCATGAGCAAGAGCTCCTAGTGGGAATAATGCTTGCTGGGAAGGGAGTCTTGGATTTCTGGAAAGAAAACTTTATTGTTTGGAGTTTTGTACTTGTGCATTGAGAAAGCAGAATTGTGCTATACCTTTTTTTTTTCTTTTGTGGTAAATAAGCAGAACTGCACCCAAGAAGCACTTGACTTGTCTCAGCTTGTTTTCTTTCCATTGGGAAACAAGTGTGCTATTGAGACCTGCCCCTACCTTGGAAGCAACCCCGTGGGAGAAAAGGGAGCACTGCAAGGAAATGGGAAATGTTCTGCTTTTCCTTTATATTCCACATGTCACAAGGCAGACCAGACTTCTGTGATAGGCATGGTGGGAATCAGGAGGGATACCAAAGGTGAAGGTGTTTATGGTTGTATTTGAAGTCCTAAAACTGAAATTACTTGATTAGTTTATTTGCAGTAGTTGGGAGCAACACTGCAAGCGGAGCCTGAGTGCAGTTGGTGAGTTGATTCATGTAGGGCTCAGCAGGCACATTAAAATTATCTACTATTGCATTTCAGTGTTATTATTTTTTACTGATACTGCTGAAAGAAGAGATTCAAGGATTTCTAGGATGAGAATGCAAAGGGCTCTCTGCAGGAGGAAAAATTCTCATGGGTTTTTTTCTGACATTGATGAGAGGAAGTTGGACACTTGGGATTTATGGTAAACTCCTGACAGCAAGGTAATGCCTTGGGGAGGTGGGCTAAAAGTTGCCAGCATCCTCTTTGCTAAAGAATACTGGACTGTATGAGTCATTAGGAATGAAATACGGGAGAATATTTATTCTCAGCCCACCAAATAGGTTTAATGTTTACCCTGTTGTTAAATTGTCTTCTTTACTCATGGATTTGAGAACATCTTGTTCACTACTACTTAGTCACAAATGTGTCTTGGTACAATGACTACAAAAGTCCAGTTGGAAGAGCTGGTAGCTGTATCTATTGAAATTCATGTTGCCACAGGATTTTTATTTTTCATAGGAGTCATTGTTCTGAAGTCTTACACACTTATGAGAGGCTGTTCTTATTTGTTCCTTCAAAAATGTAATTGAGGGGGTAAATTGTTTAGAAGTGTATCATAGTCTGTTTTTGCTAAGGAATGATCTGTCTTGACTGGTGTATTAATTGTATCTTACAAGTGCTCAGTTCACCTGTGACAATATAAAGGTATACAGAGCACTGCAGCAAGTTTTTTCTTCATATTTGTCTGATTTCCCTTGACTTCTATTTATATGATTCTACATCTACGTGATTTCTCTTCCAATTTTAGTGGAAGGACACCAAAACTTCAGGTGAACAAGCCAGAGATGCCTAAACCTGGGGGTAAAACTCTCAGAAGAGAATGTTATCTTGTGATCCCAATAATGAAATAGAAAAAGAGCTGCTTTCATCTGACAGCTGTAAAGATTTTTGTTTAGAATAAGGAAAATTCTGTTTTGCTCAGAGGGTCTGCTACTTTCTCAGGATATGGGGGTTGCAGAATAGGAAAACTTTCCTGTGAATGGAAAGGAAAAGAAAGTGCTGCTAAGCAGCTCACATAGCCCTGGTATGTACTATGTGTTTAAAGGCTGACAGTTCACCTGACCAGAGGTTCCAATCCAGTTTATACCAGCATTTCAGGACAAACTGATCAGGATCTTGGGTGGGAACTTGGAGAAAGAAAAGAAGCAGTGATTCTGTAGTTGCTGGCAGGCAGCAGGGATGGGTCCTCAGGCTGGTGTGCAGGCCCTTGGACACCAGCTCTGACCTGGTGGAGATCAAGGCTCCAGATTCCTGCAGCCCTGGGCAGGTTTGCTTTGAGCTCTGCCATGCAGGGAGATATTACAGAGCAGCCAAGGGAGGGATTTTCACTGCCAGGCTACAAGAAGCCTTATGAATCTCTCCAAGAAGAATAACCCTAAAGACAGGTACTCCAAAAGGCAGTCACCGGCTTCAGTGATGCTCTTTTGGGTGCTCATCCCCCTTGTACATATAAACTCTGAATAACCCCTCCGATATATAACTTTTGGGTCTGACTTCATTAAGCTGGAGACCAAGCTGAGGCTGCGAGCCAAAAATCCCATCTGGCCATTTGGCCCTCGCTGGGCTGCAGTGAGGAGCTGGCAGTGCTGGTCTGTGAGGATGTGCAGGCTGGGTGGGGTTTGCATGGAAGTGGAGCAGATCTGGTCTCTGCTCACGTCCCTATGGTGTCACAGGGCTGTTCAGAGGGGCAAGTGACTCTGTATTTTGGCTTAGGGACTTCTGGGCTCAGCCTGTGTTAATGTGTTTTGGCTGTGAGGTGGTATCCCAGGCAGAGAGGGCAGAGGAACTGCTGCTAAAAATTTAAATGGTACCTGTGGAGGCTCCAAGACCTGAGTGAGATTTCACAGGTGATAGCCATTGCTCACTGTGTATTCTGCTGCTGGGGACTTGGAATAAATTCCCCCATCCTCCACAGATCCTTGATTTAGATAGATATGGTGCCTGCTATTTCAGCTATATATTCAGAGATAAATATTCCTCAGCAGAGCTTTGAGGGGGTGAAGAACAAAAAATTTCAAATTTTGACTGAATTTTTTGGCTTCCTATCTTGAACAGTGTCTGTTCAAGGACCACGGAAGCTGACTCTTCTCTCCCCATGGTGTCACCTCTCATGGTCTGGACCTGTGTGATGTATTATGAAGTGTCTTTTGTGAAGCACGAAATCGAGTCGATACGTGAGAATCTCGCCTTTCATTTTGCAGGAGAGCAGGCAAGAGAGGAGGTGGGAGGGAAAGGCGTGTGTTTAAACCAGCTCAAAATAACCATCAGAAAGTGAATAAAAAAACATTCCCACAGACTTAATATTTTTAAGACTATGTGACTTTTTAAGCCAGCCACCTGACTTTGGGGAGGGGAAAGGGGCTGACTCATAAGATTTGAATACTACAGATTGGCAATGGCGAGCCTCGCTGCTTTCTGGGCAGGTGTAATTACTGCAAGAGAGTGAATTGCCTCCCTCGGATCTTGGAAGGAGTAGTAGAGCAGAGGAGTAGCTGTGACTCAGCCGTATGGATGTGTGTGAGTCACGGTGACTCTTGCTCGGTAATTGCTTGCTTAGAGCAGCACTTAAAATCTCCCAGTCCATCCCCACGGAAAGCTGAATATTTGCAGCACATACAGATACTGCTTTAAAAGAAATGCTGTTGCTGGCTGAGAAAAAGAATGAGTCGTGACATTTTGCTGTCTTACAGGTGAATTAGAATCTAAATGGAAGTGCTTTGATTTCCTTCCTGTCACATAGGCTGATTTCAGTATTTACATGAACTCTAACCCCTAAGTGCTTCAGAGCTCCAGGTGTTTGTGAAGCAGACATCAACACAGATGTTTCCTCCTAGATGAGGAGGAAAGTTTGAACAGTAATGACAGCTTGAGGACTTGAGATTTTTACTGTTACTTTCATTACTTTTAAAAAGCATTTGTCAGTCATGTCTGCAGAGCAAGAATTCTAATGAGTAATTGGCATTGCTATTGTTTATTGCTTTCATGTGAAATCTATTTTATTTATTTGTTTGGATTTCAGCCCAGAAGTGGATTATTGTTTTATCCATATCCAGTTTAAAATATTCGATTTAAGCTTTCAGCATGCAAATTAATCTTCGTGTATTTGTAGATGGAGGCAGGCTTCTATTTATATGATATTAAAGATAAAGGGTGAGGAGCAATGAAAATGAAACCAAATATTTACACCTGGGAAAAGAAACAACAACATCTCAAATTATACTCTACATAAGCCAAATGAGAGAAAAAATGCCTGTAAGAATGTAAGAGTAGTTGTCTTCGTTGCTTCTAGGAGATATTCGTAGATGTCGCAGAATTGAAGATAGCTACTACTTCTGTAGCATCTGAGTTTGCCCTGCTCCCCAAAGAAAGGCAGAACCTGGAGCATCTGGTGTGTTTATTCCTGAACTTTCAGGAAAAAAAAAAAAAAAAAAAGAGCTGCTTGGCTTCAAGGACATCCTAGTTGGCCACAAAACTCCTAGGTAAGCCTGGCCAGCTCCCTAGGTTTTATTTCAGTGAAATTTTACATTTCACTTTTATGAGTGTCTGAAATGGGGTTGAAAGCCACAGACTTGAATGTAATTTTGTGGAGAAAATTGCACAGCTCTTAATTTGAGCAGCATTGAGAGGAACTTTCCTGGTGCCCTGGGCTGGCAGAAACTCAGCAGCCAGGGCTGTACCATGGCAGTTCCCTCGAGTCCCACTTCCACCACCACAAAAATATTGAGGATGTTTTTCCCACGTTCAAAGAGACCTGGATAAGGAGGAGGCATCTCCTCATCTGTATTTCCCACTCCTTGATTAGGAGTATCTCAGTTGTTGCAATTCCTAGGTGAAATCAATGTCATACTCAATGAAATTGTTGTCATTTTGGTCTGTCCCCAAGTGATCCAATGGTGTTTCAAGACTAGAAGATACTTGGGGGAATTTAGAGGGGATTTACTATCAAAGGGATTCTGACATTTATGAAAGTTTCGTTTTTTAAAAGCATTCAGAAATTGAAATTTTATAATAAGATTGCTTGGCTTATGGTTGAAAAGAATGAGCTGGGAAGGAAATTTGTACATTTGGAAAATGAACAGAAGATAGAGGGTACCTTGTTCCACATTGTTCTTAGAGTCTATATTCTCTTATTTTTAGTAGAAATACCAGTTTTATCCTAGGTGAGATTTCACAGTTACTGTAGTGCAAGTGACACTGAGAGGAGAAAAGGTCTCTGTTTTCTTCCACACCTTTTAATTTTGAGAGGTATAAAAACAAGGTTCTTTTTCCTAAGAGGTTTGGGTGCTCCTTTTCTTCTTCTTCTTCTTT
>VZRH01004724.1:4925-21610 GCA_013397555.1 Urocynchramus pylzowi | reverse complement strand
TTTTTTTTTTTTTTTTAAATTTATTTTTATTTTTATTTTTCTGTCCTTTTGTATATTTTAACAGGATAGTATTGTGCTTGTTTCTTCATGGTCTCCTCATGCTGTACTTGGCATAATTAAAATGAGCTATGTAGGTATTTTATTATTACTTGTACACAGAGACTCACTCTCCTGTGTGTCTAGTTATCCACAGCCATATGTGTTTATTCAGTGGCCCTAAGGTAAAATCTTTGTAATATTAAATTCAAATCAGTGTCCTCATCAAGGTCAGTGGCCTGGCATTTAATTTCACCAGAAGAAAGTTATGACAGCAACTTCTGATCCCATCAATGTTCTGCTTTTCCCTAAATTGGTGATAAATATGGACTGTGAAGCACCTTTGAAACAAAAAGTCCTCAGTCCTCTGGGGTCTTGCACACAGGTTAAAACTCTGCTTATTAATATTGGCACCTCCACTGTCCTCAGCCATTTCATTAAGAGCTGACACCAGAACTGTTAGAAATGAGTGTCTCAGAAAACTAAATTTCAAGTATTTTCCTGTCTTTCTTGAGGTTTTGTTCACTTCTTTGTCCCTTTTGTCCCAGTGCACTCCAAATCCCATCACATCAATTATTGTAGGAGCTGAGTGAAGCCCTCATGTCTGGAGCCAAATTAATCCTGGAGCACATTGCAAACTCTGAATTGCAGTTTGGAACCTCTGCTAGATTGTGCTTAATTAATTGTGTAATGTGTTTAACAGTTGGCCAGACCTTCATTGTATCCAAATAAATAAGTGCTGTCCTATACAGTTGTAAGTTTAGTTAAAATCAGTGCAATAAATATGGACATTACCATTAATTGCTTTTCTCCTCTACCCTTTAAAAGTACGCTTTAAAAATGTTTTGCTGGTTGGTGCCTGTTCTTTTCTTTGCCATTTTGGGGGTGACCCTGGTCTGGTTTGACACTCAAGCTAAAAAGATTTTACTCTGGAGTAAAATCAACTTTTATAGGCAATATTGTTTTAGAGTTTTGCCTTTTATTTGAGCTGAGTTGGGCTGCCTTTCCTGATGCACAGTGAAACCACCAAGCCATTGTAAAGAGGGTGAGCCTTGCCAGGAATACATCTACCAGTGTCAGCTAGAGCAGAGCTAATGGCACTTCAGTTAATACAATTTCTTAATTAGTGCATTCAAAATGCATTGCTGCTGGACACTGCCTTAGTTTTCTTTTTTGTGCCCCAGTTTACTGTATTGATGCATTTTCACATCTAAAAATACCCAGGCTGTTTCCATGATACACCACACTTCAGTCTACAGGAACACAAGTCTCTGTTTGACAAAGGAATATCTGCATGATATCCCTAAGCACAGAGAGCCTCTTCCCTGGGTATTTGTGATTGAGAAGGGGATTTGCTGTGAAAGGTTCTCACCTTGTGGCAAACCACAGTCTGGGAGCAGCAGATCCTGAGGGAAATTGTGTCTGTGACCTCCAGCTTGACTCCAGCCTACAGGGGTCATTGTCCTCTCGAAGGCTGGGACAGGTGTGTCCCTGCTCTGCCCTCTGCTCCTTGTGCTCCCTTACTGCCATTCTCCCTGGGTGCCTCACCAGAACAGGCAAGTCAGAAAATACTCCAAAGGAAAATATATTCTTGAGGACCAATATAAATTTTTAAGGGTTTAGAGTGTTTCCTAATGGATTTTGTAGTAGTGCAGCTGGAGCTCTGGCAGGAGAGGTGGAGTATTTTTCCTCTTCCTTGGGCAGCAGAGGAAGTGATCGGCTGGCACTTAAGAGCCTGCAGTCTCCGGGGGGAAATGCTTCTCTGGGTGTCATGCAGCAGGTCAATAATAAATAGGCTGTTGCTTCTTAGATGAGCTGATTTTGAAATCCAGCTCCCCTGCACTCCTCTTCCCAGTAAGTCCCGTCTGGAGACCTGTGAAATTGGAGGGAGAGGAGGTCTTATGAGGTCTCCTTCTCCCAAACAGAGCGTGGTTCATAGCCCCACTGTGTGGGCAAAGTGGTTGTGCAGAGCTAAAGAGGCAGTGTTGACAGGTGGCAAGGAGAATGTGGGCTTTTTTGGTTTACTGCTTTTTAATTTATTTAAAAATATTGTACCCCCATTACCCCAGAAGTGGGGTAAGCCTGGGACAGCACATGCTGCTCCAAGGGCTCCCACCTGCTGAATCTCAGCCTTTGGTCTGGTGTGCTTGGCATGTGCTCCCTGAAACTCTCCTTGCACTGTCACAGGTCTTCAACAAATCAAGCTGAGTTCAGTGGAATTAATTTGATATCCTGCTCCAGGATAGTTGGCAGAATAATTTGGTCTAAAATAGCATCACTATTACCACCTATGGTACAGCTTTATTGGATGTAGTGCTTAACTTTAAGAGTTGAATATGGAGCAGAGGAGGAAAGGGTTTTCCTGTCCTGAAAACTCATTGTGATTTCCACCCCTCTCACAATATTATCTTTGTCTATCTTTGATTAGACTCTTACAGGGCTTTTCTGGGAGCAGTGGGGAGCAGTAGAGAGCGCAGAAGGGTGAAACATCGCCAAGGGGGGAAATGAGAGTGTGAGGCTTTGCTCCCATCTATCTGTTATTGCAGGTTGTTGCTCAAACTTCACCATCCCACTTGAAATTACTGACTCACCCAGGAAGCAACAAATATTTCCTAATGGGGAGTTCTAAAAACTGCTATCAGTCCTACTGAAAAAATGTATCAAGTTGATATGTCTAATGGAGGTAAAAAACCCCATCAGAAACTTTCTGCCATCTGTGGTTTGTTATTCCTACATAAAATGTATATTAGCTACTTGTTTGCTTCTGGTGTTTTGGGATTTATAATGAAGAGTGATGCCAGCATCTTGGCCATTAATAAGCAGGGGCTGATTGTCAGCAATAGCAGCTTAATCCAGGCTTTCAGATACCTTTAGTGCTCCTTACAGTTGTAATTTATGACCAGCATTCTTCTGTTGGTTCATGCAGGGCTGCAGATATAAAATACCAAGTTAAATATTTATGTAGGTAGCACATCTTTGTGAATATTTCTCCATGGTAAGGAAATGCTGTTTAAAGAGCAATACATTTCATTACAGTGGGGATGACTATGTGAAAGCTGTCAGTGTTTGAACAAAATCTGTGGATGCCATAAAGTGTTAGGATTACTCATTTGCCAGATCTGTGCTTTGGAAGGGAGCAAAATGTGTTAATGATACTTCAGTAGTAACAAAGAATTTGTCTAGAAAATTGGCACATCAATTGGGAATATCTGGTTATTGAGCCTAAGCATTAGGGGTTCAGTGCTTCTTCAGTGCATGAATTAAATTTCAGCTAAGGGGACAGAACTTGTGCATAAAGCTGAGTAAAAGACAATGACAACTTACCTTGCTATCACATATAATTGGAGATCTGATGTGCCCAACTTTCCTCACTTGCCAAATCTGACAATTACGATTGCAAGTGTCTTTGCAAAAGCTCTTCTTTCATTCCTGCTGACTGAGAGTTGCCAAGTGCATTTGCATGCATAAATCCATTTTGTAAGAAAGTACCTCAGATGAAAAAGAAACTTATTTCTGCAGAAATTTTGGCTCTGCAACATAGCAAGAGTTGCAGGAATTGACTTGTATCTCTGCTCTCTTTGGCCCCTCTTACCATGAATAAAGCTAGCAAAAAGAGGGGAATGCAGTTTTTAGTAAAGTCTTGTGAAAAAGTGAGAACAAAATTAATCTGGAAAATTATCTTCCTACCATAGGTTTTATTAGCATTTTATTTTTTAAGACAGTGAATTACTACCTACTGATTGCATAATATTAAAGTTTAAGAATATATAAAAAGTTTATGAAAATGTCTTAAATATCAAGCTGAAGAGCCAATGCTATCTGATTTTTTTGTTGTCTGATGAACCTGCAGCTGAAATCTCTGCAAGCCCTTCCCTTGTCTTTAATAGATATCAGAGCAGGCTTTTGAAGGAGTAGGTCTATTTACAAAAGGTCAGACACATTTGTAATGAAAATTCCATTCATCAAGATACATTCAGCTTGTGAAAACAGCTTATTGCTCCAGAATGGATTTTCTTTCCTCTATGGATAAAACAAACACCCCTAAAAAGAAGGATGGATACATTTCTCATGGCACTCAAAGGTCAGATCAAAATATAACAGCCCTGAGGGCTTACTCAGCTGGATGAGGGAGCTGTGCTCTTGCCAAGTACCATTAAACACAGAGGTATGCGGGCATTAATATCTGTTTGAAATAACCCGTCAAAGCTGGTATTTATGAGCTTGATAGTAAAATGAACCTGTTGCTAAAGGACCTTGTGGAGAAAAGCTTACTGGTGGACTGTCTGCTTTGAGGGATTGAGGAGGTCTGGCCTTAGCTCTCTTGGTGTCTGCAGAATCATATCATTTTTGTAGTTTCTCCTCAGAAATGGGTTTGCTGAGTTTCTAGAAAGGTTTTTTTTTTTTTTTTCATTTTCCAGCCCCTCAACCCCAACTCCCCCCAAAAATGCCTCTTGTCATGTTTTGATTTAAATAGGTAAAGAAAAAATTTTAAAAATCAAAGCTCCTGGACAACTGCTGGAGCCTTCCGAGTTCAAGGATCATCTGGATGATGCTCTTAGCCATGGGGTTTAGTTCCAGATCATCCTGTGAGCAGCAGATGATCCTTACAGGCCCCTTTCAACTTGAGATATTCTGTGATTCTAACTCTCAGAATAGTTCAGCAAAACCCTGAAATCCCTCAAAGGACTTGCAGATTGGGCTTTTTTTCTTTTTTTCCTTTGAAATGTTCTTTACTGCCTCACTCCTCATAGTCCCTTTGCATGCTCTCTCTCCAGCTAATGGAAATGAGATGGACTGTGGAAGATGCAGTCAAAGGAAGGAATATGGTATTTAGAGTAGAATTAATGAGTTAAGTTCACATTACAGCTACTCCATGTAGTAATGGTATCTCTAAATTAATTTATTTGATAGTCAAAGTTGTGGTGTAGCTACTGCAGATTAAAGAGAGGGGTTTCAGTGGTGCAGCTGACATAGCTGGGGAAAAGGAACCCAGTTTACACTTTGCTCACAGTAAGCCATTTTTAAGGAAGGTGGGTTATTTCCAAGCTGTGCTGTCCTTCCCACCCTTCCTGTCCCCCCTGCAGCTGCCAGGGGTGCCCAACCCTGCCCTGGCCTTTGCTAACATAGCATCTCATTCATTATAATGCCTTCAGCCTTGCTCCTGCTGCCAGTATTGCCCAGAGAGGTGATGCTGTGAGCATGAAAGCCAAACCCTGTCCCAAGAGGATCCTGCCTCTGTCTGGTGTGAGCTGGGTGAAGTCTGTGCCATTTTCATAAACATTGATTTTGTGTGATTTTGTGATTTGGAACATGCTTCCCTGCACAAGCAGCTGCCCCTTCTCCCTCTGCATGCCTGTGCTGCACAGAGTAAGTGAGAGCTGATGATAAACAGAACAAGTTGAAAGCAAACACTCAGCTCGTGTTCCAGCTGTATCCCCATCCTCCCACTGGTGGCCCCACCATGGCAGGGTCAGTCCCTGTGAGGGCATGGACAGGCAGGTGGGATGTGCAGCCTTCACAGAGCCTTGTGCCTCTTCCTTGTGTGCATTCTCACAGGGGACAGCTGCTGCCTGTGTCCCCAGGTGAAGGATGGTCTTGGACAGAGCTGTCATGCTGAGGGAGGAGGGGAGCCCAGGGAATTGGCCACCTCAAAGCTCTCTGAGATGGTGCCCGCCAAAGGCATTGGTGTTGGTGGTAACCAGAGCTGTTTGTTTCAATGCATCTTGAAATGCACTCCTCCCCCTTGTAAAGAGAATATTTGTTATGCATTTTATAGTCTCAGGCATGGCCATCTGCTAATATAGTCAAGTAGACACAATAAAGGAGGTTTATATCTTTTTAGGTTCTGTTACTTCAGGTTCTATTTTTGATGCAGTAGGAGCCGGCACAGCTGAGCTGAAAGACTCTCAGGAACATGTCATGCATTTTATAGTGGATGTGACTAAAGAAAATTTGCTGAAGGACTGGAATTAAAGGTGGCACATAACAGAGAATTCAGAATTGCTATTGGTCTGCCTTTAACCAGGGGTAGTTCAGAAGCTTTTTTTAAGGTAAGTGACTTGAGACACTTTTATTCTGGCATTGCATGGCCTGTGAGGTTCAAGTCTGCATGTGAACTGCACTGAGATGTGAATGGTCAGGACCAGCACATCTTTCACCTGTATAGGTATGAAAAGTTTTTAACTGCTGTCTGGAGGAGGGTCTGTCATCTTCAATTTGTCTCCTGACACTTGGTAGACTTATACCTACATTAAATAAATAAATAAACAAAACACACCCCTAATTTTGTATGTAGATAAAAGTTTGGTTGTCCTGAGGTTGAGTTTCTTGCCTATATTGTGGGGAAATCCCTTGTCAAAGTCAGGAGCTGAAAGCTGGGAAGGACTCCCAGATAAATTATCTGGGAGTGAAGCTCTCACAACAAACCCCACTGTTCATTCTATGTTTGTTGAAGTTGCCTTTGAACATGAAGTGTTTTTTCACTTTCCGGAGAACTTGCAGTGGAACTTACTCCATCTCAGCCCAGTGTGGGACAGGTCAGTGGGAACGTGGTCCCTTCCTGAGTCCAGTGGTGTGTTGGGGTCACTTGGGCTGGGCAGAGCAGTGCAGTGACCCATGTACTTCCTTGGCTGCTGGGCCAGGCAGGAAGAGGGACTGAGTGGCTGTCAGTGGATTTTCTCCCATCTCCGTCTTTGATGCCTAATGCCCTTGTTTTGGTTTTGGTTTTTTTTTTACATTATTTTTATTTTATTTTAACCTCTCAACCTGCATGCCAGAAGATGTTTAGTTACGTGTTTTAAAGCCTCTTGCAGGATCTGATTCAGACTGGCTTTGTGCAGTTCTCTTGTGCAACTCTACACTTCTTGACCTCCTGTAAGACATCATTTTCTTCAGTTGATTTTTTCCTTGTAGTCCACAATATGCACTAAATTGTTTCTGAGATATTTTATCATTTTAAATGTGATTATTCAATAGGGAATTTGGAAGTGCTCTCTTAATCCTATGAAATCATTAGGACTTGGGCCAACAACAAAATCTAAGAGCTGAAGCTGAACTTTCTAGATTATCTGGGGAAAAGTTGTGAAGGATGAGCAACAATTCATCTGCTGAGAGCTGTAATTCAGAGTGCAATTTTCATTCATTTTTTATCTTTGCTCTAAACTGTCACAATTAAAAATCTCTTGCTACCTTGACACCTCTCTAATATGTTTGCTGTATTAGAGATGCTCTTCCACCTTCTTTTGTTGCTAATTTGAGTGGGTAACACCACCTAGAGGTTGGTGTTCCTAGGTTGATAACCTTGCACAGAATGTGTTATTCCTGAGGTAAACTCCATCATTGATGGCAGGTTTTGTTGTTTGCTTGCTTTTTGCTTTTTTCACCTTTCAACCTGCATGCCAGAGGACTTCTAGTCGCTTGTTTTACAGTCTCTGGTAAGTGTGATTCAGTTTGGCTTTTTGCAGTTCTCTCCTGCAGAGAAAGTGACTGTAGTGGGATGGTGCCCTCCTGCTTTGCATGGTGGAAGTTGAGGATGAGAACTTCTGGCTCAATGCACTCTGGCATTATGAATTTCATTTAAATTATGTACGACTGCCTCTCCCTGCTATGTTTCTAATTAGCTGTGGTTTATGCCAAGCCTTTACCTACCTTAATGCTTCTGTGCTACTGTTTTGCGACTTGTCTGATAACCAAACCAGATGAGTTGGTGTATCCTGTGACATCTGCTTTACTGTATGATTTGTTTTCCTTTCCCTCATCCCCTGAAGAATGCAGATAGAAAGACGGCTCTGAACGAGGAATGGCAAAGAAAGATAAGCACAGTAAATTGCCTTCTCCTTTCTGATGCCCTTTCAGAATTTCTGCATGCTTGGGACAGGTCCTCATTTACCCCACTTTCTTGGTTTTCTCATGATTTTCTACCAGCAATTGGCTTGGTTTTTTTTTCCTGAATTCTACGCACATCAACATGCTAGATTTGTGCAATCTTTTAGTATTAATTTCTTTGGTTTATCCTATGTTTTCCATCTTCATGCAGCTTTTGCTTTCAACTGTGTGGTTGTCATAAAAATTTTCATTAGTATTTGATGTCTCATTCCATGTAACAGCAGTTACATGATTAGATGATTGGCAAGTGTTTAATTAGATTTTGGCTAGTTGGCTACATATCTTGGTATTTGTGATACCAATCTGGTCACAATCAATAAAAGGGAATATACCCCTGTAATTATATAATATTGTTTAAATATCCATGATCTTAAGCAACAGCAATAAGTAGGTAAATAAGAGTATTAAAGTATTGCCTCTGTGGGCAGAGGGATCTTCTAGGAATTATGCTGAACATTTTGGCATTAATAGCATAGCAGGTGATTCTGCAATGAAAATTTCATATAGAATTTTGTCTATTTGCCATTTTTAGCTAAAGCATTTTACAGCCAGTACAATAAGTACTTGCAATTTATAACAAATGTTCAGGAGAAAGTTTCTGGTAATAGAAACTGTTCTTTAACTGCTTTAGATATTTTTGATATCTCCTCACAAGGCAAGTACTTTTACTGAAGCCACAGCAGAAATAAATGACCAGGGTGAAGCCAAAAATAACATGAGTGCACTCAGATGATGCTGTAGCCCCCTCCAGTATCAGTAATTCTTTCAGATACCACCATGCACAGAAACAGCAGTTGGAAAAGCAACTATTTTGGCATGGAAAGAATTATACTGTGCTGACAGTATGTGCAGACATCTCGGAATGGTTTCCTCTCTCTCCTCTGTCTCCTATTTCCCTTGAAGGCATCCCAATGCACCCTCAGGTGCAGTCATGCTTTCCTGAGTAGCATCCATGTTTTGGAAAGTTCGTAAAAATGCATGAGCTGTGCCAGGAGTATTGCTAAATAAAAGGAATTTATTTATAAAGGAATTATTGCAGCTTTTGTTCTGGTGAGAGATGTGTGAAGATATGAATGAGAGTGGGCACTGATGGACAAGCACTTGGATTGAATTTGTGTCTGTATCCAAAGGGGGGAGCCTGTATCCAAACCTGTCTGACCTTGTGATTTTCATTTCCCCCTTACCTGAGAAAACTTCATCTGAGAATTTTGCAGGAGTGGGGAGAAGAGTTTTGGAGGGCAGATGAGAACAGGGTGTTTTTAGAATGTCTGATCTGAGATTTCATGTGGAATAGGAAAAGTGTCTGTTCCAGAGGCTCAATTGCTTTATTATTAGGAGTATGTGATAGAGGTAAGTACAGTCCTGGCAGCAGAGCTGACTGGAAAAGCACTCGTTCATCAAAGCCCAAGTCGTGGGGATTTCTTAATGAGTTTAACTGTTTTGATGTATTTTCCTGAGGGGAGAAAATTATCCAAACAGAACATACTTGTCTTGAAATAGCTTTAAATACTGGCTTGAGGAGTTCAGCCTACATTCTGTCCTGGAGATATGAGATAGCTCTGATTTCTGTTAAAACACCTCTCTGAGGAAGAAAATGGGCCCCAAGTCATTTTCCACAGGTGATCAGTAAGGATTCTCAGGGAAACTGCATGAGGCAGTCAGAGGTTCTGTCAGGGGGAGATGGCTTTGCTGAGAGAAAGACACAGGGATTATGAGGTTTTAGGACAGACGAAGAGGCAAAAGTGTGAAAATAAAATTGCACAAGAAAGTGTATGCTTTGGTGGAAAAATAGAAGATAAAAAGTAGTTCTATGGTTTCTCTTGTAGTGATACTCCTGATGTAACTCTTTTCCTGTTGGATGTGCACAGGGACAAGGCACAGATCTGTCATACATCTTCAAAGCCCTGGCTCTTTGCCATCCCTCCTTTTCAGATTTTGGTGCAATAGCATCCCTCTTACAGAAAAAGAATTTCCATGTGTATCATGTATGTTTCTATAAAAGCAAATGTTAAGTGCACACAGGTAACTTTGTGGCTAAT
The DNA here is from genome assembly GCA_013397555.1 of Urocynchramus pylzowi. Classification (NCBI taxonomy): domain Eukaryota; kingdom Metazoa; phylum Chordata; class Aves; order Passeriformes; family Fringillidae; genus Urocynchramus; species Urocynchramus pylzowi. The sequence continues at coordinate 11,651 of VZRH01004724.1, read as the reverse complement.
GAAAAAAAAAAAAATAAAACCACCTTTGTTTGTCTAAAGTGAATTTAAATTGAAAACTGTGCTGGAATATTTCAGCTTCAAAAGGAAAATGTTGACCAGGTTGGGATTGTTTCTTTTTTTGAACTCCCATTTTTGTTTTTGTAAGCAGCAGCTCTGATACTCCAGGGAGCTGGGCTGGGCTCTCTTGTCTCCATCTTGCTTCATCACCTTTGCATGGATTCTCTGGGCCTTGTAAAGGAAGCAAAGGCACTTTGTGGCATGCTGAGCTTTTCTCTGCCTCAGCTGCTTGAAAGGTTCTCTCTGGCTGTCTGAAGATCATTCCCAGCCTTGAAATCCACCTGGGTATTTCCTCCCACTCAGAGCTGTGTGTCCTCACATCCTCTGTTTCTGTCTCATTGTTTCAGGTCTTCCTGGGGGAGTTCTCAGACTCTTTCTGTAGATGCTTTTTCATTTTGTTCTGCATTAATAATACTGGAAGAGGTTGGAGGGGCAGGGGGGAGAAGGAAGTTTCAAGTCTGCTGGAGTGTTTCCAAATTGGTTCATCATCATTAATCTTCCAATGTTATTTCCCTTCCTTAAAGCTTCTTGATTCATTATTGTCATGAAAAAAGGGAACCCTTTATTCAGTAACAAGGGAATATGTGTCTGTCAAGGCAGCAGCTTTTTGCTCCAAATTCCATATCTAATTTTGCAGAAAAATACTGTCAGCAAATTGCTTGAGGTATTGCAGTGAAACACAGGGCTTACATTACCAGCAAACATCCATGCTATTATGTAAATCTTTGCAGAGCTATATATCAGAAAAATAAACAAATGGAGTGACCAGAAAATATACCTGAAATCAGAATGCAGTGGGCACCAAGAAGAGCTAGAGAGTGACACCATAAAACAATTAGTCATCTGCTTAAATGACACTTTCATTTCATTATACACAGAGAACTTAGCTTTATCCATTAATTATTGAAAAAGAACTTTGAACAGGAGAATAATGCTTTCCCCCATACGCAGAATCTGTGCTTGCAAATCACAAAATCCCAGTGGTTCAAAACGGAAATTTATTTGTTGGCAACCTTAGCAGCTCCTCTGCCAATATGTGAGTACTCAGTGTCTGATTTTCTACATCTGGGAATCCCAGCTCCATTTGCGGGGGAACCACCAGCAGTGGTGGATGCAGCAGCACTCACGGGGTGCATGTGGCTTTCCAGGTGCCACCCACAGAGGTGCAGTAGCACCCTCAGTGACACTCACAGAGAGCCCTGGGCTGCCTTGCTCTGGGGTTTATTTAGCCAGGGCTAAGGCACAGCAACTCAAAGGTGTCTGCTTTCTACCTGGAGACCAGTAAGTTAAAAAACCCCACTATTTTTAGTTGCACAGAGATAAATACCACTCTTCCAAAATTCACATTTTGTCCTGCTTCTGGAAAATAATTCTCTCCGAAGTGACCATCTCTCTGTTCCAAATGTTGTTACATTTACCAAAATTGGCTTTATACTTAGAAATTGGGTTGTCATGTTCTAGCATTTTGACTGTTTGTCTTCAAGTCCTTTGGAGTGTTGCACAGATCTCTGGAAAGACCTAAATCTAGAAAAATGAGTGAAAATTGCCAAACATCTCTTCTGTACCACCAAAGCTCCAAAAAAATAAAAGTTTCAGCTCCACTTGGATTCTTCTCCAATTATTTCTTACTGGATGGGTCCCAAAGAGCCTAATGTCCTGAGGACTTCACAAATCCAGTCAAATACTCACTCAGCCCAGCCCACGTGCTACCAACTGCCTCCCCCAGACATATGGTGATGTTTTTTGCCTATCACTATATAAGGTTGGACCAGGGCATAAATGCTTCCCCCTCCTGCTCAACGGAATAAATGTGATAGTTTTTCTAAATTAAAACAAAACAACTTCTACTTGGGAGCGTGACTAATGCGATGTAACCCAAGTGATAAGATATGCCAGGGGAGTAGAGGCTTCTTTGGCTCCACTGGGTTGTGCAGTTGCTGACTGTGACCTGCATTTCTGCCTCTGTGGCTAGGACACATCTAAAAATTCCTATCAAAGGTCGATGTCTCAGAGCACATGATCAGGCATGACCCTGTGAGATGGAGACTGGACGTCACAAGTCCTCTTGAAAATCAGTGTTGAGTTTTCAGTACATGTTGCTGTTGCCTGGGATGAAACTCCCTTATCTTCTCTAGCAGTGACATCTCTCTAACAGCTGCCAGTCACACTGGGTGGCAGAATCAGAGAGATGGCAAGGATGGTGCTTACCTCCAGTGGTTTCATATGCCTCAGAAATGCTCTATATAGACATTGTCACTGCAGCCATTAAAGTCCTTTTGCTGCTGGAAATTAAAAGGTCAATTGCAATAATTCTGCTGCATCATTGGCACAAGAACACTGTCTCAGAATTTGGCAGCTGCTGGGAGATGGTGTGGGAGAGGCTGAAGGGGAGGGCAGGAAGGGCCTTGCTGCCTTGGGACAGGCGCTTTCATGGCTGATCTCTATTGGAGCAGGGAATGGTGGCCTTGCATAGGGACAGAACAACATCACCCAGCTGCAGGGAGACTTTTCCTTCACTGAAACTGCAGCTCCAGGCAGTGCTGAGTTCCTACCAGTGCACTTACTGCCTCACTTTGGGAAAGCGTAACCACTCTGTGCCTTTGCAAAGCCACCAAATTCTGTGTTGTTTGACCACCCTTGTCAGTGATCTGATGAGCTCGAGCCATGTGGTTGCAAAGATCAGCTGGAGCACAGGAGACTTATGAATAAATACAAATTGTAGGAAAAGGTTCAGCCTGCCTTAAAAGCTGCTGCTGCCCCAAAGAGTGAGTGACACCCTGCTCTGCATGTTTCATGACTTGGCTCTGCTCCCTCAGCATTATTTCAAATATTTGGATTTTTTAAAGCTAGTAGTCAGGCTTATTCTTGCAAGCTTTTGGGAGTGAAATGGTTGAAGATGGACAGTGCTGTGGTTAAAAGGATTTAGGACTGGTTTTGAAGATTTACATTTTCCTTCAGCCAGGGTCTTCCTGTGCAAGCTACAGAGGGACATTTGATCTCCCTCTGCCTTGATCCACCTTTGTGAAAACCAGATAATGTCCTGTTTTCTTTTATACATGTATTTATATAGTATGTGTATGGTAAAGACATGGACTTAGTGCATGTTAGTACCCAGTAACGCAGAATAGAATTTTTGGTTGCTACTCTCCTACAAATAAGTAACAAGAAGGCAATTTCTCTATAATGAGATTCCAAATGTAATTTTCATAAGAAAACATTTTGAGGTTCAGATCTATTTGTTGCATGCTAGTCATTAAGGATGATACTGTTTTCTAGACAGTGCTGTCCAACTTGAATTTTGAAAACATATTAATTGGAGGCTGGGTGGGAGGGGAGGAAGAGAAATTTAAAACTTTTCTACTTAATTGGTCATGTATAAATCTCATAGGTTTTACTCAAAACTCATAATTGGTTTTAATAGATCTGCTTAACAAGTGTTGGTCTGAAATGCCTCAGGGTAATTAATGCTAATAATTACATGGCCTTGACACTTCTGCAAAAAAAAAAAAAAAAAAAAGAAATAATCAAGGGATAAATTATTTTAGCATATATAATGATGATTTCAGGAAATATCATATTAGAAACTAGATAACTAAGTTGAGAGAATTTTTTTACTAGATTAAAGCACTTGTGAATTAAAGTTCCCAGATGTCTTTCTATCTAACCTTACAAAAATATAATGTGACTGGAATCTACTCTCATATTCAGCCCAGAGAGCAAAGTAAAGATGTTTGAAAGAAAATATTTGGTTCCCTTTCCTATCACTGATAAATACAGACCAAATTGGGTATGCACTGAAGTGAACACTTAGAGAAATGCTGAAGTGTTTTCATCAGGGCCTAAATAGTGAATTAGAGCAACTCTCTTACCCTTGTTCAAACCACACTGATGTCAGTGGAAAGACTCTCATTAACCTCTGAAGATTTTGCATTAGATCTGTGGGCAAAATTCTGGTTTCTTTGAAGTTAGTGGCAAAGTTTCCATTAACCTGTGCCTGGGACTTCATTTATTCTGAAGAAGGAATTTTCTCAGCATAAAACATATGATTGTGTCCTGACAAATATAAAGAAAATTGATGCTATTCATTTAGGAATATCCAGCACTAGCAATTAGTAGGAAGTATGAATACAGGAAAAAAAAACTGATCTAATTATATGAAAATCCTTGCTGTGTAATAAATTGAAGTGGTTTCTACGTGTCTTACCACAAATGAGAGAGATCAGTATTCAGAAACAGGTTTGAATTGATTTCAATATGTTTTGAAAATACTTTTTGCTTTCAAACTTCTTGGTAACCATTATATTCTACCAGCCATAAAGCTTCATTTACCTCACAGGCTTTCCTTGTTTCTCTGTCCCCAGTAATGTTTTGGAGACCTGTTCATATTTTGAAAGGTGTTATATTGAAACCTGGAAGTTCTGTTCATTCCATGCTTCTGAGTTATTTTATTTGAAAACCTGTGAAAAAGAAAAGGTGTCTGAGACATTGAGGACAGATAAAATTGATCTTCAAAAGTTCAAGAAGAGTAATTGCATCAATCTGGAAGAACATGATTAGGGCTAGAACTCACAAATACAGACTGAAGGAAATGAGTGTGTTAAGCATAAAGAAGCCACAGTGAAGTGATGAGATGGCACCCTGAGCTATCATTTTCCTTCTGAGGGGAAAAAAACCTCAACTAAATACCAGTATAACAATAGAAAATGTATCAAGGGCTGTAAAATATTACATAGTGAGTAGAAAATCTTTCTAAAATGAGTCTAGAAAGTGGCTAAATTATGGGCATGTTTGCTAAATTATACTATAGGGAAACCAAAATATAAATATTCCAGATTTATTTTAAACTGTATTCAGCTTATTACCTTAATGGAGAAAATGCTATTTCATCTAAGAAGTAGAATTAAAAAAGAAAAAAAAAAACACCAAAAAACACCACAACAAAAATAGCCAACCCTCAGAGGTGAGCAGTTTTCATTATGAACAGTGTATCTAGAAGATGTAATTTTATGAGCCCATGTAAATCTTTTGTAATCCTAAACACAAAAATAAATGGAGCTTAATATTCCAAAGGGCTTATGAGCAGTGTTTGCAGAGGAGGTCTGAGGGCAGCCTGCAGGGATCTCCAAGAGTGGGGTTTGAGGAGACCTGCAGCACTGCCTCCTCACTTCCGGGATGTTTATGGAAGAAGGTGCTGTCCATGCTGGGAGCAGGTCTTTGTTCTCCAGAGGGGCAAGTCCACATGGCAACTTGGCTGTGAACTTTTGTCTTCAAGAGAGCACATTTGATAGAGCAGGCCATAACATCAAGGCATGATGTGCTTTTACAGACTCCATTTCAAGCAGGAGGATGCACTTTGCAGAGACTCACCACACTGCACCAAGCATCAGTGCAGCTGCTGAACTGGAAAACTCAGTCACTGAGTCACCCCCTGAGCTCTGGGGCCACCAGGTGTCCTAAGCTGATGCTGAATATTTTACGGATTGAGTGTACTCAACAGTCCCTGAGATTGTGGCAGGATGGTCTCAGCTGAACTCATTTTGGTGGAGTGGCTGCATGACAAACTTCTGAGATAGTGACTGTCACTGCCAGCTCTGTACTCCCTAACAGCTGCAGGTGGGAAACCTGCATCCAAACAGGTGACAACACACATGACATCAACTTTTGAAAACATTGCTGGGAAATATGACGTGTTTTGTAGAGATGCTGCGCATTATCTCCCTGCATGAACTGGAACCTTCTGTATGGAGAGATCTCCCTGTAAGCCTCCCCCGAATATTCAATAAACTCAAATATGAAATAAGAAATACGAGTCTGGAGAGAAGGAAAACAACTAAAACCAAGCAGCCAATTAATGTGAAAGCACATTTCCCAGTTAATGAAGTGTTCCTGAGTTCTGGAGTGCTGACAAGGAATCTTGGGAAGTGTGTTTTACTCCGAGGCATCCATTTGCAGCAGAAGCCTTGAATGGCAGCAATGCTTAAGAGCTTCTCAGGCACCCTCTGGCTCAGTGGAATAGTGCTCACAGTAAGTTTTCTTGACCAGGCTACAGGAAATATATCTAGGCTGTGCTTCCCAGGGTTGCTTATGAACTGTCAAGTAGAACAACATAAAGAAATGCCAGAGAAAATGAAATTAACTTTGCTTCACTTATTTGTTCTTCACAAATCCACGTTGGCGATTACTCATCTTCATGTCACCTTCTGGTTTCCTACAGGCTTTATATTTCAGTATTTCCCTGCATACTGAAAGATGTATAAATCCCTAGGCCCTCTCTTGCTTATTTTATAGCACTCTGCATTCTCACCTCTCTCAGCTTCTGCTCCAAAAACTAGTTCCCTCAGTACCCCTTTGATTTTTTCCCCTGAAAAAAGACATAAAAACTTCCAACTTAGCCAAGTATTTTTCAAACTCTTTTGATTTTTGCCATAGTTGTTACACTAATCTCTCCATGCCAGCATCAATTCTGTTATTCATCTGATCACAATTAACCTTTTTTGTGAGGACTGAGGCAGAAGAGAGAGTCAATGCTTTGGTTTGCTCAGCATCATTTATGGAGCCATCCTTTCATCAGTTGAGTACCAGACTGACTTTCCTTGACCTTCCCCTTTCTACCAACATGGCCTCTTGGCTTCTTAATTTTGTATCATATTGTTTGTTGTTTTCTTTTTT
>VZRH01004723.1:20942-43576 GCA_013397555.1 Urocynchramus pylzowi | reverse complement strand
CTCCCCCAGAGAAGGAGAAGGATGTGTGGGAGCCTCTGTACGTGTTTGTTTGATTTTATTAGGACCGACACATTCATCGTATGTCACAACGTCACCGATGGATGAGCTCCAGGAAATAAAACCCCCCGGCCCCGGCGGCTGCGCGCGGGGCTGGACCAGGAACACGCTGAAAAGGCATAAATGCGTCCTCCCCCACCCCCCTCCCACGCCCTCCCNATTCTTCTGGGTTTTCTATCTTTGTGAATAAGGCAGGCTGCTCTTCAGAAAAAGCATTACATAGGAGGGTGGCTGTACTAACAATCTTTTTAGAGGCAAGAAAAGCAACCTCATTTTACTCATGCTTTCCCAAACATAGAAGGAAGCTCCTGTAATTCATAATAATCTAAATGTGATTAAAATACATCATGTTCCCCTTAAATTCTATTTCTGCTTCAAATGGAAGCAGCAATAGAGTTAAAACCAATTTTTGTTCAAAGTTGTGTGTACTTGGAGAATAAATTCAGCATATGTTGCACATGGATGGAAACAGAACTCCTGCCACATCCTAATACACAGAAATGCAGAATATAAATTGTATCCTATATACATATATGTATACACACATATATGTGTGTGCATGCATAAAAATTAGACATATAACTACATGAACTCATGAACTCCGGTACATGTTTTCCCCTTTTCAGATCTGCTCCCTGTAGTGGCTAACAACAACAACAAAAAAAAAATCAAAACAAGATAAAATAAAATAAAATAAAATAAAATAAAATAAATAAAAATAAAATAAAATAAAATAAAATAAAAGCAGATATGGCAACACTACTAAGGATGTGGAATACATCACGGAACCCAAAGTCTTTGCAGGCAACACTGTTTGGAGAGAGGAGAACACTCGATGGTGAAAAAAGTGAAGTTCTAAATTATATACAAGATATCTAAGGGTGGCTTTGAAAAACAGTCCCCGGGCCNCCACGCCGCTGCGGCCCGAGCCGGGCCCGGCGCCAGGGAGCGCCGCGCCAGCCTCCGCGCACCCCGAACGCGCCTCCAGGCGGAAAAGTCCCGTGTGCCCGGATGTGAACGGACAGGATCCGAGTGAGATGGAAAATGGGGCGGAAAGCCCTGATCCTTATGAAGGACGAGGCTCAGTTGTTAAATTTTAAGGGGTACCCGATGGCTTTTTCCAGGCACTCTACCAAAGAGCCAGCAGACAGAAAATCCCTCTCCACTTCCACAAATTTGATGTAGATGGATTTGGGTGAGACACCGGGCTCTACGACGCAGTTCTGAGATAAAAAGGCGTTGATCCCGACCCAATCTTTGCTGAAGGTTTTGGTGTTTGCCTGGAAGTGTAAAAACAGGCACTGCTGGAGAGTCCGGACCTCGGCGATGCCGAGGTAACAGTAGATAATCCGGGCAGATTCCATATCCACCCGAAGGGAGGCCTGTGGCGAGGGGACCTCGAGCTCCCCTGGAGTCTCATTGCCGGGGTCGGGTGCCCGGTGCTCGGCCAGAGGGGAGGGGAGCTTCTCGTGGCACTCCTCATATCCAATGGCGTACAGGCCAGGGCTTTTTGGGATCCCTCCTGGTAATAAATACTGCACCACGTTCCCTCCGGTGGGTTTGGAGTGAGCGATGGGAATCCAGTCGATCTCCATGTGCAGCTCCAAGCATCTGGCTTCGCTGATGGTGATCTCCAGGAATTTGTAATAAACATTTTTCCAGTTCATTTTCTGTACTCGGGTCATGATCACCCGTCCCTCCGGTTTCTCCGAGTTGAAATACTCCCGGAGCCGCTTGCCCAGGGGCACCTGGGAGCTGATCTCCGCGTAGTGGTAACGGATATCCTCCTTCCAGCGGGTGTTGTACCCGATGCCGAAAATGGCCAGTTTGTTAGAAAGGTGGAGCCTGGAGAAGTCCGTCCAGCTCTGAAACAGCTCCCACTTCAACTGGACCGACTCCAAGATTTGCATAATGTTCTGCATGACGTCACGCTTCCTGGAAATTAAGAAACAGGGAGAGAAGGATAAAGGCATCAGAGCTGAAAAACTTCCCCAGCGAATGCACCAACATTCAGAAAACATGAATCCCCATCAGCTTTCTTGCCTGACTTTTCTTACTACTATATACATTTCTGGGGCATTTATGGGTTGTAACAATGGCCAGATGGGGGAATTTTAAATTAATCTTGACAAAACAAAAACAAACCCAACCCAAACTCCTCCTGATATCAAAGCATCTCCAAGGAAGCATGTATGAAAGCAGTACTGCTGAATAAATACACACCTAACTCCTGGGTCATTCTTTACAATCCTGGGCTTCTGTCAGCACATGGCCCATGAGCTGCATCTTAAACTCACAACTGCCACTCAAAACGCTTCTGCCTCGTTGTTATCCCCAAATTAATGCCAGCAAATGGGACTGTAATTGTAAAAACCCCAATGGGAGTATGAAGCCACTCCCAAGGGCTCCATCCTGGTGCTGGGGTGGAAACACAGCTCAAGGGACCAAACCCCTGGAGCAGAAGACACATCCCAGATGCTGTGGGATGGCCAGCGGCAATCCCTCCAGATAGCCAATTAAGAAATCCCACACTCCCAAAAATCTGTTTTCACTCCCAGCAGCAAGGCTTCAGAGAGGGGTTTACATCAGGACAGAGCATCTGCGTGCACCTGCAGCGAGCTGGAACAGCTTCCTCCAGGATAAATGAGACCATTAGGGTGTAATTAGCTGGTAGGGAGAACTCCTAAATTGGGAAGTTATTGTCCTATAATCAAAGCCGTAGAAGATATTGCAACTCGTCTGCTAACGGAGAAGCCTCTCTTGGTCCAACAAATGGGATGTAAAAGATCTTTCCAAGCAAATTTCCTTCCTTTATCTGTTGTGCCACATCTGGAAAGCTGAACTGTGGAGGCCACTGCACTCCCAGGAGGATTTTATTCCTTCCACATCCTACCAGGAGGACATACTGTACCAGGCAACACAGGTCTTCTTCTGCAGGGCACACGCAAATTTCCCTCCTTCTGCAGGTTCCTCAAGATCACTTCAACTCCCTAAAACCAGCGCTTCCCAACAGCTTCCCAATGGAGTCCAGCACAGACTGGTGAGGGACATGAAGGCCTCCAAGAGCAGATACAACAGACCACAACCAAGGCTGACTCTGGCAGATGCATCCCTGCCCAATAAATCCCTGTGGGGAGTACTTCTTTTTCCATCATAATGTACGTAAGGGTTCAAAGAAAACTGGACTGGGAGCTGCAGAGCCTTCCTGTGGTGCTGGAGAGGCCCCACTTTAGAGCTTTTCATCCCAAAAAACTTTTTCCAGTTCTAACTACAAGGCATGTGATTCTGGCAAGGTTCTCCAACTGCTGGGTGTCCTGTAGGTGATGGAGGTCTCTGGGCTCAGGACACAAAGCTCTGGTTTGACATATGATGGTTGGTGCACACCATCTGCAAACCTCACCTGTCCTGTCCAAGCCCCCCCAAGGTTTCTGAGCATCTAGGTTGGGACAGCTCCCTCCTCACAGTGACACTGGCATCACATCCATCACCACCTCATCTATCTCACCTGCCTTGTAGCACCAACCATGTTAGAAGATCCCTGAAAAGACCTTCAAAGGCATTTTGGGAAGTACATTTCCTCCACAATTGGAGTGTAACTGAGTTTCTAGAGCAGTGAGGAGGGACAGGCTAGACAAGCAGAGCCCAGGGGTTCTTAAAAACACTGATTCCATCAGCACTGAAGCTCTGTTTCTTACTACAAGTCATTCTGAGGAGTCAGTTCCACTATCCAGCAGCAATAGAGAGAAATCCCAGACAAGAAGAAGGCATGTTTACCCCAAATCCATTTCCACTTACTCAAACACTCTGGCAAAACTGATTTAAAGCTTCCCTGATGCTTTGCCATGCTTGGAAAATATCTTTTTGAGGCTTCTGGAAGTGAAAGTTTACCTTCTGGGCACAAGGGGGTAGGACAGCCAAGGGGACAGGGCAGTGCTGGAGCACAGCTCCGTGTCTCAGCACTGGCACACACGCTCGGCTCCTGACAGCAGCTGAGCTCCAGTTATTCCCTCCCCAAGGCAAAGACAGGAGAGCACGGCGTGGGCAGGTTTTCATTCAACAGCTGAGGAGCAGAGTGAGGAACTGAAAGCAAAGCCCCCACCTTTATTAAGTGCACTATAAATACTCTGCTGGGTTTAGCTCGGCACAACCCGGAGCCCGAGCTCGGCTGCATTAGTCACTGCGACTGCTCCTGCAGGGAATCACTGCATGAGAGCAGAGCCTCAGCAGCAGACTGAGAAGGACTTTCCACAGGGAACTCACTGCTTCCAGCACAGAGGAAAACAGGGAAAGAGGAATTGTAAGGAGTTTTGCTTTTCAGGTTTAGCATCTTCTTGCTTTTGCCAGGACCCGACTTGGCTGAACTTTGCTTCCCAGTCTGTATCCAGGGTCTTGACGACTTAGCCAAGCAAAGGCATCATAAGCAGTAAAAATTACTATTATTTAATTATTTATTAATTTCAAATGTATTTTTCATTCATTCAACAATTTAAAATTATTTATTAAACATGTACTTATGTATTTGCTTTATTTGTATTGTTAATATGATTCACTTTTCAGGAGGACAATGGGAGCTGAGCAGAGGGTTGAACCTGTTGTGTGTCTCAGGACAATCTCACTTTTCAGCTGCAGAAGGTGCCCTAGAGCTGGATTTTCTCTCATCATCAAACCATAACCGCCCTGCTGGAGTCTGGGACCTGCATTTCTTCCTCCTTGGAAGCTTTTGCAATTCAAATGACGAAAGACTTGAGACAAGAGTAGGCGCAAATTTGTTCTAAGGCGCTGCTTCCAAACCAGAAGACTTCAAAGGGCCCAGAACAGCTGCTAGCAGTGAAGATGCACAAGCTTTCTCTAGTTCATCTTCCCAAAACAGTGAATCAAACCACTTCTCGAAGTCTCTAAGTAGTATTTCACTTTTCAAAACAGTTTACTTGGAGACAACAGCCAAGGGCAGGCAACAGCAGAGCTGACATAGGGAAGGAACATCCTGATGGAGGATGGGACATGGACACAGGTTACCTATTGCCCTTTGCTTCCCATACTGTCAAAAATAAAGTGAGAGGTGGGAAGTCCCTGTGGGTCACAGACTCAGAACAATTTGGCCTGCAAGGCACCTAAAAGGCTCATCTCATTCCCATCCCTGCCATGGACAGGGACACCTTCCACTAGACCAGGTTGATCCAAGCCCTGTCCAGCCTGGCCTTGGACACTCCCAGGGATCCAGGGCCTCCCCACCCTCACAGGGAGGAACTATTTCCCAATATCCCATCTAACCCTCTGGCAGTGGAAGCCATTTCCTGTGTGCTGTCCCTCCATCCCTTGTTCACAGTCCCTCTCCAGCTCTCCTGGAGCCCCTTTATGCCCTGGAAAGGGCTCTGAGCTCTCCCTGGAGGCTTCTCTCCTCCAGGTAAACAATCCCAGCTTTCCCAGCCTGGTTCCAGAACAGAGGGGCTCTGGCCTTTGCAGAACTTTTACCATGTCCCCCTGGAGGGACCCATGGCTCTCTCTGTGTCACTTGGAGACACACTGTCTCAGTGGGGGCAGCTGTGCTGTCCCACATTGTTAGGAAGTTCAGAGGAGATGGGATATCTGCCCTCTGACCCCCAGGCAGGTCATACACAAGCTGTAACTAAAAGCTATCCATAGGATGCCCACTAAATCCCCAAAGCTACAATTGGCCTTTTTTCCTCCCAGATTTATAACTCGCTTTTCCCCAGCCCTTTCAGTGTTTTGGGGCTCTGTTACACCTTATCTTCATCCAGCCCTCCTTCACCCATCCATTTATTAATTGGTACTTGGGGAATCTGGTCCAGACACTCCCTATCCCTTGCTTTCTCCTTTGCTCACATCCATTCCTGTGCCCATATCATTTGGCTACACGAGCTGATGGCAAAAATGTTCTGTTTGAGCACAACCAAACGGCACCAACATGAACCCAGCACTGCCCAGTGCAGCGAGTTCCCGGAGCCATCGCTGTGTCGGGTCCTTGGGGATCTGAGGAGAGAACCAGACACCAGTGGTGGGGTTTAAACAGCTCTTGGCTCTCACACAAAACCTGCACCGGGACCTGCAGCAATGCGCTCGCCTTCCATGTGCTCCTGCTCCATGACTGAGGGACGGCCTGGAATCCAGAGGGATCGGGACAAGCTCCGTCAGTGGCCTTGGGGAATCTCATGAGGTTCAACAAGGCCAAGGGCAGGTGCTGCACCTGGGTCGGGGCAACCCCCAGGATCAATCCAGGCTGGGGATGAAGGGATGGAGAGCAGCTCTGGGAGAAGCACCTGGGGTGCAGGTGGGTGGGAGCTGCACAGGCCCTGGCCCAGAACCCCCCTGTGCTGGGCTGATCCCCAGCGTGGGCAGCAGGGCAGGGGGGGATTCTGCCCCTCTGCCCCCCCAGGTGAGACCCCTCCTGCAGAGCTGCCTCCAGCTCGGGGGTCCCAGCACAGGGAGGAGCTGGAGCTGCTGGAGCCAGTCCAGAGGAGGCCACGGAGATGCTCCAAGGGCTGGAGCCCCTCTGCTCTGGAGCCAGGCTGGGAGAGATTGCATGGAGAGGAGAAGGCTGGGGTGTTTGCATGGAGAGGAGAAGGCTCTGGGGAAAGTTGGAGAGGGACTTGGGACAGTGGATGGAGTGACAGGACAAGGGGGAGTGCCTTCCCACTGCCAGAGGGCAGGGATAGATGGGATATTGGGAGGGAATTCTTCCCTGTGAGGGTGGGGAGGCCCTGGCACAGGGTGTCCAGAGAAGCTGTGGCTGCCCCTGGATCCCTGGAAGTGTCCAAGATCAGGCTGGACAGAGCTTGGAGCAACCTGTGATAGAGGAAGGTGTCCCTGCCCATGGCAGAGGGCTGGAACGAGATGACCTTTAAGGTCCCTTCCAACTCAAACCATTCTAGAATTCTGCTTCTCTATATCCAAAAGCACACCACAAGTTTCAGCAGGATTTGAATGATTTCTGGAGAGAATTTCTGCTGAAAATCTGCCCTTCACCAAGAAGGCAGATGAACTCAAGTTTGAACTAGGCTATCTGCATTTTTAAATGCCGTGCAAAGAGGTGAAAGAGTTTGACAACTATTTATCTACTGTGGCTTTTAGATTAAATTTTATTTTTTAAAGATAATAAATAAATACCCAGCTTATCTTTGTATCAGGAGTGCATCTTCTGACTGCTTTTAACCTACTGAGTCAGTTTACAAGTTCCTTCTCCTCACAGACAAGGGGAAAAGCAGCTTTCAGCAAATCTGTGCGTTGGAAAATGCTCTGTGCTTCCACTCCGCACGTAGGAAGAGTTTATTGCTGGCATGCTTCACAAAATGCCCCAGAGTTCAAAGACTGCACTGCATTTTAGAGGGAATTTGGAGGGGAAAATGAACATAAAATTCTGAAAGGTCTCATTTACCAAAATCTAATTCAGCTGTTCATGTACACATAAGAGAAGATGTGGTCCAAGCCTTCGCCTCAGAAAATTCAGGATTATTTGCTATGGAGCTCCTTAAAGATAAAATTACTCCAGAACAGCATGAAGAAACTGTTCAAAGTGGCAGTAACAAAGTTTATACTGAAAAAAGTTATTTTTCTTCAGGTTGTTCCTGAGTTGTTAAAATGAATTTGTTCCATGTGAAGGAAAAAAGTCACCTTTGGCTATGTGAATATCCACCTGAAGTGAAGAGTCTGCCAAAGCTACACCACTGCCATGGAAGCTTCTCGTTAATTATTTTTATTTTAAAATTATTTTTATTCTCAAGTTATTTTATTTTAAATTTATTTCTCTTTTAACTTATTTGTATTTATGTTACATTTTTTAGAGAATTTTTTTTCATTGAGTTACAGTACAAAGACTCTGTTCTACATGACTCATCAGGGATGTTCTGTTGCTGTTCCCAGTGCTGGTGACCTCCTACCCTACAGCAGCTGATTTTCTACCATGGAAAATCCCAGTAACTCTAAAACCCACTGGTGTGGGAGCTCCTGTGTGGAACCCCAAAGGATCTGTGAGCCTGGGTTCACTCCCACTGCAAACAGACCCACAACCACCCCTGAAGGCTGGCAGAAAGCAGCCCTGGACAGAGTAAATACAGCACAATTCCTTTCATTTTTGGGAATGCTCTGTGTTATTGTTGGAGAGGCAAGGGAGAGTCGCATGCTCAAAGCATTCAAAAGGCTCCAGTGTTTGTTAGATTAAACCCAGCCAAAAGGTTACCAGTAAGATCTCGAAAGTTATAAAAATGAAAATCTGAGATTCCCAAGCTTTGGCATGCCTTCCCACCAAGGAAGGGAGCTGTTCTTGTGGATTCTACCCGTGGTTAAGTCCCCACATCCATGTAGTAAGTCTCGTTTTGTTTGCTGAATGGCAAAGCCAAGGAGAAACAGAGTTGTGAAGCTTTTCAGCTGTTCTGAGGTAATGGGAATAATGCATAAAACAGATTCAACTGTATGAATAGTCTTGCACAATGTATTTATAATTATAAACAGAAGTTTCAAATATCCTCCCCTCCTGCACATTATCCCCAGGGAAATACATTCCAGGGTAAAACATTCATAAATTACTTACTGCGTGTCTTCTGAAGATTCCTGTTTTATCTTTAATGTTCTTTTCGTGGTAGGCATTTCATCTGAAAGGTAAAATTCCAACACATAATTAGATTTTAAATAATGTTCTTAGGGCTTTTTTTTTTTGTTTTTTTAAAAAAGAGACTGAAATTAAATAAAAAATAAATCTGAGTTACTTCCTAAGCCAGGCAGTCTGCTGGAGTTTTGCATGAGACAGCTCCAGCTCCTACACTCTCTGTAACTGATTGAGTTTTTCTTTAACTTGGAAGAGATATGGTCAGTTAAGATCTGAATCTCTCTCAAAACCTTTCATGGACAAGGCTCCAGTCCCATCCATTAAATCACACATTGACAGAATTGCAAACTACATTGTTTCAAGGAAAAAAAATAAGAAAAAGCAATTCTGCTTCTAATGGCACATTTCAAGAGGAAGCAGCAGCAGAACTGCATCTGTGTTCAATTCAGACGTTGTGTGCCAAGTGCTTTGCTCACAACTTCTGAGCGTGAAGGGCATCGTCAGCCCAAGCGCACGCAAATGTCCCCGAAACTGGTGACAAACCAGGAGATCCCAGCTTGACTCACCAAAACAAGCCACACCAGACAGAATTAGCCATCATTTACATACGTTTTGTAACGTTTTCTTCTCCCCACTGTTTCTCTCCCACATATTTCTGACTTTTAAATCCCCCAGGGAAGGAGTGTGAGGAACTGGAACGCGGTTAACAGCCGCCTTGCAAATTTTAACATTAAACTGCGATCTAAGGCTCTTCCAAAGCATCCTGACTCACCAGTCCCCCAAACACAGATGTGTAGAGATAACCAACTGCATCTCCTCTCTCTCTTTCATCCTACGAATGGGGAAAAAAAGCCTTTCCACAATTCACCTTTTTCACCTGCATCTCCATTGGATCTAATCAACTTAAAGCTTCTGCCTTGAAAAAAACCCTGCTCAGGCAAGGGAGGAACACATACCTATAAGAGGAGTAGCTTGAGAAAAATAAGCCTCAAGAAACCCACTTCTTCCCAGAACTGCTCAGACTGGAGTGTGTTTTCTATCAAGGATGTGGTACCCTGATCTGTTCAAAGTTCAAAAAGCCATGAGCAACAATTAAACCTCCAAATTAATTAAAAAATTGACTTTTAGGCAGAGACAGCAATAATTCAGGCAAGAAAATCATGTGGAGGAGATTGGTTTAGGTCTCAAACATCAAGTGTGAGCTTGCTTGCTATTTTTTCATTTAAAAGAGGCCACACTTCTGGATATAAATATATTGACATATTTAATATCAATATACCAAGGTAAATAAGAAAGAGCAACATTTTTTACAGTTGTTGGTGTTGCCAGCAGCAGGCTGAAGCCCTGTTCACAATTTAAGCAAATGGTGCTTGAATGGTAACACCTAGGTACCACTGGGAGGGAAAATACCTCCTAAATCCCAAGAGGGAAAGTAAAACTGGGAGTGAAAGGACGGACAGGGAAGGTGTCACCTCTGCTGTTTCTGGGCAAACAGCCCTTCCTTCCTCCAGTCCTGATTCATGGTTTGCTTTTGATTAAGTCAGGAATTTCTGTCCCTTTTCTCCCCAAGGATGTGTTTAGCACCATGAGCACATCTCTGTCTGAGAAGTGAAAGCTGGTACAGAGATGTGTGTGCCAGACAGCCAGGGGCACAGGTGGAATCCAAGGAGGGAGATGTGCCAAGATGGGACTGCTTACCCAACTCCTGCTCGCCGGTCTGGTAGCAGTGAAGATCCTGACTGTGGTTTCCCCAGTCCTCCTGAGAGTATTCCTCCATCGTGCTGCCGTCCGACTCCAGCTCCTGGTACAAGCCACTGCTGTTGATGAGGACGGGCTGGCAGGGCTGGGAGTCCCATCCTCCCTGCCCAAACACCTGCTCCAGCTGTTCAAAGGTGTAGCTGCTTTTCCTCTTGCCAACGCCGTGCTCCTTCACGCGGCTGTAGCACCTGCGCAGGGTCTGAGAGAGAGAAGCAGCTCAGTCAGGGGATGTGGGGCTGGACGAGCACACAGGCACTCACACACAGGCACACAGGCAGATTTTAGGGCTTTGGGGGTTATTTCTGTTGGTCATATTTGCCCCACGCTCATGAGCAATGCTCCCAAATTAATCTACACCCACCAGGAAGCATCCTATATATACCCGACATTCCCGCTTAGCGTTAACATCTACGACACAGGACAAGTTGTGCAGCAGCTACAGATTCCTCAGGTTTAACTTGGGTAATTTATTCTCTTTCTCACTTTAAAAAAAAAAAAAAACAACAACAACAAAACAAAATCCCCAGATCTCCTATGGATGCAGGGAAAAAAATAAAGTAAAAATACCAAGAGCCCCCCAGTCAGAAACACCAATCAGCCAGGAAAATGCACACCTACTATGAGGAGGAGAAAGCAGAGCTGGTGTTGTGCCCACAGCTTGGAGAGGGGAAAGCAGGGAGAAGAGAGAAAGAAAAACAGAAAGACTTCCCCCAAAAGCAAAGACAGTCCAACCTTCCTTACTCTGGTAAGAAGACACAAGGTACAAAATGGATATGCCTAAACTATTCAGCTAGGAAAATATTTATTACTTACATATTTTTGCATTCCTTACTAACTCACTCTGTCTCTTGTGAAGCTGCTGAAATTTAAAAGAGGTCAAATCAATAATGCTCCCAATTCCCAGACTTTGATATCAAGCATCAAGTAAGTAACAGCACTGAGGTGGCTTGGTATGAGCAGTCTCTCAAACAGAGCTGGGGCAGAACTTCCCACACAGATGCCAAAGCCTCACCCAGTTCTGGGGATTCCTTTGACATCCCACATCAAGGGCTAAGCCACTTCATTGCTGTTGGATAAGCCTATGGTTCCATCCATGTTTTCCCCTAATCTGGAGCAAAAGACAGCAACTTGGGGGTAAAAAACCTAAAGCTTTCTACACAACCCTCAATGTGATTTTAATTCCACCACTGCTCTGATTTTGATAGACAGTGATATGCCCCAGGTTTTCTGAGGCTTGGGTATTTTTTCAGATTGGTAAACTTCTAGAAAACATTAACTTTTTAAAAAATTAAATTTATCAGATTGCTGAGATGGCAAAGCTGTCTCCAGAAATCAAGAGAGACATTAATTTGGGAAGGACCAGTCCTGCTCCCTTGCTTTCTGCAGGAGGACTGTAATGGACACATCATTACAAAAACTACTTGGTTTTTTTTCCCCCCAAAGAAAGGAACTTTTAAAACTCCAGAAAGCTGGAACCTACCTAATGCTCCTCATACACTGGTTTAACAGCATCAGCAGCAAAGGGATACATTTCTAACCAGTTTCCTCCTGAGATTCAGAGCCCTGGGGGCAGAAGCAAAACCGCTAAGCAGCAAGTCAGTATTACCCTGCTGTTTTAAACAAAAACACACGAGAACAACACAAAATAAAAAATAACCCATATAAACACACAGGCAACAGGCATGAGTTATTCCACGGTTTAAGGTGGAACCCTTCCCACTTTTGCCATAACTACCTCAGGATAAATAGGCAGATCCTCTTTGGATGGACACCAGCACATTTTACCTTTCTGTCTGTGAGCAGGGTGGAAAACAACCTGCTATGGCAACCTAGAACCAAAACCCAGCCTAGAAACCTGCTGGTATTTGCTGGTGCACAGAGGATTCCCTCAGACTGGGGTATAGATACATTTTGTTGTTAATACTCGGCTTTCTCACTCCAATTTCTCTCCTTTCACCTCAAATCTCACTGACCGATAAGGGCAAAGTCATTTCACTCCCAGTCCCTAAAATCCACCCAAGTTAGATTTTTTAAAATATATTTCCCAGGCCACAGTTCTTGTACCTGCACCAGTTTATCCATAGGAGCTAAACATGGATTTAGAGCCTCCAGCTGAATTTATTAGCAGCCTTCAAGCAAAACAAACTGATTCCAAAGCATCCCTACGCTTGGCCAAGCCCCCTGGGAATGCCCGACACCCTCAGCCACTCTATTTTCACACCCTATTTTCAGCATGTGCTTCAAACATCTCTCCCCACCAATGAGGTTGTGGAGGATCCCACACTAGGTTGTAGCCTAGTAGTAATTAATTATTTCAGTCAGCCTGCAATCTGGCTTATTTTACTATCAAAATAATTTAGCAGCAAGTCAATGCAGACAACTAGAAAAACTAAAGGGAGCAACACAGGAAGGGGGATGAAAATAAATGAGCAATAGTGTGACTGCTCGTTACTCTTAAAGGTCAAGATGCTTTTGGGGGTACTGCCCAGATGCTCACCTGGCTGTGTTACCTCTGCTTCTGCAAGCAGATAACCTAAAATTTGAGGGAGAAAATCTCAAATATAGGTCTTTCCAAAGCACCAAAGGGCCTGTGGCTAAGCAGCTGGTGGCTCCTTGGTCTTGTGGGCTGGAGAATCAAGATTCTTGCTAGCTCTTTCTTCTTGGAGGCTCTCCCCAGCGTCTCCAACAGATAGTCCCTACAACTCCTCCTGATGTTCCCTCCAATACCACAAGTCAGCCTTGTTTCATGTTAGCCCACAGGCTTCTCTTCTTCAGAGAGCCTGGTAAGACCTAAATAATGGCTCAGACCTCAGGAAACCTGGACATTTTATAATCCTTAACCTTTCTCTCACCATTTTATTCTGATCTCCGAGATCTAAGATCTGGTATTTTCTTACGCACCTCCTCTACTCCTCCCGGTGTCCAGCTCAACTCCTGCTCCGTGGTTCCTGAAGTGCACATACACAGATTGATACAGATACAGAAAGCAGGAAATTTAGGACAAGTAACTGGAAACAGACCTGATCACTGCCCAGTGACTGCTCAGACTGGAAGAGACCGAGGCTTTTGCTTATTGTTCTGCAACACTGCCTGCAACACGAACACACATTATCCCCGCTTAATTTGTAATCAGGAAAACCAAAGGAGGAGACAGTCACAAAGCTCATTGTGGATTTTCTCACCATTTCTAACTCACGAGTCCTCATCTCTACAAGTGAAGCCACCGAAGAACCTGGAGCTCTGCAGGAACTGCAGGATGAGGATGAGAAAAACCTTTAGGAAGGCTGCAGACATGGTCCTCCTCCCAGCAAAAAAATAAGATGAGGGAGAACCAGACCACAGCAAGCTTTTTATATATAACCTGAGATCATCCATGGAATTCCAGATCCCTGATCTGAGACATGCTCTTACTCAGGGAGAAGCCATGGGCTCTGCAGAGCAGTTTGGTAGCCTGTGGCTGTGTCCACATTCATCTGTTTAAGTTGATTCATTTATAGCAGCCTAAAGGGGTGCAGATGTCCCAGAGCACCACCTAGCACAACACTCAGCTTCAAAGAGGCTGATTACTTAATGTGGAGGAGCTCTCAGCTTTATATCCTGAATCAAGAACAGCAGTGCCAAACAGCTCCCTCCCTCATCATGCCAGGATACTCACAGGAAATACAAGATGAAACTGAAACTACACTGGGACAAAAGAAACAGCTTTTGAAGCCTGGAGTGGTTGTAGAGGACAGTGAAAGGTATTGAAGCCTCCATTTTTAAGTTCCTGGGAGCAGAAGGTAACAAATCTGTGCAATAACTTCAGCTCATGAACTTTTAGGTTAAAAGCTATGTGCAAGGCAGGAGAACTTTTATGGGGTATTGCCTCAACAAGCCCCATTTGTGTGGTTTATCAAAAATAAAATGAGAAGAGCAGCACCTCAAACTCTTGGGAGAGCCACACACCACTGCAGGAAGGCAGCTGATGACACCAATGCATCTCCAGCATGAGGACCCAAACAGGAATATCCCTCTGCAGAATGTGAGAGCCCAGCACTCAAACAGGCTCCCAAGAGCTCAGGGTCAGTCCCAGGAGCTGCCACAGCCAATCTGCAAAGGCTCCAGCCCCACAGCTGGCTGCACATCTGCCCGAGCACAGCGCTGGGGACACGATGGCTGTCACAGTGAATCACTCTCTACATCAAAGAGCAAGGCCTTGGTTGTGTCCTGATTTACCCAAACACACAAGGACTTCCTGAAGGATTTGGCTCTGGTACAGAAGAAAAGTGATGGGAATGCCCTGAGGGGGGCAAATATAGACAAGCTGATTGTCTTGATCGAGGTAAGAGCAAAGCTCTCTTTGGACCATGAAGAAGCCAAGTCACCCTGGCAGACACAGGTAGGGGGATATCAGTCGAGGCAGGGCAGACACGGATTTTTGTTAGGGAGAGCTGGAAATGAACAAAAACTCACAGCCACCACTGCCAATTTCTAAATCACAATTAAATGTAATACAAAAAAAAAAAAAGCTCTTGCCTGGACAGGAATTATTTACAGAAGCTCCACAGCCAATTGCAGAGGTCAGCCCCCATGAGGCAGGACTTTGCCAAGAGTGAACGAAGCTGGGGTTTAACTGGCTGTGTCCCATCAGGGTGAGGACAGCAGTGACGTGTGGAGCTGTGACAACAGACCCCAGAGTGCTGCGGGCTCAAATCAACAACCTGGCAAGATGCTCCACTGGTTGCTGCTATCAGAATGCTGAGGATACTCAGACCCTCATCAGGGATTTGTTGCTAATTGAGCCAGACCCCTAGAGAGGAGACTCCAGCACTGCCTGCAGCTGGGCACCTCTGCCTCTTGATGCTCCTGGTTTTCTTAAACTGGCACTGGATGAAAAGAACAGGAACGAACTTGTTAGAGCTTGAGAAGGCAGAGAAGCACCATCCTCCTCCAGACCCACCAAGCCAAAGACTTTGTAAAGAGTTTAGATGCAGTGGGTGGTCCTCCAGACAGAGCTCAGCTTGCACAGATCACTGAATCACAGAATATCCTGAGTTGGAAGGCACCCACAGGGATGTCCAGTCCAACTCCTGCCCTGCCCAGACACCCCAATCCCACCATGTGTCTGAGGGTGTTGTCCAAATGCTCCTGGAGCTCTTGCAGGGTCAGTGCCATGACCATTCCCTGGGAAGCCTGTGTAGGTACCCAACCACCCTCTGGAGAAAGAGCCTTTTCCTGATATCCAGCTTAAATGGATGAGATGCCTGAGTAAGCTTCAACCTGCTCCTGGCACGACCTGTTCAAACATTACTGACTTTGGAGCAATGAAAGCCACACCTGAGTATGTCACCTTGCCTTCAGAAACAAGCTCATTCCAAAAATCAAACCTGATGTTGCATGCATCTCCTCGTGATCATTGTGATCAGGACAAACATCATCACACCACTCACAAAACCAGACTTCTAAGGAAAACTCAAACTGCAGCAGCCTGGACAAAAAGAGGCCTGAGATGTACTCAAGAAGCCACATCTGTGCAAGCCTTGAGAGATCACAGACTCAAACCCCTGCTGGTCCTCACTCTCAAGTGAATGGAGGGAGACCACAAGCCCATCCAGCAGAGGAAGAGCAGCACAAACCACTCCACAGGTGGGAGGGAAAACACTCCTCTCCAAAATGAGCCTCACTGAAGTGGCAGAAAGCATCAACATGGGCAGCACCACAAGGGAAAGGCTTGTGTAGTTCAGAACCCTAAAACACTTGACATCCAATGGTGTCCCAGCCATGTGTGATCCTGTGGTCTCTAGAGAAGATCCACACCACTCCAACTGTGCTGTGAAAATGCTACCAGGGAGACCAATCTCTACATCCATGGGAAAAGCTGGAACTGAAATACCAAAAGTGACCGGAACCCAAATTTTCACCACTAGTGGTGAAAGGTTTGGTAACAGGTGAGACCACAGCAGCCCAGAAAGCATTGTCTGCTTGGCCCCCAAATTTACACACTCAGCAAGAGGCAGGTAAGCAGAAATCTGCCCCTGTGACAGCACTTGAAGCACAGTGCAAGAATCAGGAGGATTTTTAACATCTTCCCAAGTCCTCCATAGTCAGAGAGCACTACAGAAAAAAATTGTGTGCCCAGTCTAGGATTTAAGTTCACAAATCTCCCTAAATGAGATTTAATGCTCAAGTTTTGCAAATCTGTCCTCCTGCAATGAGTTCCTGACCATCAACCGTTTCTGTCTCAACAAGACAACCTCCCAGCTCCCTCTGGGAATCATTCTGCACCCATGGAACGAGCAGTGGATGGCCCAGGTACACCAGAACAATCAGACCAGAGTATGACAGACACACAACACGGCTGCAGAAGCCACTGGATCGTAAAGACTCTAGTCCTGCATGTGCAATTCAAGCCAGATTCTTACCAGCACAACAGCACCCTGCAAATACCCAGCTGAGAGCAAATCCAAGAGGGTTCATTCCACATGACACTCATATCCCAGAAATGCTCCTCTGCACAGCCCCACAAAGGATTGAAACAATTAAATCTGCTCTTTGTCACTGAAGGGTTTATTTTTTCCAGCTATAAATGTCAACAAAAAGTTGCTCCCACCTACCAGAGCACATGAGATCCTCCAGTGAGAAGCTGGGCTGCTGGGAAGAATTCAAGGAACGGCAAGAAACAGCCCAGCCTGGAAAACCCAGCACATCTGAACCTATTTAAGCCAAGGGAAGAATGGGAGGTAACCTAAACACCTACACACATCAGAGCCCAGGGAGTTAATGGGATGGGGAGCTGGGACTGAGATAAACTCAAGATAAAGACACCACAGTCAAAAGAAATAGAAACCCAGAATCATGGAACTGGCTTGGAAGTGACCTTAAAGCCCATCTCGTTCCAACCCCCCTGCCATGGCAGGGACCCCTCCCACTATCCCAGGCTGCTCCAAGCCCTGTCCAGCCTGGCCTTGGACACTTCCAGGGATCCAGGGGCAGCCACAGCTTCTCTGGACAAGCTGTGCCAGGGCCTCAGCAGCCTCACAGGGAAGAACTGTTTCCTAACATCCAATCTAGCCCTGCCCTGTCACTAGGAAGACATTCCCACTTGCTCTGCCACTCCAGGCCCTTACAGAAAGTCCCTCTCCATCCTTCCTGTCAGCTCAAATCAAAGGCAGAGTTGCTTTGAAGGTGGATGGTTGGCTGGTTGCTATGAAATGCACCAAGGCTCCATCATTTGACATCTTCAAAGCAAAGACAGCCACTCCACTCACTGGACCCAAGGAGGGAATTCTGGCTGAGATCCTCTAACGTCCAGCAGCTCCCACTAGATCACAGCAAGCATTGCTTCCGAGACAGCTTAGCTGCAGCAGCTTTTCCTGCCTTAAAAAACAACTCCATGCAAGGTTTACAGACTGTTGACATCACAGAGCAGCTAAAACCACAGCCCCCTTACAAACAAGCCCTGCCATCATCATGTTTGTGTTGCCTAAAGCAAGAAATACCAACAGCTGATAGTCAGGTGTGATTTTCCATCCCCTCCTATTTCATGTGGGTTTGTGCCACTCCCATCTATGATTTGTTCTTTCTGAAGCACTGAACCAGCATCTTCAAGGTATCTCTTTTCCTTTTGAAAAACAAATTACTTTTGTGGACAACCATAACCCAGCCAAAACCTCCAGTCACCCATCTGGGGGGAGGAGGAGGTTGCTACACACAAAAAAACCCCACAACAGCACAACTGGATTGGCAGAGACACTTGGGAATTCCTGCAGTCAGGAGTTAAGATGTTGGAACTGCTTCTCTTTGAATCAATGGGTTGGCATTGACTCTGGGAAAGGCAAAATAAAAGCAGAACTCATATTTATGTAGTAGCTGAAGAAATGACATTTTAAAAATGCCCCGAAATTAGTTTTAACAGCAACTTCTAAGAAGGGATTTGTCTCTGCTGGGGAAAGGCTCTCCAGCTGCACCCCCAGCCAGAGCATTTCCAGCCCTGAAATGCTCCCTCAGCCCAGCTGAGCAATGTGCCATCAGGAGGATGAGTCTTTGATTCCACCTTCCATACAGATGCAAGCAAGAGAAGCAGAAAATCTCCCATGGTTTTAAAAAAAGGCCTAAAATCTGGTATTGAAGAAGCAACTGGAACCCATTATTTCAAGAACATTCCTTTAGAACCAAACCAGCCTTTACTGCCTGAAAACACCCCTTGACTCCCACAGCTCTGACTGCAGCACCCAAGCTCACCTGTGCTTTCCCAGAGCACCCTGTCCCTGCAGCCTCCTGGGGTGGCTGGAAGAGGATGAACTGATGGAGCTCCAGCTCACTGATGGAACAGGTTCCATCCTCCCCATGGACTGTCATCTCCAAGCTGTGTGGTGTGCCTTCACACAACAGCTTCACAGCACTAGGCAAGGGCTCATTTTCCCATGCTTCAATTCCCAGCAAACCTCCTGCTGCTTGGTTGAAACAGCAGCAGCCAGTGCAGGGCACAGGATCCTGGCAAGGCTGGAAAGGGTTTGGCCAAATACTCCTGCCTTGAAATCCCAGCTCTAAGGCCAAGCCTGAAAACAAACAGCTCTGCATGTGCTGCTGTGGGAAGGTGATGAGTTTCAGGATAGAAAACCAGGCTAAATCCTTGCTCAGGAACATAGGGAATAGGAAAGGGCTGGATGGAAAGAACAGAGTGTCACTGAACAAGCAAGGATTAAGGACAGAACCTGATTTGAAGGGATGAGGATGCTATGGCACACAAGACAGCTTTTCTGGGAATGCAACAGGCAGAAATCAAGATGTTCATTCTTCTTGCAGCTCCAAACTGCAGAGCTACCCAAGCCACATATCTCAGAGCCACCAAGTCAGGCTCAAGGTCTCTTTCCAAAGGAAAAGCTGCTGGAACAGTTACATGTGGATCCCTAAATTTGAAACAGACCCTTCCAGGGCAGCTCCAACCTGACAGCAGCCTCATTCCAGCTGCTGATGTGCACAAAAGCACAGGCAGATGGTGAGAGACAGGCAAAAATCTGCATCAGGACCTTTCTGCACACCCTGTTTGAATTAAGAGAGACTGCAGCCATGCCACACAACTGGAAAACCCTCTGCTTACAAGCTGACTTTTTCCTTTCCAGCTCAACTGGCTGTTGAGACTCAAGATTTGGCTGTGTCCAGGGAATGCAGATGTTCCCAAGGAAAGCAGTATGGCATCCTTATCTAAAATTAATTTAAGAACCACCTGAACCTGGAATGTTTGAAGCACCATTTATTATCCAGCAGCAAAGTCTCAAGTTTCTGTCCCTTGATGGGCATTAAGTGCCCTACAAAATCATGAAAACAGAGAACATTTTGGGTAATAAATGGAACAATGCAGCCATGTGTTCCTTCATCACCATCTCCCCAGTCCTGTTTTCAGTGTGGAGGACTCTGAAGTGCCTGTGCCCTCCTCTTGTTCCTGCAGCACATGACAATCCTCCTGCTCCATCTCAGAAGAATCCATGCATGACCCCTCCACATCCAGAAGTGACTTTTGTTTGTGGTGGACCATCGAAATGTCAAGCAGCCAATCCTGCCTGGAATCTTACAAAAACTGAGACTTTAGGGTTGGCAACAGCTACCACAACTATCTCAATAATCCCTGTAACAAGGTAAATTCTTGAGACCCAGGAGAGCTCACAGCTTTCAACAAGGGCTCATTTCCCAGCAATTCCAGGCCAAAACCCACTGAGAGCACAAAGGCTTTGGAAAAGCCACATTTCTGCTGCTCCAGATGACCATGCTGAGGAAGGCCCCCACTGTGGGAGTCAGGATATGCAAAGTTCAGGTGGATGGTGCCAGAGACAGCAGCATTCAAGCAGCTGTTCCTCTCCTGCACATGGCCTGATGAGAGGCCAGGCTGTGCACAGGAACACTCATGGATGGAACACAGATAACTCCCTTCCAGCTGGGCATTACAGTGTTGAAGGAGAGCCCACCCCAATGTTCTGCAATCTAGAAACATCTAACAGGTCTGTCAGGAGCTGCTCTTGCTGATAAATATCAGCCTTGAGCTCTCTTACTGCTGTTTAAAGGGTGGTTTCTTCCAAGCTTGAACATTTCAGGGGCAAAGACGTGTTCAAGCTCATTTCTGAAGGGAAAGTGGGAGAAGCCTCAGCTGCAAGGAGCTCAAACTGCTGGGAGCCACCAAAATGCTCCTGCAATCAGCTCCATCCAACCCCAAACAATCAGTTCTGGGCTGTTCTGACAGCGAGATGACACCTCACAACCTGCCAGCACACCCCAAAACTGGGGCTGGGAGTCTCAACAGCATTGACTCCCATCCCAGCCAAAACCACTGGACAAAGCCAAACCACATCAAGGAACTTTTCTGTCATGCAACTGCCTCTGGCAAAGCTCACAGGTTGGCATAAGAGCTGATTCAAGAACAAGCACCTTGAGAGCCACCATGAAAACTCACAGAATCACCAGGTTGGAAGAGACCTTCAAGTCCAACCCAGCCCCAACACCTCAACTAAACCCTGGCACCCAGTGCCACATCCAGGCTTGTTTTAAACACACCCAGGGATGGTGACTCCACCACATCCCTGAGCAGCCATTCCACAACTTTATCACTCTTTCAGTAAAAAACTTTTTCCTAATATCAACCTAAATTTCCCTTGGTGCAGCTTGAGGCTGTGTCCTCTGGTTCTGTCACTGCTGCCTGGAGAATGAGGGACTCCAAGAGGGTTTGCAGTGCAGCAATGCTCCTCTCCAAAAATATTCTGGTGTGCTCAAGGGAAAAAGGTCCCTGAGCAGCAACAACACAGACACGAGGAAAATACATTGAGAACCCAAAACTTCTGTAGGAAATGGGTTGGTTTTGAGTATGTATTTCCAGGACAGGCTGCTCTAATCAACAGGGATCAAAGTGGAAATCGCTCACCCTCAGGCATTCCTGATGCTGCAGCATCCCTCATTCTGTGTATTTTGCAAATTAAAGGCAGCCCAGCTGTACACACCTGAACAGCCCCAGCCCAGTTTGGCTAGCAGGTGTTTTTAAGGGATGGGAAGAGGAAGGGAGAAACAACCAGTCCACAGAGCCCCAGCAATAACAACACGTTAATTTTTCACTCCATCAGCATTTGAAGTGGCTGCAGGAGCCTAATGGGTCAGGAAAGGAGAAATCAGAGCCAGAGGGAGATCAGAGGGTGTAATTCATCCTCCCAAACATCATCCACATTTACAAACTCAACCCCCACAGCGATTCCCACATCATCCAAGTGTCTCCTCTCGGTAAAAACAGGATGCACAAAGCGACTGCTTCCAAACCAGGAACCAAACCCAGCCCTTTTTTCCCAGGGAATGATGGAACTGGAAAGGCCCCTCTGGAAAATACAGCCCATGGGGCTGCTTATCAATTACTCAAGAGGTCTGTGAAGCCACAGCACATTCCTGTTGAGCCACGGGAGCCATCAGACTCTACAAAACAACTCCACAGCAAAGGACAGAGCCAGGAGTGCAAGAGCAACCAGAGCCACCCCTTGTTACTGGGGGAACTGGGAGCCCTGCTTCCCCAAGGGGCTACAGGGAGCAGCCAGGGCCAGCCCCTCACAGACAGAGGATGCTGGAGGATACAGGAGGGGACAGAGCCAACCACAGCACCCACAACACTTGGGGCCAAAGGAGGACACCCAGGGGAAAGATCCTGCTGGGGGTGTCCCCACGAGGGGACACAAACAACTGGGATGCTGTGTCCCTCCCCACTCAGGACCATGGGATGCTGCCACAGCCCGCCCACACGAGAGGAACTGAACCCATGGGATGCAGTGCCCGTGTCCCAAAGGTGCTGCTGGGGCACGGGAGGGACCCAGAGGACGTGGCAGCCAGGAGACACCGATGGAAGCAGGGCAGCCAGGCAGCCGAGCCGGGGAATGGGACACCCCGCACCCAGGGAAGGGCCGGGCTCCGTGCTGGGGACAGCCGTGCCACGGCCACGGAACGCTCCACGAAACCGCAGCACGGAGACCCCGAAAGGCCCAGCCTGGAGACAGGGAGCCCCCAGCCCCAGGGCCAAAGGGCAGGCTGACACTCACAGGACGGTCAGGACAGATCCCGAAGGGACCGAACTCCCGGGACACGGCGCCGCAGTCCCAGGGGCAGAGAAGGCTCAGGAGAGCACCGCTCCGGGGAAGCGACCCCCGACCGTCCCGGGAGCTCACCCACCCGCGGGCGGGCGGCCGAGCACGGGGACCCCGGCCCACCCTCCCGCCCCGTCCCGGGCCGCGCCGCCGCCTCCCCAGGGTACCTTGATGCG
>VZRH01004722.1:9760-22683 GCA_013397555.1 Urocynchramus pylzowi | reverse complement strand
GATCCTGCTGGGAAGGGCAGTAGGGATTAGGAATGGAATCCTGCCTGGAAGGAAAGTAGGGATTAGGAATGGGATCCTGCCTGGTAGGGCAGTAGGGATTAGGAATGGGATCATGCTGGGAAGGGCAGTAGGGTTTAGGAATGGGATCCTGCTGGGAAGGGCAGTAGGGATTAGGAATGGGACCCTGCTGGGAAGGGCAGTAGGGATTAGGAATGGGATCATGCTGGGAAGGGCAGTAGGGATTAGGAATGGGATCCTGTCTGGAAGGAAAGGAGGGATTAGGAATGGGATCATGCTGGGAAGGGCAG
This sequence comes from Urocynchramus pylzowi, assembly GCA_013397555.1. Lineage (NCBI taxonomy): Eukaryota > Metazoa > Chordata > Aves > Passeriformes > Fringillidae > Urocynchramus > Urocynchramus pylzowi. The sequence goes on along the minus strand of VZRH01004722.1, from coordinate 22,375 downwards.
TAGGGATCATGCTGGGGAGTAGGGATTAGGAATGGGATCATGTTGGAGGAAGAATTCCAGAGCTGCTCCAGCAAAGCACAGCTTGGGAGCCCTCAGGTAAAGGAATGGTGTACATGTGCTCCATTGTTTTGGGAAAACTGGAGTAAAGGGCTCTGAGTCGTGGTGGGCTCCAGAAACTCCGGGTTCCAGCTGAGGGATCAGAGGGAAGGGGCCAGACTCACCACCTCGAACCACTTGACCAAAGTGCTGAAGTTGGGGTTTTTCTTGTAGTTCTGGATCAGGGCAGACTGGACGCCCTTCCCGGCACACTCGATGTCCACACGGGGCCGGTCCACCTGGGCCAGGTTCACTCTCTTCAGGTCCCTGAGCCCCCAGAACAAGATCTAGGGCAGGAGGAGGAGGAAGAGGAGGGAGCATGTGAATGTGAGAGGGATGATCCCTGGGAGCTGGTTCTCCATGGAGAGGGATCCCACTGCCCATGTAATCACAGGGCAGTGGTGGATCCCTGAGGTGTCTCCTCCTGACACCCTGCAGCCCAAGGTCTCCAGACTGCTGCCCTTGACATTTTCCTGCTTTTCTCCCTGCCTGGCCTTTTCCTGCCCTGGGAATCCAGCCCTGCCCATCTGTGGTGACTCTGGATCCAGCACTGCTATCGCTTTGTCCCAGTGGGATCAGCATCACTGTGTAAACTTCCCTGTCCCTGCCTGGGACAACAGACTGCCACCATCCAAAATTCCCCAAAACTGAGATTTTCCCCACCTCCTCATTCCCATGGCTGTATTAAAATTGTGAGGAACATTTATTGTGATGCAAATGTGTGGAAAACCAGGAGCCAAGATGCCTGTGGAGACCTGGTCAGTGGCACCTCACCTGAGCAGAGACACCTTCACCCGGGGCTGAGATGTGCCCTGAACATCCCTGTCGGCATTGCCTGGGTCATGGATGTCCACCAGGACCTCCAAGGGACAGGGGCCCTCATCACAGAACCATGGAATCATTTGGAAAAGCCCTCCAGGATCATCGAGTCCAAGCTGTGACCAGTCCCCACCTTGTCCCCAGCCCAGAGCTCTGAGTGCCACGTCCAGAGCCCGACCCCCCCTGGCTGTCCCCTCCTGGCAGGAGTTGTGCAGAGCCACAAGGTCCCCCCTGAGCCTCCTTCTCTCCAGGCTCAGCCCCTTCCCAGCTCCCTCAGCCCCTCCTGGGGCTCCATTCCCTCCCCAGCTCCGTTCCCTCCCCTGGACACGCTCCAGCCCCTCCAGGTCTCTCCTGTCAGGAGGGGCCCAGAGCTGCCCCAGCACTGGAGGTGCCCCAGCAGTGCCAGCACAGGGATGGGCACTGCCCTGGGTTGTGCCCACAGTATTTTGGATACAAAATCCCCCTTTAGATAGCCATGGATACATGAGAGACATCCCATCCTCGTTGCCTGAGGCTGATGGGATAGAGAACACCTGAGCTATAGGATTGCTTTGGGAGTAGATGATCCAGCTCTGTGTCCATCTCTAACGTTCCCTGAGCTGCATCTCAGCCCAGGTGCTGCTCACTCGCTGTCCTGCCCAGGTTTGACAGCAAGGAATGATCCAGTTCCCTGTTTTTTTTAGGGATGCTGCAGAGCCTGGCTCCCAGTCCGGCCACCATGGACAGATCCTTGACTCCCAGTTCCCTCCTGCCCTTCCAACACCCTTGGAGATGTTCTCCTGCCCCACAACGCTCCACATGGACTTTGGTTACCTCCACTCTGTATCTGCTCAGCACTGGCCGAATTCCCAGAGGCACGGGCAGGATGGGACCGCGGTCCATGTCCGTGGGGCCGTCGATGGGGGGCAGGTCTGATTTACCCCCAGGGCCGATCTGGAAGAGGTGGATCACGGGTTAGGATCTGCTCCTCTGAGCTGCTGGGGAGCAGTTTTTGGTCCTTCTCACTGAATTGTGCAATCACAGATTGGCTTGGGTGGGAAGGGATCTCAAAGATCAGCTCATTCCAACCCCCAGTTCCAGAGGGATCTGGGCTGTGGCTCAGCTGGAACTGGTCCCAGTTGTTGGAGCTGGGGTCTCAGAGGGCTGAGAGCCCAGGGCAGGTTCTTTGGGAAGAGGAAAACACAGGAGCAGAAGGTGCTGGGAATTGCTGTCCTTGCACACAGAGCAGTCCCCAGAGCAATCCAAACTTCTCAGCCCACCAGTGCAGCCCACCCCAGGGCTGGAATCCTGGGGATTCCATCCTGGAATTGCATCTGCTGGGCTGTGTGTGAGGAAACGGAGATGTGGTCCCAGAGCTCAGCCCAGGAGCAGGTTTAAGGTCCCGTTTCAAGCCCAGGGGTCAGTAAAGATCAAATATCCCATGTGAGCCATTCCCCCAGTGCAAAGAAAAAGGGCTGATGAAAAAGGGAGAAAAAGGGCTTGGATGAGCACCTGCTCTGGCACAAAAAGGAGATGGGAAAAGCATTTCAGCAGATGGAGCACGAGGCAAAAAAGTGGAAGAATTTAACTCTGGTCTTGCCCCAGACTACGAATCATGGAATGGTTTGGGCTGGGAGGCACTTTAAAGACCATTGAATTCCAACCCCCTGCCACGGGCAGGGCACCTTCCACCTTTCCAGGCTGCTCCAAGCCCCATCCCACCTGCCTTGGACACTTCCAGGTGTCTTTGATGAACAACAAGTGGTTGATCATCCAAGAGAAACTACAAGGGCTCAACAGACCAACGACCAGGTGAAGGGCAGTTATTCCCGGTTATTCCCAGTTACCCAATTCTCCATAAATTAAACCCCTCTCCCTTCCAACCCTGCATCCGTTCTTCCCATCCCTTTGTCCAGCTGGCACCTGGAGCAGCTCGAAGGCGGCCAGCAGGTCCCCAGCTGTGGCGTTGCCGCGGTAGATCTGGTAATATTCCAGCTGCGGCGGGAAGCGTGGCGGGCAGTACTGCTCGTCCGACATCTTCACCACCGGCTTGGCGAACGTCCGGCCCATGAAGTCGGCTTTTCCCTACAGAAAGAGTTCTTGGGGTTGGGGATCCAACATGGGAATTCCAAATTTAGCCCCATGGTTCTCCCCAGGAGCACTGGTGGTTGGAGATCCAACACAGGGATTCCAAAGTTAGCCCCATGGTTCTCCTGAGAAGCATGTGGGGTTGGGGATACAACATGGGAACTCCAAATTTAGCCCCATGGTTCTCCCAAGAAGCACATGAGGTTGGGGGTCCAACATGGGAATTCCAAATTTAGCCCCATGGTTCTCCCAAGAAGCACGTGGGGTTGGAGATCCAAAATGGAAATTCCAAATTTAGCCCCATGGTTTTCTCCAGGAGCACTTGGGGTTGGAGATCCAACATGGGAATTCCAAATTTAGCCCCATGGTTCTCCCAAGAAGCACGTGGGGTTTGGGATCCAACATGAGAATTCCAAATTTAGCCCTGTGGTTCTCCCAAGAAGCACTTGGGGTTGGGGGTCCAACATGAAAATTCCAAGATTAACCCCACAGTTCTCCCCAGGAGCACTTGGGGTTGGGGATCCAACATGGGAATTCCAAAATTAGCCCCATGCTTCTCCCCAAACGCACTTGGGGTTGGAGATCCAAAATGGAAATTCCAAATTTAGCCCCATGGTTTTCTCCAGGAGCACTTGGGGTTGGAGATCCAACATGGGAATTCCAAATTTAGCCCCATGGTTCTCCCAAGAAGCACGTGGGGTTTGGGATCCAACATGAGAATTCCAAATTTAGCCCTGTGGTTCTCCCAAGAAGCACTTGGGGTTGGGGGTCCAACATGAGAATTCCAAATTTAGCCCCATGGATTCCCCAGGAGCACTTGGGGTTGAGGGTCCAAGATGGGAATTCCAAAATTAGCCCCACGGTTTTCCCCAGGAGCACTTGGGGTTGGGGATCCAACATGGGAATTCCAAAATTAGCCCCATGCTTCTCCCCAGGAGCACTTGGGGTTGGGGATCCAACATGGGAATTCCAAAATTAGCCCCATGGTTCTCCCCAAAAGCACTTGGGGTTGGGGATCCAACACAGGGATTCCAAATTTAGCCCCGTGGTTCTCCCCATCGTGGTCGGAACAGGAACAGGATCGGCACTCTGGCCTTGGGATGCCAAGGCTCAGGGAAAACTTTCAGTCATGACTCCATGAAGGAGGTTTGGGACAGCTGAAGGTTGGGACAGCAAGGAGACCAGGGATGAGCAGTTTTCCCAAATGGAAACACTCCTCGGCTGCAGCCTCTTTCTTCCCTCTCCAAAAGCCAGATACATCAAGTCACATCTGAGATTTGTGAGCAGCAGAGGCTCCGTGGGATGTGTGGAGGGACCATTTTCCAAGGATCAGGGAAAAAAAGCTCCCCAAATCCTCTGCCTCCAAATCTGGAGAGATCCCTGTTGCCCTGTTCTTTTGAGTTTCTCTAAGCCTTCTGATGTTTACATTCTTGTAATGGAGTTTCTCACACACTTTCATGTAAATAATGATTGTTTTGCATTATTCTCTGTAGGAGGAGAATTTTGATGGACTGTTAGTTTGACCAGTGTACTTAGAGAAGTAACAACGCCATCCTCCAATCCCCTGTCACTTTTGAAATTCTATAAGTGTTAAAGTCAGAAAAATAAACCACTCTTCCTGTTCTTGTTCTAATGTGAAACATCTTTCGCGTAAGCCTTGTTATTTCGTGTCACAGCCGTGACAGATCCCAGCATCCAAACCGCGCACAATTCCGTGGGATTTCCTCACCACGGTGTCCTGGTCGTAGATCTCGATGACGATGATGGGGGGGTCATCCCTCATCTCATGAGCTTCCCCGTACAGCTCCACGTTGTCGAACACCAGCAGCTGGTCCCAGGTCGGGCAAAGGGTCTCGTTGAGAACCTGGGGAAATGGGAGAGATTCCTACTGCTCCAGGAACGGACCAGGGTCCTGGGAAAGGGTGGCAGGTGGGGCTGCTGCGTGATTTTTGGATCGGGGAGGCATTGGGAATCGCCCAGGGATTCTTCTGAGGAAAACAATCCAATAGCAAATGAGCAGAGTAGGATTATTCCCGGTGTCCAGGCTTCCTAAAGCTTGGCAACCCTCGGACTGGGAAGGGAAGACTGAAAAATCACTTTAACATGACCCAGTTCTGCCTAAACCAGCAGGGAATCACAGGGAATCACAAGGAATCACAGAGAATTGTGGGAAATCGCAGGCACCAGGATGTGGGACATCAATTAGGAATGGGCTCCTGGGGAGAGATCTCCTGGAAACAATCAATGCCCAGTTCCAGAGCTGCTCTCCAGGATGTGGGACATCAATTAGGAATGGGCTCCTGGGGAGAGATCTCCGGGAAACAGTCAATGCCCAGTTCCAGAGCTGCTCTCCAGGATGTGGGACATCCATTAGGAATGGGCTCCTGGGGAGAGATTTCCTGGAAACAGTCAATGCCCAGTTCCAGAGCTGCTCTCCCACCGCAGGAGCCCAGGGCCAGCCTGATCCTTGTTCATGGGGTCTGTGCCACGGGAACTTGCAGAGTTCATCCATCCCTGCATCCCCGCATCCCAGGAATGCTCACCTCGGTGCACTGGCTCTGGGAGATGAAGAAGACCCGTGCGAAGGGGTCCGAGAGGCCGCTGCTGTCGGCTGCGAACAGACTCCTGGCTTGGTACATGTGGGCTCGCAGCTGGAACACCTGTTTCTCTGGAAGAGAGAGGGACTGGGATGGTGGCCTGGATCTCAAAAGCAATGTGTTGCCTCTATTTGCCATCTGTTAGAGGTGTGGCAGTTTTCTTCTGTTAATTGGGCAGTTTTCTTTATCCCTTCCCCAAACCTATGCTCCCTCCAGGGAGACATCTGCTGTTAATGGGCCACTGACTGTCACTGCAAAACTGATAAAAATCCCAGCATCCCATGGTGAGATGCTCCAGCCAGAGGGAAGAGCAAAGCATTCCTAACTGGATATAATCCTAGACTTCGAGACAAGTTTTCAGTTTTCTTCCACTGGTTCTTCAGAGGAAGCCTACAGGATCACTGCTTCAACAGAACTACATCTGCCACTGTCAGGTTGTATTCAGACTTTGTCAGTGTTTTTTTCTTCCCTTCGTATTATTGCATGTATTTTTTGGTTTTTTCTTTTCCCTTTCCCTAATAAATTGTATTTCTGACTTGGAGCCTCTCACTGGTTTTGCTTTCAAACCAAAACAGATGGGATGGCTTGGGATGACCTCTAGGAGCCTGCCCATATGATGCTCATATTGAATCATGATTTTAAAGGGTTAAGATTTTAGCTGAGGATTAGAACCAATTCATATTGAAGTTAGATACACCAACGATAGGTTAATGATTATTAGATGCTTAAACTAAAGCTAATTGTGATATTATGAGCTCATTTGTAGAAGGAAGTGAACCACTATAGGAACATTCTGAAACCTGTAGCACAATGCTCAGCACCTGGACTCTGTGTTAATCCACCACAAAGCAGGGAGCCTTGGATCGTGCTAGAGGGTCACAGAGACCTGATGAAGACCTTCCTGACTTCATCCCTGGGACCACTGACCCAATTCAAGACCACTGACCCAATTCGAGACCACTGACCCAATTCAAGAGAAGAATTGCGCACACGTGAAGGACAAAAAACCTCATTTTAATACAAAGCGGGGATGGGAGGTGCTGGGGTTTTGCATAAGTATTATTTTGGGAAATAAATAGAAGGCAAAAATCCTTGTGTAGTGCGGTCACACATTTCGGGGACGACCCCTGTGTAATAAACATTTCACTTTCTAATTTTGACTAGTTAGAGAGTCTTTGTCCGCGATTTTTGGTTTTAATGATTCAGTATCCCCATTCATCTGTTTAGCTCAGAAATAATTTTTGCACCTTTAAGGCTGGTTCTGAGAGTGAAGGGGGACAGAGGAAGCACACAGTTAGTTTTCAGACACTGCACTCACTCCTCCACATCCCAGCTCCTGGACTGTCTTGTCTGCGGACGGACAGATGGCAGGACAGAGCTCTCCTTTGCTTTTAGTTAGTTTTCAGTTAGCTGAGGGGAGAGAAGTTCCCTGCACTGTGGTTTTTATATGTTTTTTGGAGCTGTTTAAACCTGCTCTGGACTGAACACCCAGAAGAGCACAGGCAGCTCGCACCTGTGGCCCACCAGGCCAGGCTGGGCCATGGCATTTCCAGCGCCGAGGGACTGATAACAGACTGATAAGAGACTGAGTGAGCCAAGCTACAGGCCACCAAGGGGACTTCCTGAGTTTCTGATTTCTTTTGGAGTGGCAAGAGGTTTTATTGTTTAATATTGTTCATTTGTTGTGTGCTGGTGAATGCTTTGCCTGTTAAATAAACAGTTTTTTCCACTTTTCTCCAAGGAAATATTTTCCCAAACTGTTTGGAGGAGGGGCTGCTTGAATCTGCTTTTCTAGAGGAAGCCCCTTGGAAAGTTCTCTCCCAAATTTGCCCTAAACCAGGACAGAGCCCATCCAAGGCTCATCATCATCTCAGGGGCCTGTTTTTGCTCCTGGCTGAAGGATCTCAACTCAAAGCACGAATCCCACATGGATACAAATTTCCTTGGCATCCTGCTTGTTGTGTGTACCACGACAACTCTGAACAGGATTAGGATGAGGGGACACAATTCCCACCCCCACCTCTCCTGGGACAACCGGAATGATGTCCCCCTTAGCTCCTGGAAGCCCTTGGAGCAGGGGGTGTCCAGCCAGGCTCCCTCCTCCCGCCCCCTCCACGCCACATCCCACGGGAACTCCTTACTGGTGTACAGGAGGCTGATGGGTGGGAAGGAGGGCAGGTTTTGGCCTCCTTTGGGGGTTTTCTTCTCCTCGAACCCACAGGGGAGGCCGCTCAGGTAGTCCTTGCGCTGCTTGTTGAGGCCCAGCCACAGGTAGATCTCCATCTTGGCTTGGACTGTCCAGCCAGCAGGGCCAAAGCCCCTCTTCCCGGGAAGCTGAGCACAAGGAATGGAAGAGTTCACATGGATATCGGGAATATGGACAGACAGACCCCTCTCGGGGCACCCAAACTCTTTGGGGCATTGTGCTGCTGTTCCTTAAACCCGAGGATCCTTTGGGATCACGACACTGCTCTGGCTCATGCATTGTCCTCTTCCCACCGTGGTCTCCTTTTCCTAAGTGTCTCAGGTTGGAAATGCAGGATGTGGCTGGGGGTGTGTGTTCTATTTCCATCTGCCAGAGGTGGGGCAGTTTTCTGCTGTTCATTGGGCAGTTTTCTTTATCTCTTCCACAGCCAATCCTCCCTCCAGATCTCTTCTGTTAATGGGCCATTAATTATTAATTACCTTCTGTTCATGGGCCACTGAGTGTCCCTGCATGGCTGATCAAATTCCATCATCCCACTGGGAGAGGCTCTGCCCAGGGGAGGAGCCAAGCATTCCTACCTGGATCCAATCTGACTTTGGGAACACCCCAGCAGCCTTTGCCCACTGCATTCCCAGAGGAGCAGCTTTCTGCTCCCCTGCATTCCCAGAGGAGCAGCTTTCTGCTCCCCTGCATTCCCAGAGGAGCAGCTTTCTGCTCCCCTGCATTCCCAGAGGGAGCCCAGGCCCATCTCCAGCAGCCCTGGAGCTCCAGAGGAAAACTCCCCCCTTGTCCAGGATCCCTGCTCCAGCAGAGCCACAGCTGGCACTGCAGGAGGGCTGAGCCACCCTGGGATGGCCCTGCTGCCACCACCCTGACCCACAGCGTGTCAGCTACTATTCTGACTCTGGCACTATTGTTTTGTATTACTGTGGTTTTATTTAATTTTTATTTCTTCCTTAATAAAGAATTGTTATTCCTACTCCCCTATCTTTGCCTGAGAGTCCCCCTTAATTTCAGAACTATAATAATTCAGAAAGAGGGGGTTTACATTCTGTACTTTCAGGGGAGGTTCCTGCCTTCCTTAGTAGACACCTGTCATTTCACACCACGACGCTAAGCCAGAAATTCTCTGGATTTCCAGCTGGATCAAACACCTCCCTCTTTCCAAACATTTCCCACTTACTGGACTGTGTAAGTTCAGTGCTTCACCCTCCCTAGGAGCAGATTTCCACCCCTACCAGCAGAGCATGGATCATATTTTTCCAATATTCAAACCCCAGGAAAAAAAAATGGATACAAAACTCTCATGCTCATCTCCCAAATTCCTCCTCTTGGCTGCAGCTCCCCTGGGACAGAGGGATGCTCACCTTGAGGAAGACTGTCTTCACCTTGGCGCAGTCCTTGCCCATCTCCTCGTCCACGATGGAGTAGAGGATGTCCTTGGAAGGGATGCGGGCGTAGGCGATGCGCTTGTTGTTGCTCATCATCCAGATGAAAACGTCGGGAATCGTGTGCTGGGGCTGGGAATGCCACAGGAGAGCCCTGTCAGTGCCCCAGCTCTGACCACTGAGGCACTGCTGGGGCTGGACACCTGCTGGAGGCAAATCCAACAGATTCCATGGAAGGTGGATGTGCCTGTGGCTACACTGGGGGCACTGGAATTGTTTTGAGATTCCCACTCCAAAAAAGCTGCTCAGAGCTAAGCCCATCAGGAAAGAAACTGGGATTTAATGTTGCAGTAAGGTGGGAAAATTATAAAAGAAAGGCCTCATAAAATCAGGCCTGCTTTGTTAGATCTAGCCTTGTCAAGCTAGCCCTTTGCCAGTTCCCATGTGAAAACAATCCGGGTGTGAACAGTTCATTAACATAATAATCAATTCCTGCATAAAAAAAACAACTGGCACCTGCATAAACATTAAATCTATCCCATGACAATCAGTGAAGTAAACAATTAAAGAAAATAAAAGCAATCAGCAATGTAAACAATTAAAGAATTGTTAGTAAACAAGTAAAGCAAGTAAAATGCCTTTTGCTAACCAATGAAGTAATTGTCAGGAAAGCTAGTAACCAATTGGAGTCACACACGAGGGCTGTAAAACTGTATAAAAACGAGTTATGTGAATAAAGAATTGGCTTTTTCCAATTTTTTTGGCATGAAGAAAATGGAGTCTTGTGGTTGGGATTGAAGGTATTTGAGATGATAGTTTGTGTTTAGATTTAGGTGTTTGTTGTTTTTTATTAATGTTATAGTTTCACAGCTGTGAGTTCAGTAGTTTTTTATTAGTAAGGTATAAAATGGTTAACTATTTTTTGTTATAAGGTCTTTTAAGGTTAAACTATTTAATTAAGAAATGATACCTAAATTATTTTCTCTTTTAATCTAATAATTGATCACTCAAAATCTGTAATGAGGACTTTTCTTTTTAATTCCAAAATACCACTTAAACTCATGAAGAAGAAAGAAGAAAAAGGTAGAGAAGAACAATTTGTTTTTATCATAAAACCTCCATTTAGTTTTATATTTATTATTATATTCTAAAACCCCAAACTCTAAGTTTTCCACCTTGTGATATCACACACTTCTAACTAACTACACACCTGTAATCCCAGTGCTTCTGGGATTTATTAAAATAAATAAATCAATTTATTTTGGAAGCCTTCTTTACAGCCTCAGGTTAAATGCAGTGTTCTCTTGTGGATCTGTGCCTTTCAGCACAGAAAGTTTAAAATTCTTATTATCTAGGGTTTCAACAATCTGGTGTGATTTATGCTGATAATTTATGTTGGTTATAAGCTTAAAAAGATATAAATTGGGGATATAAGACAGAAGGTTTTCCTTCTGTCCTCCTTCAGCGGATTTGGGGAGGGGTGAGCAGCGGCCATTCCTCATCCCAGTCTAGGGAAGAGGTTCCCAGTCTGGACTGGGCCCATCACTCCTCAGATCTGGGCTGGGTCAGGGCCCAGGAAGGCCTGGCTGAAACCAGGGATGGAGCTGGGAGCCTTCCATGGGAATTGGAAGCAGGAGGTGGAACAGCTGTAGCTCCAGGACAGACAAGAACCCCCTCTGAGCCAGTCCTAAATTGGAAAAATGTCTTGGAAACATTTTGGAGCCTAAAGGGGCTCCAGGAGAGCTGGAGAGGGACTGGGGACAAGGCATGGAGGGACAGGACCCAGGGAATGGCTCCCACTGCCAGAGGGCAGGGCTGGATGGGATTTTGGGAATTAGGAATTGTTCCCTGGCAGGGTGGGCAGGGGCTGGGATGGAATTCCCAGAGCAGCTGTGGCTGCTCCTGGATCCCTGGCAGTGCCCAAGGCCGAGTTGGACATTGGGGCTTGGAGCTGCCGGGACAGTGGAAGGTGCTGAGGTTGGAACTGGATGGGATTTCAAATCCTTTCCCACCCAAACCAGTCTGGGATTTGATGTGTCACCTTCCAATTCCTGATTTCCCAGGGATCCATAGGATCCCTTCACGGCTAGAACTGGCTGAGACATCTCCAGCTCTGCTGCAGGAGGACCCAGCTCTGTCTCTGCCTGGGAAACCCTTAAACTTCTTTTACATTGACTCGTTCCCACCCAGGAGTGCACAGGGATCATGGGGCAGCTCATGGACTTGGAATTGCTCCTTGCAGAGGGACCTCTCCTGCCTTTGGAGGTCTCCATCCATCCATTCCATTCCATTCCATTCCATTCCATTCCATTCCATTCCATTCATCCATCTATTCAATCCACCTATATCATCCATCCATCCATGGATCCATACATCCATCCATGGATACATCCATCCAACCATTCACCCATCCATCCATCCATTCCATCCATCCCTCCATCCATCATCCATCCATCCATCCCCATCCATCCATCCATCCCCCATCCATCATCCATCCATCCATCCCCATCCATCCATCCATCCCCCATCCATCATCCATCCATCCATCCCCATCCATCCATCCATCCCCCATCCATCATCCATCCATCCATCCCCATCCATCCATCCATCCCCCATCCATCATCCATCCATCCATCCATATCCCAGTTTTCTGTCCCCACGAGCTGCCCCAGCCACAGCCAGGAACCCTGAGGGACCCGGAGGGACCCACCTCGTCTGCCAGGAACCGCAGCTTCTGCAGGAAGTTCTGCACCAGCTTCAGCTTGTCCTTCATGGTGTTCCTCTTGACCTGGGAGCGCAGGGCCGTGGCCTGCTGGGCCATGTTCTCCTGTGGAGACACCCGGGACATCAGGACACAGCTCGGACCAAGGAAAGCCACCTCAGTACCACCTGTCAGGTGGACACCTTCAGGTGGACACCTTCGGACACCCTTTGGTTGTCCTTGGCATGGCAGAGCCCCTGAGAGGGCTGAGACAGCCCAGGACAAGGTGACACCAGAAAGGTGTCATCCATCATCCATCATCCATCCATCAATCCATCCATCCATCCCTCCATCAATCCATCCATCCAACCATCATCCATCCATCCCATCCATCCATCCATCCATCCCCATCCATCCATCCATCCATCCCCCATCCATCATCCATCCATCCATCCCCATCCATCCATCCATCCCCCATCCATCCATCCATCCATCCCATCCATCCCTCCATCCATCCATCCATCCATCCATCCATCCATCCATCCATCCATCATCCATCCCATCCATCCATCCATCCCATCCATCCCTCCATCCATCCATCCATCCCATCCATCCACCCATCATCCATCCATTCATCCATCCATCCATCCATCCATCCATCCATCCATCCATCCATCCATCCATCCATCCATCCATCCCTCCATCACATCCATCCATCCATCCACCCATCATCCATCCATC
>VZRH01004719.1:3305089-3317589 GCA_013397555.1 Urocynchramus pylzowi | reverse complement strand
AAACAAAAGGGAAGTCTTCCAAATCAAAGTATATTCCTGTAATGATGAGCCAAAGTCCTTTGCCATACCAAGGTCCACTGCAGAAATCACAGACAGTAAAACTCTGCTGGAGAAGAAACTGGGTCGAAACCTTGGCATCATCCTTCTAAAATTATGTGCACATACCCACAGCAGCTCAACCTCCTCACTCATAAATGCAGATTAAAGACATTATCTGGCCTCAAAATGGCTGTGGTTCATCACTAGAGAAGATGCATAAACTTTCCATCTCCACTTCAGTGTAGGCCCACACCACTGCAGAGGAGTAATTACTCTGGCCTTAATGCACAGTCTGCATGGCTCCCGTGGGGAAGGAGGCAGGCATGTCAACACCAGAAAGATGTGCTGTACAGTGGAGTGAGATGGAGAGAGAGGGGAGAAAATGATTCTGCAATTCCCAGAAATGGACAAAACATAATTTTGTCTCAGCTGTGAACTTTAGGTCCATCCCCCTTCTGAGCAGACTGCTTGACACACGGCCACAACGTGAAGCTGCAACGCACATTTGTCTGGAGGACAAGTGGCAGTGTAAAATGCTAGGAAACCTCAGATACAAGGAAATATTTGCATGTCTGATAAATCTCCCTAGAAAGTGGTTTCATATTCATTCAGTTACACTTGATATCTGGATTTGAGCAAACCATGACATACCTCATACAGCATTCCTCTGATCAACATTAATTTCATGTGAAAGAGTGGACCACTTATGAACTTCCACTCTCCTAGTACTTGTACAATTACTGATTGGGGGTCATCTCTGTATATTTCTTATTCATAATACTTCTTAGGTGAGGCAAGGAAATGGGAATATTTCTGTATTATTCATCCAGTAATTTTTTTCATTTTCTGTCTTTAATGTCTAGGCATTTCTCCTTTGGGTTCTTTCTGGATAAGCAAATGGCAGCTGCATGACTGAGCTTCTCAGGCTAATTCTGAATATTATTATTCCAGAACAAGGGGTTTGTGAAGTTATTTTTTGTTTGGAGGAATTTTAGTGGAAGATTCAAAATCGCTGGTGGCAAAGCAGAGCGCTGTTTCTCTTCAGTGTTTAAACACTCAATTTTTAAGTAACTTGAGGGATCACTAGGCATTTAAAGGCTCTTCACACCATATCCAACCTTGACCACATTATTGTTGTCCTAATTCCTATTTGGTGAATTAATAAACCAAGCTGGTATGTACATAAAAAATACTATGTGTTTCTCACAGTGCACTTTATGTTCTAGACACAATTGTATATATAGTATTTTCTAATGATAATTTAAATGCCTGGGTGTTCTGGAAAAACAGGAATGTGAGCATCTGAATGTATTAGACATGTATATGCAGATAACATCAACATTAAGGTCAGCAAAGAACAAGTCTTGTATGAAGATTTTTTTCCTACAGGTTCTATGGGGTGAGTCCCCATTTTAATTTTTATCTCACCAACACTTCACACTGCTGAAAAACGACCATACATGGTTTAGAAATACATCTTCTCTCTCTTTATCATATAAATCAAGAGTATGTGAACATGTATGGTGAGTTGAGGGAATGATCATATTTTGCACAGCAATATTTGCCTTACAGCTATCATCAAGATTCTTGCAAAGAGTGGCTGGGTCTACACTACCCACAGCTGTTTCTGGTATGCAGTTATCATCTACTGTTTTTGTTTCAATGAGACTTTCCCATAGGACAGGAGTAAGAAGAGGGAGAGGGGGCAGTGAATCTTTCAAATTTATTCAGTGGCATAATTAATATCCAAATACGGTCCAGAGGATTATGATGTACAGATCTGTTTTCATTTTCTGTTGTTTAAGTACCTGAGGTTCTTGATGTCATTAGGAATAAAGTTAATATTATCATGGGCAACATCCAAATACTAGATATCTTTTAATAAAAACAACCTACAAAGAATTAAAATAGAAAGATGAATTAAAATTAAAATTAGAATTTATAGAGAATCATGGAGTCAGAAAAATATAGGCTGAAGGGGACCTCTGGATGTCATCTAGTCCTGCTGTGCTCTACAAAAGGAGGAGTGAAAGTTTTCAAAAGAGAGGTCTGACTACTGTAAGTACCTTAATTTAAGTCACTTATCTGATATTTTGTGGTCTTATATAATTGGCTGAATACATATGATGAGTCAGAAAAGTAGGGAGGGTGAGGATCACATTTTTAAAAAGTTTGGGAAAATACTGGATTATTTCTTTAGGTCAAGAGTCCTGCGCTCCTGAGGGAGATGTCTGAAGGTCTAAACTGGTACTGCTCTGAGTAGAGTTTGGACAGAACCCCCTTCCAGCCTGCATCTACAGCTCTGTTGTCCAAAGACAGTCTTTGCCTCGGCAAAAGCTTTATATTTAAGTATATAACTAAACTGCGAAATTTCAGCTTTACATCCCTTCAGTGACGTTATGGGAAACAAGCAGCACGTACCTATATAGGAAAGAAGAGTAAGTTATTGAATGACAGATGAAGGCAGGCAAAGGTAACCATTAAAGGGGTCCAATCTGGAAGTGAAACAAAAAGGAGGCCCAAAAGAGACATATAAATTGAATCAACTTCATAAAGTAACACTTTCTCATGTTGTTCAACTGTGCTAGACTTCCCTCTGTAACCTTCCTGAGGAATACTGAATAAATTCACTAAAGAAGCCTAGTCACGTTCTGGACTATACTCATCCCCTAGAGAGGATCCAAACCATTCAAACATGCAATCCAAAACATCTCTAGAACCCAGGCAGAGAAACTTTTCTGCAGCTTGTTGCTCTTTTATCAAATTCTTTCTTTCATTTCTAACCTAGGAAGTTTTATACAAAGTCTGATAGGAGAACACCAATTCTGCATTCTTATTGTTATTGTTACATACACTGTCTCAAATGACATAGTTCCTGAGATAATATTTAACTATTGCCTTATGTAATTTCAAACACACTTTAATATATATAATCTGCCATCCAGTTCCATAAAAACCATAACTTAATAATTTTCACAACAGATACACAATAAAGTGTATCTATGCAACGTACGCTATCTATTAATCCCTGTAGTATTATCAAATATGAATCTAAGGGTTGCAATAAAGATGACAAAATCTAAGGGTTACAATAAATACATAGGTGAGTATAAATAATGAAGATTACTATAATGAAAGAAAAATTATATACTGCATTGGAGTTCAGAATTTTCTTAGATCCCTGGTATCCGCTTGGCAAGGAAAACAATGCTTCAGTGCTGAAGGTTTCCCAGGGTAGTAACAGATAGTAACAGATAACTACAGTTAGAGTAAGAAAGCATTGTCTGTATTTAATTAAAATTAAAAACCCAAATGAAAATCCCTTTTTTTGTAAAGAAAAATCTACAAAGTGATTGCAAAGATGAAAAACATTTCCAGCAAAAATGAAAATCCAATTCAGACATTCTTACAGGTAACTATGAAACATTCAAGACATGTAGTATGAACAAGACAGTCTGAGGAAAAACTGATGTCTAGGACCCAAGTGGAAGGGTTGTGCTGCTTCTTGTAGCAGAAAATTGCTTTTAGCCTTCAGGGTATATTTCTTAAAGATGCATTGCTCACATTGCTGTTTTCAAGAGTCAACAGCAGATTTTATTTAAAGTAAAGTATCTTTTGGAATTGTAACCTCATTGACAGAAAAGTGATCTTGTATTTCTTACCCTACCACTGCATGAAAATGAAGTGCTTAGAATTATTTAAAACTGAATATTAGTGTTAAAAAACTTAGAGTAGCTGTGGGGATAACTGATTTGCATGGGTTTTTTTCTGTAGTACCCTTGCATTAAATTTTCCATTGTTTGTTTCTTCTTTCTTTTGTCTCACCCCCTTTTGCCATTTCCTCTGTAGCTTTAATTTTCATGGCACTTGCCCAGCACTGCACCTATTGTGAAATTGTAATTCAACCCATGTTATGTCAGCACTTTTCAAAGCACTTGGTTTGGCATTTTGCTTCCTGAGTAGATAGGAAGGCTTGCAGCTATGCCTGGCAAATACCAACATCCAGGATTGTTATTCTTATGAACTAGATCTTGGAAGTATCTATCATCATTCTGCTCTGTTGGAAACTTGATTTGGAGGGAATCAAACCTCTCATTAATTTATGCAAACCTGTAGTTTTGGGCTGCAAGTGTGTTTGCCCATGGGTATTGTCTTGGCTAAGGAGATAGACTTATCTCTGTTGGAAGCATATAAGGCAAGAACAAATGTGGTCAAACAGGCTGTGCATTGCTAGGCTCCAGCTGGGTCTGAAGAAGTAGTCCTTTGAGTTGGATTTGCACTTGACCATGGCAAATCTGATGAACAGTCTGGGTTGTATCTTTACATTGGATTTTGAAGGGACTACATGCTCATTGCTGAGGGAAGTGTCTGTTTCCCTGACTAACCCTTGAGCACTGCCAGACCCTTCTTTTCCATTTCCATTTTCATTATTTGTATTCTTTACTGCTCTAGTTGTATATTTGTCCAAAAAGCCATCCCACTGAAGACAGAGAAAAAAAAAGCATTTATAATAATGAGGGATCCTCTGGCATCCTTTGTGATAAAAAGATCATATGACAAATTCTCCATGCCCTATATGCATTTTTCTTGTTCAGAGAAAAGGCACCAACAACTGAGACCAAGCATCTCAGTGTTGTCAATCACAAAATATATTAGTTTTTTTTCAACACAAGTGCAGTTCTCCTACACAATGTTCTGAATGATGTGTTGTATCCAGTAGAGGAGTTGTTTCAGAAGCAGAACAGAAAGGATAGGTTTTCAGAGGTTCCTTGTGAGTTTAATGAAGAATGAATGAGCAGTGTTTGTTCTCCTGTGTGTGAAATATGGCCACTTGTATCACTGACAAGTCCCTGTTTAGGGATTCTGAATCCACTTGCAAGGTTCCATGTGGTAAGGCAATGAGATCTTTCACCCGAGAAATAGATGGGGCTCCTTTGGTGAGTGTTCCCTCCCCTCATGCTCCACAGTGTTCCATGTATCACCTAAACCTCATCCTACATGTATCACCTAATCCTACTGAATGGGAAAGGCAAATCAGGCAAATACCATATGAAAAAAAGAACCATGGAAGGGACATGTTTAAAGTGTGATGGCAAAAGTGATGTCAGTCATGGTCAAGGAACAGGAAATTGTGAAAGGAACAAAGGAATAATCTTCTAGAAATTGTCTCAACACTGACTGTAGGATAGGACACTTCACAGAACATCAGTCACAGGCAGCTTCACAGAATTTCTTATGCTTTTTATAGGTGTTGTTTTTGTGACTGTGGTCACGAGGTGGATGATGCCTTAAACAGTCAGACATGCTTTAAGTCTATGAAGAACTGATGAAGCTGGTTGAGACAAATTTGAGCTGGCTCAAGCAAGGGCTGACAGTGAAACAATGCCTGGAGTGACCTCTGACAGAGGATGGTCACACAGCCTTTACAGCTGCCTCAGCAGGTGGACCATGATCTAAGCATTCTTCCCACCTCTGGTGGCAACTGTAAATTCTGGCAGAAAGTAACAAACACCCTCATTAAGACCTATTTACATGTAAACTTTTGCTCCCATAATAATGCAAATGAAGAGAAAAGTGACCATCCATGCCTTATATTCATGATCACAGTCACCAAAACTCCCCTATAACATTCCCTCATTGGGAAGGGCCAAAAGTTATAGTATAGGGAAGGGGAATTCCAGGACCAGGAAAAAAAAAAGAAGGGGGGCGGGGGGAAAAACCTTTGGATTGGTCAAGGCTGTGTCTCTCCTCTGCCCCTGAAGGGATGCTAAGGTGAGCTTTGCCCCTTCCACTACATTGGAGCAGATATATTATATATGTAACTGATACATCTGTTATGGTGCCTTGGGGAGCAACATCCACTAACACTTTGTGGTTAGTGCATTTATCACTGGCAATTCTGAACCTGCCTTCCTGTTGCTCCAATAAACTGCACTGGTTTTGAACCTGGATTGTACAAGTCCTTACTGAATTGATGAGGCTGATAGTGTCAAATTGGCAATAATCAGAAATTAAACCCAGCCACACCCAGCCCCTCTGATCTCTGAGGACCAGCAGGAGTGCAAGGGGCTTCATTTTGGCCAAATTTGTATATTCTTAATGCAACAGTTGGCACTGAGCCCTAGTGTCCCACACCACTGGGGGGCTGACCCTGGCTGGATGCCAGGTACCCGCCAAAGCCACTCTGTCATTCCCCTCAGCTGGGCAGGGGGGAGAAAATATAACAAAAGGCTTATGGGTCAAGGTAAGACAGGGAGATATGGCTCAACAGTTACCATCATGGGCAAACTTGACTTGGGGAAATGAAGTGAATTTATTACCAACTGAACCAGGGCAGAGTAATAAGAAAAAAATCAAAATCTTAAAGCATCTTCTCCTCATCCCTCCCTCCCTTCTTCCTGGGCTTAACTTCACTCCTGATTTTTCTACCTTCTTCCCCTCAGTGGTCCAGGAGGACAGGGAATGGGGGCTGTGGTCAGGAGTGGGTCCATCCTTGGAAGGTCTTGGCCTTGGCCAGTAGTGGGTCCATCCTGGAGCTGGCTGGCATTGGATCTGTCAGAGGTGGGGGAAGCTTCTGGCAGCTTCTCATGGAAGACACCCCTTTATCCCCCCTCACTACCAAAACTATGCCATGGAAACCAAATAAAAACATTGTGTCCAAGGTTCATTTCATACACCTCACACTGGAACTGGGCTCGGGGCTTTGCCACCAGGCTATCTCCAAAGACTTAATTTTAGAGGACCATTGGGTCCTGAGCTACTCCCTGGTTTGGGAACAGCACTGCAGACAGCAGTCATTTAGTTGTGAACATTTTTATCAACAAAGAAATACTTAGTAAATTATCCTTCACTCAGTCTCTTCAGCTTCACAATGTTGATGCTCTGTTCCCTTAACAAGGGAGGTTCACTTCTTGGGACCTGCTGAGGGAGAACTCACTCTTTACACATCTCTGCTACAGCTTAGCACTCAAAGAAAGCTGGGACCATTGGCTTATCTCCCTGACTTCCCTGCCCTCAGCCACAGTGTCTGATGGCTTCCAGCTCTCAGGTGGGCACAGATCACCCTCCATGACATTTCTGCTGCCTTTTTAATCAACAACCTCATTTTGTTACAGCCCCACTTTCTACACTCCCCTGTGAGGGAAAAGATAGTGACAACACAAAATATTGTCTTTTTTCCAGCCCAGGGCTTCTGCTCTTCAGTCTCAGTTTCACACTTCATGAAGCACAAAACAATTCCATCCACCAAGATGATGGAAGTACCAGTGCTGAAGAGTTGCTGATCAATGGACATGCTGCTGTATAAATATCTTTCAAGTGTGATAGCTCCATTTGGAGAAATGATCCTTGAACAAACTTCACTGTGAGCTCTTAGATTCCTGTCTTGTTTACTATATAAACACACAATCTCTAAATAGCATTCATCAGTAATATGTACTACAAGAATGAGAGGCAGCACAGCAGAACTTTCATTTTGGATAAAAGGTTTTTCTATCATTTTTTAAATGGCTTAAATCATTGAATCACAGCTCTGGTAGTGAGCCAGAAATATTTACATCTGTTTGGGCAGCACCAGACTGGAACTGTATTGTACCTAAACAGATTTTACCAGACTTTCAAAACAATATTCAGCAGGGCTTGATAATATCTAGGGATATTACATTATCCGACTTTTCAACCTTACTTCTTTAACTGAGTTTTCTTTACTATTTTTCATACTGTTAGAAAGGTATTACTTTTAGTATATTACTGTCACTCCTTTTAATTTAATATTACATAATGAGGATAAGTACAGTATGACAGTATTCTAACAAAATGAATATTCAAATTACTTACCATTTCTCTCAAGCATCATGAAAACCCTTTTGATGTATTTTCTTTCTCTTTGCCTGCTTCATTGACTATGTGAAGATTGAGTTTTAGCTATTTAGATACTCCTACAGAATTACAGAAGCTGGATGGAAAAAACCCTCAAACTTGATTTGGTCTCTTTATCTCAGCCATAGGGACAGCATTGTTTTTCCATGCTACAACTTTATTCTACTGTGCTGATTCTACTGTAAAAAATAGATTGTAAAATTTATGCATTCTATTTTTTTTACAGTGGCTCCTGGGGCCTGAGGTTGTTGACAGAAGTCAGTGAACCTGCACAGATGCCAGGGTTCTTCTCTACAGATCTGTTTTCAGGAGTGGTGCCTAGTTTCCATCTCATTTATATATTACTTAGGTTAAAAATGTTATAATTAGAGATCATGTTATTGTTTTTCACATTTATTTTTAAAGGTTAGTCCTTAAATATTTAATCAAAAGCTACTTTATATAAACTGGAAAGAGCTTTTAATTCATGTATATAAGAAGCACACAAAATACCTGGTTATTTCTAAAGCATACTGCACAGCAAGTTCTTTGTTTTAATTAGAAATCCCTGATGCCTGTAAAATAATATAGGCTAAGATTTTTTTTTTTTTTTTTTCACAGGATTGTATATTCTGAGAAGAGCATGACCATCCCCCAAAATGTCATTTTTTCCATTTTATCTAAATCCAAGTTGTATCTCACTTCCCCTATGGTCTGACTCTATGTGGTCCAATTTTATTTTTCTTGACACCAGCAGTTTTTCATGCTATGTCTCATATTTTCTGATGAGCTAAGGGGAATGCCTCTATTATCCAGTGGGTGGCATTCAAATCTGATAGGTGGAAGGCTCAACTTCCAGGACCTGCCAAGAGAACTCTTCCCCAGTTTACATGAAGAGCCTCCCAAGGAGATGCAGGTCATATGGGTCATACTGCAGTCTCATTCACACTGCTTTGCACTAGCAGGTGAGCTGCCAATCTATCTTCTTCTGTGTGAATTTTAGAGAGCACACGGCATCTGTAGCTATGCACCACAGAAACTGTCCGTGCAGTCCACCTTTGTCAACATTCTCCCTTGGTGCAGCCAGTTTAGGCAGCAGCTTAGGAGGCAGAGGTCTATGGAGCAGTTTTGGCTGCTCAACCATTTCCTGCTTGGGCTTTGTTCCTGACAGATAGATGAAGATATTTCAAAAATCAGATCAAATTTTACTACACAAAACAAAAGAAATAATCACCTCTAGTTTAGGGTGCTGAGCTATGAATGTCTGCTTAGATAAAGCACATGATAAAAGATGAGAAGTGGCCAAAAAGGGCATGTGTTCTCTTAGTGACAGATTTAACAGTTTTTCTAGTTATCATTAGTGTTTCAGGAAATAAATCAGTGACACTAATTAAATAAAAAACCAAACCCAAACCCATTCTATTAACTCCAAGTGCTTGCATTAAAGAATGTTATTCAGCACTTAGGGTGATCCTGTGTAGGGCCATCAGTTGGACTTTGATGATCCATGTGTGTCCCTTCCAACTCAAGATATTCTATAATTCTATGATTTATAATTCTATAGTTCTATGACCTCTGTCACAAAAGGCGAGGCAATTAGAGTTTTTAATCTCTGAGCCAAAAGAGGAACAGTAAAATAGAGAAATGCCCCATGCCAGCCATTGTGAAAGCTCCCAGAAACAGTTTTCTGCTGGATAAACAGATTTTATAAGAGCAACTATTAACCCTGGGAAAAGGCCAAATCTGCAAGTAGTAATTTTATGCTTCTTTCTAGTTTCCTATTAGTTTATGAATGCATACAATGACACTAATTTCAATCAAAGAATCTCAGATTTGGTTTCAGAGATCCTCTTATTAGTAGCCAATTTTAGCAAATCTCTGAGTCACTGTAATTTTCAAGATTATCTATATGCTAAATTGCAGAATATGTTTGCTATGTATATTTTTTTTTCCTGTAGGGCTGAAAACATCTTAGACATTGTACAGTACAAAGACTCAGTCCTAAAGAACTGGAAATCAGAAGGAACACACTGAAGAGAGAGCACTGATGAAGGTGACTTTGAAGAGAAACCGAAAGTGCTATCAGGAAGCTAATGGCTTACAGAAAGATTTACAAAGATTAAGAAAACTGTCACATACACCTAGAAGCAAGGACACCTCTAGGCAATATTTTTTTCCAGTAATTTGATTTGAAAATAGATAAACTTGAGACTTCAGTGCAATTTTGCATGTGGACAAGATTAATTTAAATCAAATACAGCATTACAGAAAACTGCAATGGAAAGAAAAACAAATAGTGTGATGAAAAGAAAAAAGACAGTCCCGAAGCGAATAATGAGTTCAGACTTGACACTTAGCTATTGGGCTGGAATGGCACTTAAACAAGGAGCTGGAGAAAGGAAGAAATGGGGGAAGTTTAAAAAGGAAGCCTGGAGTTCAATTATAGCCCTGCTGAGTTTGAATAAATGGACAAAGATGAGGTACAATGACAGAAAAATGGTTCCTGATATTGACTAGAGGCTGGGGACAGCCATGCAATAGACTGGAGGCACAGAAGGAAGAATATATAATGTTAAGAAACAGAACCCAAACCAGCCAACACCAAACAACCCAATAACAACAATAACTCTCCTCCCTCCCCCAGTGCAAGACCTCTTGAAGAGCCAAAGAAGTTGAATTTGAGGAACAGAAACAAAACACTCTATAATTATATTTGTACTTGATACAGCTTACCATTCCAGTCTTTTCAGGATAACATTTGTGGCTCCTTCCATACGGATATGGCACAGGGAGTAATTCAGCTTGGAAGACAGCTCAGGAGATCTCTAGTCCAAGCTCCTGCTCACAGCAGGGTTGAACTATAAGCTCTGAGCAGATTACTCAGATCTGTAAGCAAGGATGGAGACCCCACAACCTTCTGGGCAACCTCTGGGCCTCCTTCCAACCTTGATGCAAACCAAGACATAGAGTGTATACCCGACTAAGGCACACATCTAAAGAAAAGTGAACTCATTTCTCTCATTTATAGGTAAACTCTGTGGAAATTGGCTGACAGATCAAGAATGGTGAGAAATGGTTGCAGAATTGNGATGGAGACCCCACAACCTTCTGGGCAACCTCTGGGCCTCCTTCCAACCTTGATGCAAACCAAGACATAGAGTGTATACCCGACTAAGGCACACATCTAAAGAAAAGTGAACTCATTTCTCTCATTTATAGGTAAACTCTGTGGAAATTGGCTGACAGATCAAGAATGGTGAGAAATGGTTGCAGAATTGGTTATCAATGCCCTGAGGAGCACTGCCTGCAAAATTCCAGGAGGAAAAACAGACTGGAAAAGAAATGAGGGTTTAGGATGGAAGAATTCCATCCTAATGGAAGAATTCCTGAAGTGAATTCTTCCGTCGTGGAAGAATTCCTGAAGTGAACGTACATAGAACAGCTCAGAGACAGGGAAGGAGATGAAAACACAAGAGGAAACCTGAAGTTACAGAGGTTGATGACAAGAAAACAGGAGACTCAGTGGGGGGAGTGGAGGAAATGCAACATAGACAAGAAACCTTAGTGCTTCTGGCAGGGAAGAAAAGTAGAGGTGTTCAAGCTACTCGAGATGGAAAGGATAAAAGCATGTCAGAGGGAGAGGGAACATGATGTTCTCATGAGATAAAACTGACCATTACATTTGGTAAGATTTTAAGTAGAAATCAAAATTAAATCAGAAGAGAATCATGGAATATTCTGAGTTGGAAGGGGCCCATACGGAGATTGAACCCAGGGCCTTGGTGCCACACAAACATGTCTGTAGTTACTGCTGTAGGTGTAATTCAGTTCAAGGCACCAGGCAGCTGAGCCACCAAGACTCAGCAGCGCTGCAGAAGGGAGAACAGAAAACTGGTAGTGAAGAAATTGAGCGTGGTGAAGGATGCAGGAGCAAAGGAAGGATGTCTGTCATGAACCCTGCCAGGTTGCTGCTTACTTTGGGAGGAGAGCAAAGTCAGGGTCTAAAGAAGGGGGAAAAACAATTCCCAACAAACATGTGTAGATCAAGAGAAACCTGAATACAGCTGTACTCTACTCTAACCATGCACAAGCATCAGGAACTTTCTGCTGCACGGTATCAAAACCGGGCTAACACAGATGAGGAGAGAGCATCTGTTCTGTGTACCAGCTTAGAGCAGAACCCCGTACAGAGGTACCCTTTAGCAGCGTATTTCACCGAGCAATGCAGTGACTGCCCAGTGTCACACACCAGGCTGGCCGTGGGGACCATCCCCGTGCAGGGGCGTGTCGGGGCGTGTCCGGGGCGTGTCCGCAGGGGCTGGGCGGGGCACGGGCGGCGGCGCCGGTGGGAGCGGGCGGAGGGGCNTTATTATTGTTATTGTTATTATTATTGCTGTTATTATTATTTCCCCCTCGGTGCTCACGAAGGAAATATTAAAATTAAAGTTGCTACGAAGCGGACTCCTCCGGGAGCAGTTACCGCTCTTACGGGGGGAGCGGCCGGCGGGGGGGGCGCGGTGGGGACCGGGGAGCGGTGCGGGAGTCCCGGGATGACCCTGCCGGCTGCGGGAGCGGTGCGGGAGTCCCGGGATGACGCTGCCAGA
>VZRH01004719.1:3230616-3304943 GCA_013397555.1 Urocynchramus pylzowi | reverse complement strand
GGCGCGGTGCGGAGCCGTGCCCGGGAGCGGGAGAAGCGGGGCTCTGCTGTCGGTGTCCCAGTGCCGCTGACTGTGCTGGATGGGGTAGCAGGTGTAAAGCTGGTGCTTCTTCCTGCAAACCAGGTCAAGCTGAGCCAGACCTTTTCAAATTATTCTCGGCTATATAATTACTGTGAGAAATAGGCCCGGCACCGCAGTCCTGATTCAAGCAGGTCCCATTTGATACAGTGTGATAGAAATTTTAGCTGGCTACAAAGTCTTTTGAGAGTGACTGACAAATGTGGGATAGGGCAAAGAGAGAGACAGGAGAGGGCAGGGGTGAGGGTGGGCTACTGAAGTGGAGGCAGTTTTAGCATCTCTGATAACTGAAAATGTCCTCTTGAGGTTGCATTTAGGGACTGCTGAGTAGTCTGCATCTGTTTTCTGTGAACACTGACTATACTTTTCTGTATCAAAGAATGCCTGGCTCATACATTTAATCTTAGTGTTTATTTTTTAAATTCACTTGTGTCCACAGGGTCCCACTAAGGACAACTCCTTTATAGCTGCAATAGTTTTGAAAATTTCTGAAGGGCACTTCCTGTGCCTTTCTATGGAGATGAAGAAGCTGGTTTGCATGTTGCAGATGACTCTGCTGTTTGTCTCCTGCCTGCAAGGTTAGCATTTCCCTACCAGGCTGGCAGCAATCAATTTCCCTCTTTCCTCTGAATCTCTCCTTCCTTTGCACGTATTCCACTGCATAAAGGGAGTGGAATAGGCTGAGGGGAAAATTTGGATGTCATTCCTCCAAAGAAGCTGCATAAATGAAATTAAAGGCATGGCTGAAACATGCGTAATAGGTGCCAGGTAGGAGGGATTATTTAATACACCAAAGTATTTACATTTTTCTTTATGTAATTGTCATTCAAGGATCAATACAGTGCCCGAGTGATTTATTTCATCATTGGCTTTTGTGCTTAGCCATGCGAGGTTGAAAGGAAAACGTCACCACAAACAAATACAGCCCATTATCTGTGTGCCATGTGGAACCATGGGCTCTCCCCTGCCGGGCTGTGAGCTCTTTTGGGCAGGAGTAGCAATGCTTGTGTCTGCACCCTGGAGCTGCCCTCCCCTGTGTGGTGCTTGGGGCTGGGGTGACACCTCACGTGCCCCCCTGACACCCCTGTCTCTGGGAGGTGGAATTGGGGCGCTCCTGGTTGCCTTTGGGTTTGGAGTTAGGGCATAGCTGGGGTGAGCATCCAAAGCTGGGAGCCCAGGCACACTCCTGAGCATGCTGGTCAGATGTAGCTGCATGCACTGGAGATGGCAGCCTCAGGAGGGCTAGGAGGATACTCAAAGGGTACCTCCAAAAGAATTCTCCCACTGAAACATTTTGCATGTGTTAATGCCATTGACAGTGAAATACTGGGTTGCAGACTTCCCTTGGAGGTAAATTCAGAATCTAATACCGGAGTGTGATTTAGTTTTCCTTTCCTGAGGAACTTTTGCATCCTGTATTTTACAAGGAGGATGAAATTTTGCTCTTATACGGATTTCTGGTCAAACATTTCCAGGCTTCTGTGGGATTGGATTTTTTCTCCTTTCAGATGAGAGGAATAAGGTGGCCTTTATGTCTGCAGGATCAAAGCCTGTCTTTTTTTTTTTTGTTCCAGCATAAAAGATAATTACAAGAGCTGCACTTAAACCACCATGTCATTCAAAGGCATGTGTGAGTTTTCCCTGGTGGGCAAGGAGCCCTTTTCCACTTTGTCTTCCAGAACCTTCCCATAGTGATGGCAGGGGCCATGCCAGCAGGTGGATGATGGCACTGCCATCTCAGCAGGAGTCTGGTGTGGCAAGTCACATGGGAGGGTCTATGGCTGGGTCCCCAGCAGTCTCTGTCATTGATCTCCACTGGAGATCTGTCTTGGATAACTGGTGGGATGCTGCTGCTGCTGCCATCAGCTGCTTCCAGAGTGACTCCCTGTATTCCTCTAACAATTGTTAAGATGTAGTAACTGTGAATGAGAAGATCACCAATAGCAGCTGTCCAGCAACGGAGTGTGCTGTATGCATTGTTCTTTTTCCCTCACAGCCCATCACCATCTCCATGATGGACCTGCAATTCCTGAATTTTCCCATGTGCAACACACACTTCAGGTAGCCCTTGATAAAAAATAAGTCCTCAGAAAATGCTTGCCCTCTGATCATCCACTCAAATTCAGAGAGAGAAGCAGTGGTCTGACAGGGAACATAGACAGGGTTTTGTTGGGAGCACATGCTTGGAGATCAAAGGGAGAAAGTCTGAGCAAAATGTCTTTTGTTTGTCCACACGTACATGTGTAACCTGTACTACTGCTAAATAATCAGATTTCTTTCTTTATTTATTTATTTTATAGATAACCAACAGGTTTTTCTCAGGAAAATACAATCATTCATCCAAAACTATAGTCTCTTCCTTGTTATTAGAGAATCCACGTTTCAGTTTTGAGGGATGGATGAAATAAGTACCAATTGTAACAGTGTGGGTTACCAAAACGGAATGAATTTCACCCAGAAGTTAGGACCATGCTGCTAGTCTTCATGCTGACCTTTAGCATTGGCAACATAGGGAGCACTTGACTGGAAGATTCACAAATAGGTAACAGAACTACAAGTTTGACTCAAAGGATGGATTTCTAAATTGATGGTGGACTCTGCAAAGGAAGCATACTTCTTTTCTCTCAGTATTTTGCTTTTATCAGGCTCTCCCTGTGCTGCCTGTAGGCAGAGCCCCTGACCCAGCCAAGAGCCCTGATGTTGGTCCCACTGCATGTAGGCTTTAAAGTCTGAGTGGAATGGGGACTAGTCCTCATGTACAAATCTGCAGCCTGTATGTTTCCTCTTTTCCTTTCTCCCTTACCTTGTAACCTGGTGACTCTGAGTATTTGCAGTGTGTTAATTTCCTTCTCACTTACAAGAAGACCTCTAGTCCATTTATTTCTTATGGGAAGAAAGCAGCCCACTTAATCAGCATTTTAAATAAACCCCAATTTGTATTTTAATCTGTTTTAGTCATATTTAATCTATTTCTATTGTGAACATCCTTATACTTGTTTTTCCCCTAGGGTTTTACTCAGAATCAATATTTAACATATTTTCCTTGTTTAAAATTGATGTGTCTTTGTTGGTTTTCATTATTGAACCTTCACTATTTACTCTTCCTTTCCTGTTGTGACATTTTAGCACTAGTAGTCCTTTATTAGATTGTGACTGTATGCCCTTGACTACTGCTGTTTCAGGAAGCCACTGAGGTTGTTTGCAGGGCTTTATCTTTAAAGAAAGTCTCAGAAGAAGGTCAACACATCTCATTTTGCTCTTGCAAGCCATTTCCTGCAGAAAGTAGACCATTTTAACTGGGAACACTCATAGGAATGAGCTAAGTAAGCATGCATTTACATCAGAAAAGTTTCCTTCCTCGTAGCATTGAATTTTAATGTGACCCACTGAGTATGAGGTTTGGGTAGATGAACTCCAAAGTTTCCATCCCACCTACATATTCACAGTCTTTTCTTCTCAGCATATTTAAACTGTGTACCACAAGATGGAAAAGCATGGTTAAAACTCAAGTGTCAAAATATTTGGGGATAATTAGGTGGCAGCACATTTAACATTTACATCACATTTTAATCAGCAAGTCCAAAAGCTTTTGGAAAAGGAGGTCAGCGTCATTCTGGAATTGATTTTCCCAAAGATAAAGCACTGTAAATGCAGTGGTAAAAATATTTGTTTCCAAGACCTGAGTACTTTACAAAATGTGTTTGTTCCTCTAGACAGGAATAGCCATATTTCTTATAATAGTGGAATTTCTTTTCTCATTATAGTTCCTGTCACCATGCTGTTATGTTGCCTAACCTTGAAATGAAAGCAGTTTTGTTAACTTTTTACAAATGCTCGTTGCCATGTTGGGATTGAATTGCCTGTCCCTCTCAGGGCAGATAAAAAACCCCAAAAAGTTTCATTTTCTTGTGTGTACTAGTAAAAGGGAGCTAGTATGCTGGGTAAAAGAGGAATTGAGAGGGAAAAAAATCTGAAAAAGAAGCCAGTTACTGCCTTTTTTTGTTGTTGTTTTAATAGTTTTATATGGTCATCATTTTAGGTAACAAGGAAACAAAACCCTGTGTCTGCTCTTAAGCAGAAGTTTTAAGTTGAGTCACTGAAAACAAACCTTAAAATAGTATCTTTAGAAGCAACTTCTGTGTTTCATGATTATGTGAAGAAACATGAGAACATTCTCTGATTTTTATATAGTTAAGGTCATGAATGATTGACTTTAGGAAGTTGTCAATGTAATTTTTCTTTTGCTTATTGGAAGAACTCCAAAGATGAGATTTCAGTGTATATCATAGACGAATTCTTCTTTGCATTTACAAAAAACTAAACTATTTATGTCATAAGTCAAAATCTCTTAATAAACTAAACATCTTTTACCCAACTTTTAAATTCAGAAGCATCTGTATTAAGCATCAGCAAACTCTTTTAGTATTTTCGCCCTGTTGTTTTCTATACAGTCCTTGTTTGCATGACATTCTGTAAAGGGATGATTTTTTCTCTCTTTCCCCTCCCCATACATGTGTTGTCTTTTTGTACAGGTGGCTATCATGAGGCCACTCTTCCATTTCTTCACCTGTGCATCCAGGTCAGAGTTTTCAAAGGAAAACTTGGATTTCCTATTACCTGGTTTAAGACATCTAGAATTCTAGAATCTCAGTTCAGCTAAGGTTAGAGAAAACAGCAAAGGAACACAGCAGAAGGTCAGAAGAGGAACAACCAACCCATAGTTAGAGTTAGGCCTCTATTTCAAACAGTGAGAGGTCTCTTTTGGACAAAACAGCAAAGGAAAACAGCAAAGGAACACAGCAGAAGTGGAAATAGCTTGGATTACATTTTGCAGCCGCAGTGAGGTCATTTGCATGTTAGTGACTTGATCAACTTGGCTCAAATGAGCAAAGTTAGTCAGAAGTGTGATTAACACAGGAAGTGTGAGGATGGACATGCAATGAGCAGCAGCATCAGTTCGTTTTTTTTGGCCTATGAATTAAAATTAAGTCATTTATGTGTTCTTAAAAAACCCCCCCTAGTTTCCCCTAACAGCTCTTATCTTGGACCCAGCTTATCAGGAAGAGTCCTCACTGAGTGCTCTGTTGTAAGGCTAGGCAGAATAACTCCTGGTTCCTCTTGCCAGAAAGAGCAAGAGTCAGAGGAAAGTATCCCATTCACCAGGTACCCAAAGCCAAATGTCTTGTCCAGGAGTCTGGTGGGGTTGTGCCTCCAAAGAAACCATCTCTGACTGTGGGAACAGGCTCCCCTGTACCTGTGGGGGGTTAGTGGGGGGGATACCTGAGATACCATCGATTCATAATCCTGGGGGAATCTGCTGCCTAGGAAGTGTTGTAGTGATAACATGGAATCACATGGACAGATGATGCCAGGGGGAAATGAGGCAGAAAAAGAACCACCATGCTGCTCCCATCCTGATGAGGAGAGGGTGATGCCCACTGAAGGTCTCCCATGCTCATGAAAGAATGTGTCTCAGAACCACCATCAACCTTTAAAAAGCTTTTATTTAAAAAGAAACTGTCTTTGAATGTGTGTGTCAGTAGGAAGCCTGGGGTTTGGGTAGTATTGAGGTGTCAGTATGCACAGGGCATTTGGGACAAATAATTTTAAAATTCCTGCAAAAGAAAAATACCATTTTGCACAGTTTGCTTCTTGATAATGTTAAGTGCTTTACATGATGAGGCAGTTATGAGATTCTTTATTCTTATATTGCAAACACAATTCTTACATTGCCTGTTTGCCTCAGAGAGATTGCTAGGTCATAAAAGAGATACCAAAGGAGAGATACTTCCCAGAAGATGAGGAAGAGATTTATAGTCAATTAGAGAGAGAAAGTGTCCTTACCAGCAATCCCTTAGACCTACCTTCAGTTTCCTGTAAGTTACAGGATAGATGACACTTCTAGTTTCTACTATCAGAAGGAATCAAAATATTTGTTAATATGAATCACATTTTTTAAAACACATAGCATCCTTCTCCTTCCTTCTTTTAATTTTGGGCATTCATTCAGTTAAAAAGGCAGTGCAGTCTTAATATTATGATATACCAATGAGCCCCAGTAATTTTGTGTGAATGCTACCCTCTTAGATGAGAAATCAACTTTTCAAGCAAATTCAAAAGCAGGCCTTAGATGAAGGCTGTCATTTTACACTGGTTGTCAGATAACCCTTGCTTGCTGCAAAGTTGTGAGTGCCCAAGTATTGGCCTGTGTATGCAGTTCTTAAATCCCAGTGTCCAGACTTTGTCAACATCCCCTTTCAGAATTATGTGCCCAAGATAGACAAGCAGAAGGTCAGAAGAGGAACAACCAACCAATAGTTAGAGTTAGGCCTCTATTTCAAACAGTGAGAGGTCTCTTTTGGACAAATGTTTTAGAAATATGTCTCTTTTTTATTTTTTTAATTATTTTTTGAATGGGAGAAGTATAATAGGTAAGTCAGCAGCAGCTCAGTTGAGCTAGCTTCTTTAAGCAGACTCAGATTTTTCTCAGAATCTCAGAATTTCTGCACTATTATACCTTCATTGTCTACATGCACATATTTAAATGGGTTTTTGCAACCAATGGTAACCAGAAATCCTAGTAGCTGACCACCATGTATGTGCCATGTATTATCCACTTATCCTTCCTCTCAGAGACTTTCTTGTGGTGGGATGTGCAAGCTCTCTTGTGTTGGCCCAGGTGCACAGAATCTATGCAGTGGCATTGTCCCAGAAATTTTGGACAGAATAATGGAATTGTTTTGGTCGGAACAGACATTTAAACATCATCTAGTTCCAACCTCCCTGCCATGGGCAGAGACACCTTCCACAGGTTGCTCAAAGCTCCATCCAAACTGGCCTTGAAAACTTCCAGGGATGGGAAACCCACAGCTTCTTTGGGCACCTTGTGCCAGGGGCACACCACCCTTGCAGTAATTAATCTCTTCCTAATATTTACTCTAAACTCATCCTCTTTCATCTTAAAGCAAGCCCTTGTGAAAATTCCTTCTCCAGCTATCTTGTAGGCCCCTTTAAGTGCTGGGAGGCTGCTAGAAAGCCTCCCTGGAGCCTTCTCTTCTCCAGGCTGAACAACCCCAATAGGAGAGGTACTCCAGCTCTCTGATCTTCTGTGTGGCCCTCCTCTGGATTTGCTCCTGCAGGTTCATATCCTAATGTAGGGGTCCCAGCTCCAGAGCTGAAGCAGCACAGGCAGGGGTCTCATAACAGTGGAGTAGAGGGGGAGTACCACCTCCCTTGGTGCTTCTTTTGATGCAAACCACAAGCACACGGCTTTTGCTTAAACGACGACTTACTTTGCAAGTGCAGATAGGAAGACCTGCTGAAAATATGTCCTTTGGTAAAAGCTGGGGTTTGAAAGTGCAGGTGAGCTGCAGAATGCACCTGTGTGCTGGGAAGGGAGGCCATAAAATTTTGATGCAAGGCTACAGAGCAGCTGGTGCAGGGGATCTCAGTAAATGCACAGTAATTTCTCTCTCATTCATGAGTCTACATCTCTTGCACTCACTGGAGGAGAACACCCTTGGGCATAGAGTAGCTGTAACATCATGGTTCTCGTGCCTGCTGTCCTCACAGTGCTGTGCCTAGAAATTAACTCGGCAAAGGCATCTCTGGGCTTTAAGCAGAGAATGCCCATGGTGCTGGAATCCCACTGGAGTATGGAAGTACACTTTTACAATCAAAGACAACAGCTCTTCAGCAATGGAGGAAACAGAGGTTACAACATACAGCTGAGACTACTATAGAAATGTAAACAAAAACTAAATATAGTGTTTGCAAAGGCACCTGCAAACCCTCTTGTTCAAATGGGATTTGCAAGTCAGTGTGCCCTGTGCAGCTGGGGATGCATTACACTGTCAGTGTGGTGCTCAGGAGCGTGGTGGGCCTTCCTTCTCTGGGGAAGGAGTTGGAGAGAGATGGATGTGGGGGGGATTGTTGCAAGCCATCAGACCCCAGTTTTTATTCCTCTTCCTGTTGCAATTGCAGGAACGGCTCACGTGCACAGGAGAGAGAGGAACCAGGCAAATTGGTGGGATTTTCTTCAGTGTGAGATTTTTGCCTGGCTCTGCTATAGTTCAGTGTTTCTGTCCAGTGTTTATGACAGCTAAAATGGATATTTCATTACACAACTACCCAGTCATGTAATATGTAATGCTGTGAAGAGCTGAAGAACATACCTAGTTAAACCTAAACTTACATACTTTCCAGAGTAATGCTTAGAAAAGGATTTAGAGTTCCTGTCCTGTCAGAAACTCATTGCTTCATTGCTCATGGGAAGCTCATAACTCACCAGGTGGCCAAAGACACAGAATTGCCTGAAGGAGCATTAAACAAGAAAAAGCAAGTTTAACCAGCAGACAGACTGCTCCTGCCACTCTTGACACTGAACCCTCTTCCCCTTGAGCTATTTGATGATTTGTGGTACTCTTTTATCTCAATTCACCCCTCTTGTGTGCCTGACCTTTAGCCCTTGCTAGCAAAGTGGATTGAAATAAAAACTAAGGATGCTTCTTCATTTTCCCCCATGCTTTGCAACTCTCTGAATGATAGTGGTAGAGCAAACCATTCTTCTGTCTGTCTGTTATGTCTGGTTTCTCTTACCTGCCTCTCTCTGTCATCTGGCAGAGTGCAAGACCTTTGGGAAATCTATCTTTGTTTTCCTCTGTCTTTCTTCAGTTCCTGGAACCACAGTGCCTGGAGTCTCCAGGATCTTTTGTAGAAATCTGCTATAGGTATAGAGAAGACAGAAAGATGTGAAGGAAAAGCTGAGCACCCAGGAGCATTCTGGAAAAAAGTTCTCAGCTGCATTACACATTCCTCTATGCCTGATGTGCCAGGGAGAAAGGCCAGCACTTCACAGTGGCTGAGGCCATTTCCACCCTCAAGCAATAATGTAGCTTCCTGTACCTGGTCCCAAGTTTTGGGGTGGACTCCTCAGCCAGTCTGTGCATATTGCCCGTGGCAGTGCTTGCCAGGTGCTCTAGTGGGAAGGTGGCCAGCAGAAGGGGACTGGGGCAATCCCAGCCCCAGGATCCCTGCATGCCCATGTCTTGTGCTTGGCACAGCTCCAGCTGCCTGGGCAGGGATGGTGGCCATGCCTCAGTTGTCCATACAGGCCAGTTGTCCACTTACAGGTCATGACCTACAGGTCCCATTGGCCAATGGTATCATCTGCAGAGATTTCCTTCATCTTCATTGTGTCCAGGGGTCTGAATCTCTGCTGTTTGGGAACAGCTGAGCTCAGAGTTGATGGAGTTTGCCATTCATTGCATGAGGCATGGATAAATATCCAGGAAGGGGCTAAAGAGATCTGCCTGAGCTCATCTCCAAAGCCATACTGCTCACTCACTCAGCTGTACAATGAGGAATGGACACTGGGCAGCAAGTGGGGACAGTGACACTGTCCCTTTTGGGGTTTTGGTTTAGGGGATGGGTTGAGTGCACCTGTTCCCTTCTGGTCACTGAGTGCCTGGGAAAGTAGACTTCACTGATGGCTTGGGGGTGACCTCTAGAGATACTGTGGTCTGTGCATTTATTTAGTGGGATGCAGAGATTAATAGGGCCAAAAACTTGCTCTTTGTGCCTTGCTTCTTGTGCTGTTTATACAGGGGATTTATGGGCAGCTGTCTGGAACAGTTTGGGGTGTTTTCCATGCTTTGTGACAGCAAAGAGGGGGAAGTGACCACTGTGTGTGTTGCTTGGACAGCACAGGGCTTTTCTCCTGGAAGGCCTTGGTTTCTAAATTCCTACACCACCCACCCACCCACACCCACACCCACAAGATCAATACAGTTGTGGAGTTCTTGTTCACTACTGAATTGTTTAACATTTCAGTTTCCCCTGTGCCTCTTGAACGCTTTGTTAAAAGAGCAATTAATGCTTGTTTCAAGTTTGTCTTTTAGATAACACTCCAGCTAAAGTTTTGTTCTCTTTTTCAAGAGCAGTCCTTTAGGAGCTCTTTTGGGTCTTCTGACATTTGAAAACACACCTGATGTCTTTGCCTCATTAGCTTTCAGTGTGCATTGGCCATGGGAGCACAGAAAATGGAGCAGCTAAGTGAGGATGCAGAAACAAGGAACTCCTCTGTCTGTCTGTGGATGTGCTCTGCCTGTTCCCTCATGGTGCAGGCAGCTCCTGGATGATACCCACAGGGAGCAACACAAGCAGCATCTCTGGGATCAAACTCATGCACCTGACACATGTCTGACACTTCACCATGGTACTTGCTTTCGAGTGATGGATCTCCCATATCTCTGTGCTCCCTCAAAAATCTTTCACTTCTAGCTGTGAGCAAAATTGAAGTCTGGTCTTTTCTTTTGTAACATGATTTCTGTAGGATTTCTAACTTAACAGCTATCCCAATATCAAGGGTCTTCCTGACTATATTCTTAGTCAGGTGCTAAATATGTTGTTTGCTAAAACTTGTTCAAGCTGCCCCAAATTTTTGCTCAGGTGTGTCTTGGCCACCGTTAGTGTTGAAGTCTGGCTACTGCTCTAGAGAGAGACTTTGAGAAGTGTCTCTTTGGGTGGATACCCTTCTGTTGCCTTGCAGGGATTTTGTATTCACATCTCTTCCAGCCTTATCTCAGTGGATCTTCCAAGAAATATCATCACCGACCAGTAGGAGAGGAAGGTGTTTGACCAGGAAGATGAATTTAAAAAGAACAAACCAAAAAATCAAGGAAAAGCTCCTTTTTGCTTACTTGAGATAATAAACACTGATCCTGAAAATATGAAGGAATCATAGCTGGGTTTTTGTGGTGCCAGCTAAAATCAGTGTTTCTCATTGCTAGAGAGGGCAATGTTTCCCCCTTCCAAAGCCTTTTCCTCTTGTGTTTTTAATTTATATGTGCCATGGAAGAGATTAATCCTCAATACAAGCTCTGACTCAGAAGTCTAGCTAATCACTAAGTAAAGATGTTACGAGGACTAGATTTGTTCACATTCCTTTACAAAAATAGAGGTAACAGGTAAAAGTTTGTTGGATTCAGGACCTTTGTGAAAAGCCTGACCTCAGATCACTGAATAACAGAATAATAGAATAATAGAATCACAGATTGGAAAAGACCCTTAAGATAAAATTCCCTTAAGATAAATTCAATGGTAAACCAAGCACTGTCAAGTCCACCATTAAACCATGTCCCTGAGTGCCACATCTACACATCTTTTAAATATCTCCAGGGATGGTGACTCAACCACTTCCCTAGGCAGTCTGTTCCTGCCTGGGGAGGAAATTTTTCCTAATAACAATATAAACCACCCCTGGCACAGCTGGAGGCCACTTACTCTAGTCCTGTCACTTGTTACTTGGGAGAAGAGATTGTCCCCAGCCCGGCTACAACCTCCTTTCAGATAGTTGTAGACAGACCCCCTCCTGTGTTTGATTTCCATATGATGCCTCCACCAGAGGAAAACCCCTTTTTTTGCAAAAAAATGCAATCATATTTTTGTCTTCCTGCAGCTTCAGTAGATGCAGGGCATGTTCCTCCTGAGCAAAAGGCTGACACCCTGCACAGGGCATGGACAACCTAGTGCTGGCTTTCCCCCTTCACCTGCAGGAGGATGACAGCTCCCCCTGATGCAGCTCCAGAAGCAGGACTGGCTCTGCAAACACAGCCATGGCAAGGCTGGGAACAAAACCCCTTCAGTTTGGCAGTGCAGGAGGAAATATTTCTTTTCAGATGTGCTGTAGAAACCCAGCAAGTTCCTTCTGAGTTATGCAAAATTTCCCTTCCTGACAGGGAACTAATAACTGCTTGTAAGTGTTTCTGGGCAGCAGTTCCAGTGCAAAACTTGGGCCCCAGGCTTGCATTTGAGAGGCTTCAAACAAGAAGTAGAGATTCTGATCTGAGCGCAGTTACAAATTTTATGAGGAATGCTGGCTTCAAAGCTTGAGAGCAAGCAAGCAGAAACTGCCAGGGTAGGAGTGAGGAAATGACAAGGGGTAGATGGAAAAGCAGGGGGGGGAAAAAAGAGAAAATGTGTAAAGGAAAAATGAGATAATAAAGGGAAACATGCCAAAGAAAGAGGAAGATATACAAGAATATAGCTTTTTAAAAAGCTGAGAAGAAAAAGAAGAAAACTAAGGTAAACACAGAGCAGACAGGCTAGGATGTAAAACTTCCAACATTTAGAAACCTATAAAGTCAGAACATAATGATAGAGTGCTCAAGGAGACACATATGCGAGTGAACCCATGTGCACATGACATTTTGTTCAGTCCTACAGGTATTTGTATACAAATTTTCATCTGGATCCAAAGGAAATTTAATTATTGTTTTCCTGGCAAAAAGCTGCCTGCTGTTCAGGAGAGCAGTGTAATTTATGAGCGTGGGTTTTTTTCTCCTGCCATGGTTTGCAGCAGAAGACAGGTACTTGAAATTCTGGCAGTGGGTTGGCAGTGCCTGAGTTTGCAGCAGAACAGCTTAGTCTTGGCTGTGACAGCCACCCTGGGCAGGGCAGGGGCTATGGGAAAGCCCATTCTGCTACTCTGTCAAAGCTGACAGTGGTTCACTCACCAAAAACTGAGTGAGATTGAGGCTGAAAGTACATAAGAAGGTTGGTTAACCGTGAGTCAGCTTCTGCCAAATCAGATTCTCAAAAATCATTACTTTGTTTCCTCACAGTTTTGCAAAAATAACTGGCATAACAAGTGTAATTAAAAATAAAATATATTTTTTTTCCCATCTGTTTCTCATGCTTTTTTACTCCTGTAAGCCTCTGGCTGGCTGCCCCACCAAAGTCACATTTTCATGTATTTCCTTCCATCACAAAGTCAAATTATTTCCTAAAAGAAACCCAGGAAAACTAGGAAATACATTGGACTGAGTTAGGGTCTAACCAAGACACTGGTTTTCTTTTGTAGGTCTACCAAAACAGGAGAGACAGTATTGTTGCAACAGCCTCCATGAATGACGCTTCTAGACCCATATCCATCTGGGAATGGGTTTATCAGTCACTGCCAGTCTCTGCTGGAAATATGGGACTTGCACGCTTTCCTGGGAGAGCCTTGGAGCTGTGCCCTTCTCCCACTGCAGCCAGACCTGGGAGCTGACAGTGGCCAGGCTTCTCCAACCTCTTCTTGTCACTCTCTCACCAAGTAAAACCCAAGATTAGCTCATATATGGTTATCAATATTTCACTACTACTCCCCTTTGCAGCAAATGGATGGTTTTGATCAATAATTCATGGTTGGGTGTAGCCTATTAAATTTGAAGTGGGGTGTACGCTTTCCTGTTATTTATTTATCATTGCTTTTATTTTACAGGGTGTTTTTCCCCTGCTATTTCATTTTTCACTTGCTTAAATGCCTCTCCTTCAAAGTTCAAACTGCTTGCAGGAAATTAATCTTGTGCCTTATGACTTTTAAGTAAGACTAAGCTCTCTGTGAGAGCCTGAGACTGAGCCACAAGGAAAACTTTTAGACTCACTCAGTCACTGCAGTGCCAAAGATCTCTTTGAAACAAATGACTTGGGAAATTTGGTAACAAATCTAACTGCTCAAAGCTCATCCGTGGCCTCAAGAGCTGTCTGCCTTTTGTTTCACTGGGATATTTGGTTACTTCTGCTGAGGGAATAACCTGCTCCAAGAGCAGCAATCAGGCATTGCCCTGTCCCCTCCTTTGCCAGTGGGGCTGCTCTGTTGGAACCCTCCTGACCACAGGTTTGGGGAGTGTAAATCTTCCTGGGCTGGTTGCAGGTTGTATCCCCTAGTTAGAAGTGACCTTCTGCTTTCCTTTGTGAAAACAGTCTATTCATAGCTTATTTGATTTTTGTGGCTCATCTTGATTCACGAATGAGACAGATTGTAGCGAAACAGAAATAAAGATTTCCTTAGAAGACTCTAAGACAGGTTACACAGTATAGGGCTTGGAAACTGAAAGCTGCACAAGCATGTGAAATCATAAACCAGTCTCCTGGCCTAGCTTTAACAGGCTATTATCCTCCTGGTCATTCCTGTGCCCAGATCCAGGGGGAAGCGTGAGGTTTGGAGAGCTGCTGATCTGAGAATTACCCAACCAAAATCATGCTTTTCAGTATGACAGAATTTCTTTCTACATTCCTCTTCCTCCAGCCTTGCCAGTATGCAAGCCTGGGTGTCCCTCCCTGACCAAGCATAAATGTCTTGTTGCTGGTGGGCACTCAGGGCTGCCATATTTGCCGTGTGGCACAGACTTCCCTTTGTTCACACCTTGTGTGCATGGCATGGGCCATCACCCTCCACCCTGCCTGCCTCTCCTCTCCTCACAGCAGCTGTGCAGGGTGCCACTGGGAATGTGACACAAGAGGCACACGGGGGTTGGTGAGTCCTGCCATGGACTGTGGTGGTTGAATGGGGGTCAGAGACCAGGTTTCTCAGGAAGGGAGAGCATGGTGGCAGACTCCAGCTGGAGGCAAAGCTCTGGCAGGGGTAGATCCACCCCACTCCTTCCTGCATGAACAGATTTAGACAAAGAATGAGAAGCTATTGTTGCACCAAGAGATATTTCATGATATCATGATTCCACCCCCAACAGAACCCAGAATCCGTGTTGTGACAGGTTCAATGGGATCACCCTGCTTTGCTTTGCATTCTCAAGGCTTTTTCTGGCATATATAATGCAGGAAGAATACAGTGCAAAGGTCTGAGTTTCACACACACTCTGCAAAGCCCCAGTCTGTAGTATTCTCTCTCCTGCAGAGATCACAGGTGGCATTTCAGGGTACACTGCTAACACAGACCCAGCAGTGGGTCAAATTACCAACTGGCACCTGAGCACATGCCATCAGAGTAATGACTCCTGCTTCACAAGGACTCATTTACCTTTCAACAGCATTGAGGTTCTCAGGGTCCATATTCAGAGGCAGTTCAGTGCCTAAATCATTAGTGGTTACAGGAAGTGTCACTGACTTTCATAGGAACAAGGACAGAGTCACACAAAATAAAGGTGCAATTCAGATAGCATCAAACTGTAGTGGGAATTAGATCAGGTTCTCTGTACTTATTAGACTTGTGCAAGATATTATTCGTTAAAAGGAGATAATTTTAAAATAATTTCCATTATTTTGATTTGCCCTTGTTTTTCATGGACCAGGATGTTCCCCTCAAAGGGTTAATTTAAAATTGTGCTGCCATTTAGTCAAAGACACTTTGCAAGGTCCACAAGAAAATTTCATTCAGCTTGGAAGATCTGTGCTGCAGTCCCCACTCTCCTCTCTACTGTGCTCTTCCCATCCCAGGGCGTGGTGTACAACCTGTGACCACATCAGCTGTGGCAAGGAAGACACTGAATGTGATTTTGCCAAATAAAGGCTTTTGGAGAAAGTAATTTCCTGAAGCAGAAACAGCCTGCAGGAAGGCAAAGTTCTTGGGAGATTGTGGACAACCGTTAAAAATGTGATCCCCCAGAGATGGGTGTGCCAGGAAAGGCCACCCCAGGAATACACTGCCCTAGTGCCCATAAGGAAATGACTGACCTACAGCAGACTCCAGCTCCCTCCTCAACCTGGGAT
This sequence comes from Urocynchramus pylzowi, assembly GCA_013397555.1. Taxonomy (NCBI): domain Eukaryota; kingdom Metazoa; phylum Chordata; class Aves; order Passeriformes; family Fringillidae; genus Urocynchramus; species Urocynchramus pylzowi. Next base: position 3,289,376 of record VZRH01004719.1, on the reverse strand, counting down.
CCCTGCAAGCCCCCTCCTGGCTGCCAGAACACAGCACTGCCAAGTCAGATGAAGCTGCTGGACCTCTTCTTATGCAGATGCCCCAGATCCTTCAAATACAATTTCCATTCACTGGTGGAAGTGGGATTACTGGTTCCTGCCTGCTTTTTGGGTTGTTACTTTGCTAAGAAACATCCCAGCCTCGTGGCAGGAGAACACAGGCAGTTTCAGCCCTTCTTAAGGCTCTCCAAGGCACCTGGGGGTGAAGGGGAGGAAGGTGAGAGCCCTTTGGCAGGTGAGGAGGTTGAAGTGAAAGTGCTCTGTCAGTCAGAGCTGTGGGGCTGGCTCAGGGGCGGAGGCAAGGAGGAGATAATTCGTGGAAGGCTTTGAAGCCTGTGGTGACACAGTCTGGCTGATCTACAGTGAAGTGTGACTGCATTACACAGGCAGCAGGATGGGAGTGTCAGCACTGCCAAAAGTACTTGGAAAGAAAGGCCCTTCAGGCACAGGCACAATAAGGGGCAAGACTTTTGAAGAGTTGTAGTGGTAACAACAGCAGGGAAAAGATTGGTTCTGACCTTTTCAGCTGTGTCTCAGGGGCATGGTCTGTTAACAATTATAGTCCTCCCTCTGCAAGTGATTGAACACAGTGCATGCTAATTTATGCTACTTAATTTATAGAAAATAATTTTTGATATTTCCTGTTATCTTTTCCTGTAATTGGAGGACCATCTCTCCTTTAACTTTTTTTTACCTTTCATGGACATAAATCTCAAAGCAGCTGCATTGATATTTTGGCCCTAAGACTGAAGCTGTAGGTCAAGTATATTGTTTTTCTGAGGTGGGACAGTAATGGACATTTAACTCAGTCCCACAGCACAGCCTGTCCTAACACCAGCTGGCCTGTTCCTAGCCATAAGCATACTTTGTGGCAAAATGCAAGCTATTTATAGAGTTACAATTCAACACCCTTCTAGAAAACCAGTACTACAGTAACAGCCTGCAGTAACCTGCCCTGTTTAAGAAATTACTTTAGAGACATCATTCTTATGGAATCCTACATTGTCAGCAATAACTCAAATGCCCACCACACAGGTGCAAGTTAACCAGGAACAGATAACTATCACACCATCCCACTGAAATGTGTTTCAGTGCTGCTCAGTAAAATTGCTATGTGTGTGACACTTCAAGGATGCACAGTGCAGGGTTTAAATGGTGTGTCATAACAGGGCTTCAGCTGGGGTTGTATCTAAAGACTATCTAAGTTTAATAATATTTGGTGAGACAGCATTATTAGCTATACTGTGACAATCCAGCAGGTCTTGAAATGAGGCAGAAAAAGGGATTCATGATCCACATGGCAAATATATTTTTTTGTTTATGTCTGCCTCATAAATCCATCATACTTTAGATCTCAACCCTCCTGTCCTTGTATTTCCAAGCTTCTTTGAGCACTTCTTTAACACAGCTGGTGCCTGTGGGATGTGCTGGTTGAATCAGTGCTGAGGACACAGTGTTGAGCTCAGTCTAGGTCACGTGAATATAAAATACCACACGGCATGGTGGAAACTCTGAGTTGCTCCCCTACCTTCTGCATAGAGGGTGCTAAGAGTGTTAAGCAAACATATCTGGTAAGGAAACACCCACCCCAGTTTTCCTGTGCAAGTAAGATAGATTTAGAGCACACATCCCTTTAGTGCCCTCTTCCTTATCTCAGAAAAGACAATTGCAGCATTTAATGACATTTCATGAAGACCAACGAAAGTAGTTTAGGATTTAAAAAAAAGGTCTGTAAGAAAAAAGCTGGGACAAACCATCAGGCTGGTGTAAAATATCCTAGAAAACAAAGAAGAGGAGCTGTGGCACAGCCTATCAAATAATCAGATACTATAGAGGAAGTATTTTTTAAATAGGAGTAATCAAAAATGCTTGGAAAGTGTTTCAACGTACCTCTGAAAAGAGCAAATGTATGTTGAGTCAAGGATGGATCTTAATTATGGAGATTTGTTCATGAAAGGCCTTCCTTGAACCTCTTTACAACAGCATGTATCTCATGGTCCAGCGAATGACAGCTTATTCATTAAAGACAAACAGTTTGGTGATTGTTTTCACCTGCCTGTTTTCAGACGTAAAAGTCAGAGTAGAAGTTTTTGAAAAATCTGAAGAATGATTTTTCAGCCTGTGGAAAGTGGCAAGAATCATGCTGTTAAGGCAGGACATTTCTTAAAATCCCTGTGGGACTGATTAATGACTTTTCTGTCTTGATGCATTTTCAGATCTAAGGCTTCTGCAATGCTGCATCGTCGGGGCTTGAAAGATGGTTTATATTTGCATCCATCAAGCAAATGTGACCCTCAGTGCATTGGGAAACGTGTCCTTGAAATCTGTGTCAGTTGTGAGATGGTGTGAGGAGCGCTGTGCTCTTTCTTAGGCTTTGCTGTTCAATAAAGTCTTGGACAAACTGTAGGGAAACACCAGGATGGTACCGGGATGGAGCACAATAGATCAGAGAACAGGGAGAGCGGGCTTAACTTGTTCAGCCTGGAGAGGAGAAGGCTGAGAGGGATCTTGGCATCTACACCAACCTAATCAGAGCTTATAGAGAAGATGGAGCCAGCCTTTTGTCAGCAGTGAACACTGATAATGAAAAGGTCACAAGTTGCATCATAGGAAATTCCAACCACTTGCAAGGAAAAAGTTTTCACAGGGAGGGCAGTCAAACGTTGGCAGAGGTTGCGCGGCGATGCTGAGGAGTTTCCAGCCTGGTCACCCTGCCCCAGCCTGGCCTGGCAGCCAGCCCTGCCTGGTGGATGAGGTGTCACTGCAGACCTTGCTGTTCCATGCCTCAGGTGTGGCTGCCCTTACCAGTGAAGAGTGGAAGTGTTTTGAGTGTGCGTGTGTTCCGTGAACGAGAGCGGTAGTGAGAGGAAGCGGCGCAAAGCGGTGGCTCCTATTGGAGGAGAACTGAGGTGAAGAGGTAGAGACCAGAGAATGCTTTGTTTCCTTATAAAGACAAAAATCTATTGCACTATGGGGTTTTGTCACCACTCACTTCCCTCTCTGGGCTCAGTCGCGGGCTCGCACTCTTGGGCTTGCCTAGTTGCGCTTCAGAAAAGGAAGAGTTTCCTGGTCTGCAGTGACAACTGCTTTGCAGTTCCTCCACCCTGCAAGACGTTTGGTTTGTTTAAGAAGTTCTGCCCTTTCTGTTGGATTTGCAAGCTGCTGAGCACTTCGTTGCTCTGACCCACTGCTTGAGCCCAGCAGGTAAGATCACAGCATCTGGTGGTTTTTTGGCAAGTTGCTCTTGCTGAGGATCCCAGCAGTTTAACTGCACAGGAAATTGTGGCCGCCCAAAAAAAAAAAAAACAGAGCAGGTTCTGTATTAGCGTGAAGCATTTTCCAGTAGTCTTGTGCGCAGCATTTCTACTGACCTTCAGGAAAGTGTTTGATAGATTTAATTTGGCAGAGTGGTTTTTGGCTGAGTAGAATGGTAGTCTTGGAGTTGGCATTGGCTTGGAAGGGCATGATAAAGTAAGAAGCCATTATATAGATTGCAGACTGGATCCATGTAAGAAGGTAATTTTAATTTCAGTGATGAAAAACACTGATTCATAAGTATAATGTATTTTGGCTCGTAGTGCTTACAATGTAATCTGCTGGCTGTTAGGACATTTATTTCAGGTTTTTGGAAATGTAATTTTACTTTCCAGTGGATAAATAAAACTGATTCATGATAGAGCCTGATTGCAGTAGGAACTTCTGCTTTTAAAATAGTGACATGGGGTGGTCCTAACATTATGTTTGCCTTTTAAGATCTTGACTGGTGAATCTGGCCAGGCTTGTCCTTTGCCTTCTTTGGGATTTCAGCTCAGGCTCTAGATGAATTGTGAGTTGCAAATATCTACAGATATTTTAGGTGGTAATATTGAGAACAGGAGCCTCCAGGCTTAACAGTCTCCTCTGTAAGAGCAGTAGCCTTGCTGGTTTTGTCATATAGTGATTTCCTCGGCACATGGATTTGGTTTGAACACTGATCCAATGGAACTTTAGGTCTTTGTTATCACAACCAAAGTCACAGACCAGGCTGGCTGACTGATCTCATACTGCTACAGGTGTCAGGTGAAGATGATCTCTAGCAAATGCAGCTGGCTGCTCAGCAGGTAGGGTTTGATCATCTTGCTAAAAGCAGATCACACCCTGACACCCCTCCTGTGCAGGAACTCTAGCATGTTTCACCTTCCTCCCCTCTTGCCTGCCCACAGGAGCAGTCTGGCCTCCTGAGCTGGGGAAGCTCTCATGAGTAGACAGGAGATGTGGAAATCCCCTCTATGGTGGGAAACTCCACTGAGAAGTGATCCTAGAGCCTGGAGGGACTGGGAAGTACCTGCCTGCTTGCTGGTAACATGAGTGGGAATTTTTGCTTCCATCCTGACCATAACGTCCAGATTTACTTAGCTCAGAAGCTGAAGGTCAAAAAAGGGATGTATTGTCTTACTGGGTTTGAATCTACTTCCTCAACTGGACCAGAGTGTCTCCTGGGACTGAATATTATTATGGTTATAAAATGTTTGTACTTAAACAAATCTAGCAGTGCTGCTCTTCTTCTCTTGCTCACAGAATCCTGCCACATACTTCATTGTCTTGTATTTTGCTCTCAATTTTTTTGACCCTGTTTCTTTCTGATTTCAGTCATGAGCAGCTTAAAACAGCTTGGAGTGGAGTTATCTTGATTGAGAACCTACTGTAAAAGTCATTACCATATGTTTTTCATAAAGCATGAAAGAACTAGGAAGAGATTGAGTAAAGGGGAAGGAAGGAGACGGGGGAGATCAGGGGAGTAAAGTGCATTCAGAAATGTAGCTCATTTTCATACACAGCCCTTCATGCAAAACAGCAGACTCAGTGAAATGCTGATGCAAAATGTAAAATATTTATCAAAATGAAAAATATTTAGGAAAATATCTGAAACAGTATTTAGGTGCTGCAGGACAGAGTACAGGATGCTCTGTGCATTTCCACAGTTATCCAAGGGGAAAGCTGTAGGATGGGAAATAAATTCCTGCCCCTTGATGAAACAAGCAGGGTGTCCTGGACATGGAGGCTGTGCCAACAAATAGGTGAGAGGCATGGGAGGGATGTTCAGTGACCAGGCTTGGGGACCAAGCCATAAAGCCAAATCATTCTTCAGAGGAAGGGGGAGTAGGAGGACTGTGCCTTCTGCTGTTCCAGGTCCTGCTTGAGTTCCCCACTGCACACTAGAGCTCCCAGCATGGCACCATCACAGGATGGGGGTCCAAGCAACAGCACAGCTAGTAAGGAGGGCTATGTTCAGCTGTGATCTTCTTTTTCTGGTCTGATTTTGTGGGTGGAAGGGCCTGGTGTCCTGGAATCACTGAGGTATCCTGCAAAACTGAGGACAGAATTCAACCTCTGGCATGGGAGAGACAGCAGCAAATTCATAAATCCTTGTGGAATCAGGCAAATGCAAATAGGTGTTTGTATCTAAAAACCTCCTTTTTACAGATGGAACATGTTTTTAATATTTTCTGTGCACAGAGAAACTGTTTTTCTGCAAACGAGCTGGAAGCAGAGGCTGTCTTCTCTTTTTCTTGCATCACTTACCAGGCTTCCACAGCACATTTGGGTCTGTACTTCATGACCTGACCTCTTGCCTTCAGGCTGAAGCACACAGGAATATGAAGAGAAGATTCTATCTGTCTGTCCAGGGTTTTGTGCCCATCTGCTCCCCCAGTCGTGCTGGGGCAGAGCTGGGGTAGATTCTCATACCTGTGTCCAAAGGAGACCCTGCAGATGCTCTCCTCTTCCCCCACCTTTGTTAGTGGAGATGGAACTGCGTGGGACAGGGCTTTCCATGCCAAGTGGGACACCTGTTGAATGACTGAAGCTGTTTGTCAGTTTGAGAATCAAAATGTTCCTTTATCCTATGGAAAAATGTTCTCACTCTAAAGCTACTAGCCTGTGTTGATAAAGAGATAAGAAAGATAAGTGACCCAACAAGAAATGTAGTGCACTGGATCAATTTTTTTTTTTTAAAGAAAAATTCTACAGACTCTGATTGAAAAATAATATGCATCTATATGCTGTCTCCCTAGTAGGATGTATCTGACAGATACAAGACACATAAGGAGAGTATTTATAGGTTCAGAGCTCTGCTTTTTCAATGTCTTAATTTCCTTGAAGGATTAGCCCTTCCTGCCACTAAGTGGTATATTGGAAAGAGATCTCCATCTCTTTCCAGACCCTGTGGATTTTCCCTTCCTAAGCCCTGTTGACCAGTATTTGATTTAGGACTCAGGCATCACACTGACAAATAAGGTCCTTTATGAAATGGAACATTAACAAATAACTCATGGGCATCGCTGTGTTCTTTCTGAACAGTGATAAATGTCTTTTCTCTGTATTTTTTTTTCAAATTGTATAAGGAAAAAAAACAGATAAAGTGGAACATCTTAATAATCCCAGTGCCTACATACATGGTAAGATTTGCTGTTGCAGACATCAGTCTTTTAAAAATGTTTGAGGCAAAGATTGTCATTTATTGTGGGCTAAATCATGAATCTTTGTAATGTACTAGGGAGGAAGTATTTGCCATATCTTCAGAAGGACTCCTCTTGGTGTTTTGAATGCTGATTTAAACAGCAAGATGCCACCCAAACTGAAGGTACTGTGATCCAAGTTACCCATTGCTGACAGAACAAAGGATGTTTCTGTCTACTTTAGGATTTAAAATTTAGCTCAGCATCTTTGAGGAAATTTAAAAAATACTCTTATTTATCTGTAGTTATTTCAGTAGGGGAAGTGTCACAGCCCAACATGCACAACATGAAAAACTAACTTTTTTTAATAAATCGCCTCATGTGTTTGAAAATGTTGCAGTTTGTGCTTTTTAAATGATTTTCAAAGTCCTTGTGTAAGAAATGTGTCTAATTGGCAGGCAGTTCCAAACATGCTTGTGTTTGCTGATATTGTCAGCCATGGTGAGCAGCTGTCTGAGTAATGCACCGGCATGGAAGAGAGATATGAGCTCTAGTTTTCATCTTACATCATGAGCAAAAAAAAAGCTGTCACAAAAAATAAATAAATAAATAAATAAAAATAATCCACTCAGTCTGCCTGGAAGCTGTGACACCAAACAAGAATAAAGGACATTGATGGGCTTGTTTGTTTGTCTAAGAAGGCTGGATACCCCTGAGCCATCACTGCAAATGATCACTGGCAGCACACTTTAACTTAGCATTAAAGCTACAATCCTATTTTGCTGTGGGGGCAGTATGATCACCCTGCTGGTGCAGGCATACAAGTACGTTGTTTTGATCAGAACTGTAAGAGAAATACCAGCTAATAATAAATATGTAGGAGAAAAGCATGATAGTAGCAAATATGCTGAGACTGAAGTTTAATTGAGACGTGAACTATTCTGGATTATGCTGAAGAACATGTTTGGCTGATCGTCAACAAGATGGATTTGCCTGCTACATTTCGTTGAAGGCTTTTGCTGATGAGCACAAGATGAAACTTTCAAATTGAGGAACTTCTAGGCCACACTGCTGTAGTTTTGTAGTGTTGATTCTTCTTTCAACATGAGATCTACTGTATAGTTTATGTTTTTCTCACCCTTTAGTGACAATGAAAATGACAAAAACTTGTCTCCAGAAGGAAATAATCGGAACCTAACTCAAAAATCTTGTCTTATCTCCTTCTCAGCCCCCCACACTGTAGGAAATCAGCTGAGGGAAAACATTTGAACAGAAATTCATATGGATTTATGGACTTATGTGTGGTATCTTATGAGAGAAAGGTAGAGGGAAATATTTCTGGGGAGGAATATCCTCTCAGGGAAATTCTGAAGAGCGACCAGGAATAGGCAGGTATGCAAAGGTGCAATAAATATGGGACAAATATTGAATATGTCCAAGATACTTTTGTTTTCCCTTGTACTTTTCTGGTCTTCAAGATGCTTCAGATCTGTCACAAGAGTTTCTGCACAATTCTAAGGACTCTTCTCTCAATCCTCCCTGCTGGTGGCATGATCCAGGGTAGGCTGTGCCTTGGGGGAGGATTGCTGGGGGGCCTCTTTGATGTCAGCTGGGAGGGAAAGTCTAATGCAGAAGAGAGCTGGGGAAGTATTCCCCAGCCCTTACAGAAAGTTGGATGTTGGAAATTGAATTTGTGAGTGAGATAAGAAAGAGAAAAGGAGCTAGAGCTATGACCTCTGGCAAAGTGAAAGTCAGAGTTTTGTGTGTGCAGAAGGACAGTCTCACACTGCCCCATGAAACTCTGACAGCTGTGTTTTGCAACAGCCAGTACCTCTTATTTCATCACTTTTAGAAAAAAATCTACAAGTTTGAAGAGAAGATAGCAGAAAATTTATATATGCCAGGGAATATGTGTCATGCCACTCTCCAACAGCTAGATAAGCTATCATATAATTAGCAAAGTACTAGTGCATTAACAAAGCAGAGCCCTGATGGTAGAAAGTGAGTAAATTTTAGTAGTGTCTTTGACTTTCTTTACACCAAATTCACATTTAAGTTTTTCCTGACTAAATATGTTTGTGAAAGGCAATGTTGTCCCATGAAATTTACTTTTTTGTTTTGGAGAGAGATACAACTTTATGTCTATCTATAAAGTGCCATTTCACGTCTTGTAGGTTTTCATTGTCAAGCTTGCAACAAAACTTAAACACCAATGCAGTGGAGAAAAGTATCAAACAAGGTAACCATTTAATACAAGTCTTGGAAACCTTGAGGTTTTAATGGCTTTGCCATTTATTATTTATAGTGCATGGTGGGTGTACACTTTGCCAAGCAATGCATAAACAGTCAACTCCTCTGAGTATGGCTTCAAAATTGAAAAGAAAATGAAAGAACATCAATATCACTGTGTTTCAATTTAGCAATTATGTTCAGGTTTAAGATTATTTTAGTTCTTCCTTTATATTCCATTCTAAAAATAGTTTGTTATTAGATCTCTTAAAACATCAGTGTGGTCATAGGTTCTTCTGAGGATAAGGTCAAATAAAAGAAAGCTTTAGGGCATGGCTGTGACATATTGGTTTGGAAATGATGGCAGGGAAGGGAGTGCTTTGCTAGAGGCTCTTTTGGTACCAGTTTGCTTGTATTCTCAGCAGCTTAGGTGAGAACTTCTTCCCTTTTTTACACCAACTGGTAACTCAGCAGTCTTCTGAGGAGGAAAGAGTGTATTTGCACAACTTGATGTTTGGCTTTTGCAATAGCAGGTTTATGCTGCTTGCCAAACTAGAAAGAAGTGCTGCTTCCAGGCAGTGTTGTAATCCGGATGTCCTGAAGCCATCTGAATCTCAGACTGTCTCAGGGAGTTTTCTATTTTCCTTCTGAATGTTTATTGCCATCCATATATTTCTTGTTGGCAGTTCCACTGCCTTTCTTGCACTGACCCAGGGAGCTGTATTCCCCTCCTCAGCATCCTGCCTCAGCACCTAAGCACGTGCTGACTTTCACCTCATTCTCCCTAAGACACTTCAGCTCTTTCACCGACCTTCCATCACACCAAGTTCAAGATCCTTTCTCCCAGCTGCTCCTGATCTTCAATATCTCATCTGTGCTGACAGCTAAGCTGTTTGTGTTCAGTTTACACCAAACTCCCCTCTGTCTTGCCAAACCTCTCCCCTGCCCAGCTTTTCTCTTTGCATCTGGCCATACATCACTTTGCTCAAAGCCATTGCCTGCTTCTCACCAGCTGGTTTTCCCTTTGCTCCTTCCTCAGATAGTCCCTCAACAAATGTTCCTTCCAAAGGAGCTCTTTCAGCTTGTTCACATTGCTCATCATCATTGCTCATCCACATAGTCTCCTTTGCTCTTATCATCCCCTGCATTTTTGCTCTGCATTTGCCTGGTCATACTGATTTTGCAAACAGTTTGGAGTGGAGCAGTGCACCGTGTGCTTCCACTGCCTTGTGAGTTATCAGTGATTGNCTCATCCACATATTCTCCTTTGCTCTTATATCATCCCCTGCATTTTTGCTCTGCATTTGCCTGGTCATACTGATTTTGCAAACAGTTTGGAGTGGAGCAGTGCACCGTGTGCTTCCACTGCCTTGTGAGTTATCAGTGATTGGACTATTCACCCAGGATTGTTGGGATGCCCAAAGTATTTTCAGTTTGCATGGGGGATGGTGAAGTGCTGAAAGTGCTTGAATCCTAGAAGCAAATGGATCTACTCTTGGCTGGTTAAATCAGTAAAAAATATTGGGCCTAATCTCTCCCACTACTATCCAGAAGCATTTTACACCTCTGTGTGCCTAAATATTATCATTTAATGATTTAAGCAAAATAAGCATTTTAAATACTGAATGGTGGCTTTTTGAAAGGGGATTTTCTCCCCTTTTTTGCTGTGTGTTGCTAAACCTTTGGACTTTCACTCACTTGATTTCCTTATGTTTTGTTTTTCCTATTTGAACAGCTTAAAAAGTGACATTGATTTTTCATTGGGAATAACTCTGAAGCCTTTAATCTGAAAATTCTGGTGCCTTTCTGAATCTCACTGTTGTGAAACCACAGTGGGGTATTAATCAGCCACACCCCGTGGATTTAGATACTGGAACTGACAGGCTGAAGTCAAGAGGTACTATGAGGGTGAAAGTGTGGGAGAAGCTCAGTTGTGTGTTGGAGCAGGCAGTGACCATCCTTCTGTCACCTGAGGACAGCCATCCCTCAGGTGATGGAGGACCAGTCCTCGTCCTTGGTGTGCACCTGAGATGAATCTGATTGCTCAGCTAAGTGTAGTTACCTTCACAACAGTAGATAACACTGACCTAAAGAAGTCAAAAGGGGTCATTGCAGCAAAGCTCTCCATCCTATTATATGTATAAATGTCCACATATGTAAACATACATACTACTAATAGGATTCTCTGTATTTAGCCAATTACTTAATTACATATCAGAGGTCATAACTTCTTATGCAATCTGGAAGAGGCCAGTTCATGTTGGTGATACTTTTTTCTCAAGGTTACTTTGCAAAAGTAATGTTATAGGCAAAAACCTGTAGTGTTTCCTACCTCTTAAGCCTAGAACAGTCTTCATGCTATTAGAAGTTGTGTTGCAAATGATATTGCTTGATCAAGTGACTGGACCAGAAGGAATGACCTGGCAGTGGAATATGGATTTTCTGGCTGATAATGTAAGATTTTCATGTGTCCAGGTACATTTTAGTTAACCCACAATTTGTAAAAACACACAGCAGGCAACAGAAAAAGATTGTCAGTGAGAAATCAGAGGCAGGAAAAATACCAGGACAGACTGGGGGAAGACTATGGATCTAAATTTACCTTAACATACATAGCCCACATTGCTAGTGGATCATAGGGGTTTTTAAAGGTAATCCTTGAAACTATGGTTATTAGAACCAACTGTAAAAGCAATGGCATTATGGATTCTGCTGCACTTCTCTATTTGTGAAGGTTGGAGTGAATGAACAGATTTTTTTTTTTATTATTGCTGTCCTCATCCTAAAACCACTGTGATAAGGCAAAAAAAGGGTGCATGATACTACTGGGAGGCAACAGACAAGAAGTTAACCACATGAGTTGCTTTTGGGCTGTTTCAAAGCCATGTCCATAGTGGTTTTCACAGACACAAGGAATGAGTTCAGCAGAGTACTGACTCTGACATAACTGTATGTAGTAGGTCTCACCTCTGTATAGGCTGTACATAACTCTGTGTTTTTACAGAGGGTTATTGCAAATCTAGGTTGTTTTTTTTTTTTAAGTTATGCAGTGTGAATTTTAGTTTGGGAATGACATATTTCTGATTTTTTTCCCCTCATTTGATTACTGTATCTACAGCAACCACTTCCCAGGATCAACTCGTGTTTCCATTCTATTCTATTTAAATAGTTGTTTGGTTAATTAATACTTAAAGAGACATAGGACACTATAGTCATTCTCACAAATATAGAATAATAGATAGTCTGTCTCCTGAACAGTTTCCTCATGAATATATGCAAGGGATAGTCGGTGCAAGAAAAAGCAGATGGGGATAATGTGCATCTTCTGGCAGTGTGTTTAATGATGCCATAAAAGAAAGTGAACTTTCCCTTCCTGGTTATTAAGGAAAGTGCCTGTAAAGTGAAGTCTAATCCTTGCTCCTGTTCTATATCTTTGATGAGAGGAAAGGCAGGAAAACTCCTTCTGGCCACCCATTCCTAAAGCCACCCAGCCTCAGGCAATAACTTAGGCACCTTGGGAGGGAAATCCTTAAACTCCCCACATATCCAGAGAGAGAATTAGCTGACTTTTGGGAAGCCAGACCTGGTGCTCTGAGCACCTTGTGAAGGAGCTTCTCTCCATCCCTCCACCTTGTAAGGGTGAGCAGCCTCCTCATTAGGTACCCAAAGGTAAGTGGTGCAAATGTCCCCATAGGCTCTGGCTCCAGCCCAGAGCCCTGCTGAAGAAATGACAGGTGAATTCTGTTTCCAGGAGGGAATAACAAGAACCAGCACAATTTAGTCCATTTTCTCCATAAGAAATGAAAGTCAGCAGAGGTAAGATTTAATTCCAGTTAAATTAGTATAAATAAAACTTGTAATTTTGAGCAGGGCCTGGCAAAACAACAGGAGGGATATGGAATTGTATCTCATCTACACAGGATTTTATCATTTTTTAATTTCAGGATACAGAGAGGAGCTGGGTTTTCAGCTATGGCAAGCTGCTCCAAAAAACCCAAGCGGAAACCTCTCTGTTTCATGACAGTTGCAAAGCCAAAAGGCACCAAATGAAACAAGTGTCTTCTTCTTGCAGACCTGCCACTCACAGAAGTAAGGATGGCATCAACAGCACACTTCTCTGAGGAGGAGATGGCAGAGCTCCGGGAGGCCTTCAGCAAAGTTGGTGAGTGCAGCCAACAGCAAAGGCACTGCAAAAGTGTGAAGCTGTGGCTAGTTCTTTTCTCATGGTCTGACTGACCAGCTGTGAGGAAATGGAGTTTGTTCCAGCACTGATCTGTTCTCTCACATCAACCACAGAAAACCCTTTTCCTGCCACTGCAGGCCTCCCAGATGAAACCACATCAGCTCACTGCAGAGCACTGGCCTCTGACAGAGGGAGGTGTTGAGGCTCCAGCAGGGTTCACAAAAAAAAACTCACAAGCTGTACAGCAAACCATGTTGGAAATATTCTCAAGTGTTTTCCCAAGAATATTGTTTATTCATGACAAATTATATGGAAGCCAAAAAGGTTTTATTTTAATGTAAATTGAGTATTCCCTATGGGAAGGAAGAGTGTGGAGCGGATAAATGTACAAATGGATAAAAAAATTTTTAATCTCTTCACAATGACCTTTCAAGCCCCATATTTCTATGGTGTGTTCTCTTTCCAAACATTTAGACATCTCATCTGATTTGTCTCCTTTAAAGTCACACAGACCCATCACTGTCTACCCAAATTCTAAGAAAAGGACTTTGTGCTTCTCACAGCTCACTTAACTTCTATAAGCCTTGCTGGATTATGCACTTATCAGTTGTCCTTGCTGATTCAGGTGGTGGTTGGTTGATTTCTGAGCACACAGTTGTCTAGGCAGGCAATATTAAAAATCTGGTCCCTGTGAGTGTCCCCTACACCCAATGCAAATGGGTTGAAGACCAATCACAGAATCCCAGCATGGTTTGGCTTGAAAGGGACCTAAAAGATTATCTAGTTCCTACCACGCTGCCATGGCAGGGACACCTTCCACTACATCTGGTTGCTCCCCCAAATACTGGAAGGAAGCTCTCTTCCTCTCCCAGACATTTCCTTCTCCAAGTCCAGATCCTTTTGTTGAATGCCATGGTGAGATGGATAGTATGCTCTTTGCAATTTGTGTTAATCTGTGCTACTGATGCTGAGAGCTGCATGTTTGCAGCATGCAACAAGTGACTCAAATTGCAACTTCCTATGCAGGAAGTCAGCTCACACTGCTTTGAAATCACCTCAGCCTCCAGGATGGGGAAAAGAAGCCTGCAGTAAAAGAAAGACACAGACACTTAAAAGCCAAATATAAATAACCATATATAACTATATATACATTTATCTATGTCATAACCATAGTGTTTTAACAGAAACTCTCCACGTGATAAACTCAGTTTGCTTTTTTTATCTGTGGAGTTTCTCACTAAGTGGAGAATAAAGGACTATGAACCTGTATTATGATCTTCTCATCAAATACTACCCTGTAATGGTGATCTTCTCTACCAAATACTTGCAAGAAGCTCAGCAGGAGTATTCATGTTAGCACCACCACAGAGAAACACAGAAGTTTTTATTTTGAGGATGACCATATGCAGTTCCAGCCTACTTCTGATGTTATTAAATCCAGAAAACAGGCCAAAATCACAAATTTTATATATAGATAAGTGCATATGTGTATTGTGTCAACTTTATTTTCTTTAGCTGTTCTGTGGACAGGATGCTTCCCCGATAGATCACATTTGTCAGTGTGTAAACCTTGGAATGGCAATTACATCCATTTAAACCTAGCTTTGTTAACATACTTATATGTCTAAACATGTAAATTCATTACTGTGAGTTTTTGTTTGTTAAAAAGTGATTGTAATTCTTTCTTGGCTGTGAATGACACCAAAGCAATTGAAAATACCAGATTTCAAGACAACAAAGCTTTGTATATAGTGTACCTTTCCTTGGATAAAATAACAACAGCCTTTATGAGCAGAAAATGTCACTGGGCTGATGTAGAATGTAAAAGTTTGCTTTAATCTTTGCAGATATCAGCGGGAATGGCTTCATAGATACCAATGATTTAACAGAGGTGTTGAAGGCTGCCAATCTGCCTCTCCCAGGATACAAAGCCAGAGAGCTCATTCAGAGTCTGACAACCACGGGGAATGGCAGGATCAGTTTTGATGAATTTATTTCAGTAAGTAAGGTGTTATTTACTTCAGTCACTCAAGGTGATCCCCAGGGCACAGCAGAGGCACAAGCAAGGGCACCTCATTAATACAATGAGTCTCCTCACTGGAAAAGTGAAATCAGAAAAATTGAAATCACAAAAAAACCTAACTAGAAATTCTGCAATTAACTGGGACAAGTTATGTGAATACAGCTGCTCATTACATTAATGTCACATCTTTCAGTTTGGTTAATGCAGCAAGGTAAAGTTTTTCAGTTATACACTGCAAAAAGGTGATGTTCTGGCTAGATGATTACAAAAAGTATAAGCAGAAAAAAACTAAAAATTTCATGGGGCATTTTTTAATCAAAAAACTTATTTTTCTGGTCTGAACTGGGTCAAAAGCAAATGCTAAAATAGTGGAACTTCCCTCGGGATGGAGAAGTAGGTTTTTACTTGCTCTTTCTTCAATCCCAAACTGCTGTGCTCCAAAGTAACATTTTTATTACTTAATTGATCTTTGTTCCCTGATTTGAAAGCATATAAGCTGAGTTAAATGCTGTTGTACTTCAGCAGGTACACAGATTGTACCCAGAAACCCACTGAAAATACTCAAGCTGCCCTTCCCTATTTATGAAGCAGAGAGAATGTGTCTCCTGGCCCAAGAGCTCACTGTTTTAGCTTGGTTTAATTCTCCAAAATTCTAAAATCCTCTCTCATGCTTGAAAGATTTTCCAAGACCTGAAGAGCGATGATGTTGCTAAGTCATTCCGGAAGCAAATCAACAAGAAGGAGGGGATCTGTGCCATCGGTGGGACATCGGAGCAGTCCAGTGCTGGCACACAACACTCCTACTCAGGTGGGTGCAGCTGTCCCACGCTGACAGCAGCCAGTGAGCCCCGGCTGCAGCAGCACAAACACCTGCCCACTGCTGTCCCTGCTCACCAGGGAGGCACGGCACAGGTTCCCCGCTGCTGATAACCCATTTCCCTGCACATTTTAGCAGGCACTCATTCTGTAAACTCCCCTTGCAACCAGATAGTTCCTGACTTTTTCCCATGGAGGGCACAACTCCATCAGGGCTTTTCTCCCAGCCTGTTTCTCCAAGCTGAAAGTTGGTTGCTTTTGTTACCTCCTGGGCACAGCCCACTCTGAAGCAGTTCTATGGGGAGGAGGTCCTACCCTTGGCTATCTTCTGCAGGGGCAAGAGTGGGGGACTGACTCTCTCTGGGGAAGGGAGAACAGAAGGTGCTTCCAAGGACTCCATCCACCTTCATCCCAGAGGGCACCTCCTCTGAGCTACTGGGAGCCATGTGAGCTGCTGCTGGTACAGGATAGCTGTGTTTCAGCCCTGCTGAGTTACAGGCACATCTGCCCATTACCTCTGAATGCTCTTTGTCAGACCCCAATCCTGGCCAGGCTTTTCTAGATACCCACATGAAGAGGGTAATGTACATGTAATGTACAATACAGAATTGTTTGAAGTTATGTGGGATTTCTCTTTAGCAGAGTGGTACAACAATGCTATCAAATTACAGTGAAAGCATAAATTACTCCTTGCAGGGCTTAACATCTGTACCACACATCTAAACCACATGGACTTCATTACCAGTCTCTGTAATATGCCTGATCTCATGACCCAGGCAATCCCAGAGAGTGGGAAGGGGTATTGAAGGAGTATTAACCAGCTCAAGCCCTTTGCTATCCTCAGCTCCTTTGCTTGTCTCCTGAGAGCCTCTTCCATGCAGGGTTTTGTGGATCAGTCACACCAATGGGAAAGGCTCCCCCAGGAGTTCTGCCTCTGTCAGTAAAATGATGGTAGAGGTACTGCACAGCAAACTGATGCATTTGACGTTGTGTCCACAGAGGAAGAAAAATATGCCTTTGTCAACTGGATTAACAAAGCCCTTGAGAAGGACCCTGACTGCAAGCATGTGGTGCCAATGAATCCAGAAACAGATGACCTCTTCCAGGCAGTCGGTGATGGCATAGTGCTTTGGTAAGTGATACCTTTCCTTCTCACAGATGGGAACCGTGAGTCTGCAAAAACTCACATTTCTGTTTAAACAGAACCTGCTGAATTTACATTAAGCTCAGGAGGATTTGCAGACTCAGGGCCTTGATAATACTAGGGATTTTGTGCTTCTTTTATCTTCAAAAATATAAAGCATATTTCATGGCTAATGAAAATTTTTCCTTGCCTCTAGACACTTATAGTTAGATAAAGTCAGTGAAATTTGAGGAGCTGCTTGGTTTTATTTTTGCCCAAGGACTTTTGGTGTTTCACACAAAGTGGCACAAAATAGTGAGTGCTTCCACATGTGGGAACTCAGTGCATCACCTCGGATGCTCTGAGTCCCAGGGAGAGCCCCTGGGGGGCTCAGAAGTCCTGGAATGTAGCCAAAAGTACCTGGTGGCTTGATTTTGACCCTTCGAGAGTCATACTATCTCAACATGAGGATTCACAGGTTTCTGAGGTGTAAATGGTGAAGGACAAACACTTTTTTAGACTAGAACATAGGTTTTAGGATTCTGGTACAAGGGGGTACAATGGAGACAAGATGGAGAATTTAGGCCCGACCTTGTGGTTCTTCTTCTTCTTCTTGTCATCCATCTTCTGTGTGATGTATGCACTTTGGATTGGCTTATACTAAAGGTGCACTGTTCAACAAAGGTGATGGGAATTGGTGAAAAATTGTAAATATCATACACGTAATTATCAGTATAAGAATGTTCTACCGCCCCAGGGGCGGGGAGTTTGCGTGTGGCTGCCTTGCTGGTCAGATCTCAGCTGGGCAGAAGAAAAACCTTTTAGATAAGATAAAATAAACAACCTGAGAAAAAGATCAAAAGAAGAGTCCAGACTCATCTGTTCGCTGCAGGCTGCCTGCGGACCACCTTACGCGTGTCCGACAGAGACAGGCAGCCGATCGGACATCCACAGACATTTGCTGCACAATAAACTTCTCACACAACTTCACCTTGTGGCATTCTTGGCCTCACATGTATAGTACAATCAAGTATGTAGCCCAAAATAATTGCTTAAGTATTGAGTGTGTGCCTCTGTGTATATATGTAGAAGCAGAGGGTGATAATCTATTTTTGTTAAGTAACTCTCCAGCTCTTAGACTTGTCCTACAATGTAGAGACAAAAGCTATACCTGTATTTTGTGCACACGTAGCTTAGTGTATTTCTTGTTATTTTTTTCTTTTATTTCCAGTAAGATGATCAACTTTTCCGTGCCAGATACCATTGATGAGAGAACAATCAACAAAAAGAAACTCACACCCTTCACAATACAGGTACTAAAACACAACAAAATTCTTTGCTTTTCCCCTTAGGATGCTTTTGTAATCACTTAGAGGAAAGGCTGGTTCTGCCCAACACAGTCAGGCAAAGTTCTTTGTGGCACGGTGAGATGCTCAGGTCCATGTCATAAAACCACAAAGACTTATATTTACATTTCTTTCCAAACATATGAGCAACCTGACTAACCAAAAACAACAAAAAATGTTCATCAGATCAGAGCTTTAGATGCTTTTGTGGTAGATGCCATATGAATGCAAGAGCACAGAGATAATACAGTGACCAATTGCAGTTGGAGCTCTCAGAAGGCTGAATCCCTCTTTTAAGGCATGACAATGGACTTGAACCCACAACTGCTGTTGTTGCTGTCTGATGTTCTCACCAAAATATTAACTGTGACCCTGGAAGTACCAGTGCAACATGTGCCTGAAATAAGACCATTGTTGTTGCATGCCTTTTACAGGCCAGTATTTCACCTTGAATACTGAATCCCTCTTTTATTTCTATCACATGCACATGTATATGATTTTTAAAATGGACAAAAAGGGTGTTAATTTGCACTACTTAAAGTTTATTGTGTTTCTCACAGAGCAGTATGTAGAGAGATATTTTTATATGAACAACATCTATGTACCTGGTACTGAGTATAAATGGATATATGGAATAGATATGAACCTAACCCAGTTTAGCCCTCAGCTACTCTGATTTGATGGAACATTAGCCAGACTCAAGTAAGCTCAGAAGCCATTAAATTGGATTTTTATGCTGTATACCTCATTTTTCAGTTCTAATCGTTTTGGTCAGCAGCATAACTTAATGATGCAGTTCAGATCAATCCCTGTCACATGTAGACATGATTTGATCAATACAGCTTCCACTTTAACTTAACCCTTTTACAGCTGTCTGCTGGAGAAAAGGTAATTAATTTGAAATGGTCCAATTTTTCTAGCTTATGAGAATTTAGGCTATGTCTCTCTCTGCATTTTGTATCTAATCAGATCTCCCTGTCATGACAGGAGTGCTGAAATTTATGTGAAAACCTGCAAATCTGTGTGATAAATTATATTTTCCAGGCTTCTTTGCCTGCTTTACTTGCCCTCTGTTTACAAAGCCACCTTTTTACATAGTGTAGACCTGAGGATCAGATTTTCTTATTCCTTTTATTTTAAATGGACAGGAAATGGCGAAGGAACATAATGTTCCTGAAATATCACTTTTATTTCTTCCTGTTACTGTGAATCACTGAATCCCTCAGCTTCCTCTGCACACTCCCAAACCAGGAGTCCATACTCCAAAGTACAAAAAGAAAATGTCCAGATATTACCAGTTCTGACCTTGGCTGAACCGCAAGGCTAAAAACTCATCAGGTTTATTCATACTGATTCCTGGGACAGTGTGTTCTTTGCAAACACTGCCAGCTAGCAGCTTACTTGTATCTTAGGTATCAGGGCTTTTGCAGAGTGCTTAGGGAGAGGCGAGCCTGGAATATCTGCCAGTTGATGGGGTTGTAGCTCCTTTCTTCCTCCACGTGTGCAGGACTGAGCAGAGGAGAGTTTGCCCCACGCTGAAGCTACATCTGTACTTGAGCATGAGCTTGAGCATTGGCCATAGGGCCATCCTGGCCTTGGTAACCAGGACTGAGCCAGGACATCACTGGGAATGTAAATGTATGCTCTGAGCTGCAGTGCCTTGTGATGTGAAATTTGCCATCTCTGCCAAAACCAGGTCCTTTCTGTCATTGTGTTGAGACCCAGAATATGCCAGTAATCCCCAGGAGAGTCTGAATTCCCCTGGCCCCTGTAGCCAGACATGTATCCTGGGCCACATCAAAAGTACTGTGGCCAGCAGGTCAAGGGAGGTGGTTCTGTCCTTGTATTCCACCCTGGTGAGCACCCAGAGAACCCATCTGGAGCACTGCCTCATGAAAGACATGGTTCTGTGTACTTAAATTACAGTGAAGTACAGTGAAGCTGCCTGCAGATTTCACTTGTTTTGGCTGTGCTTCCATCCTGTAGCCCCAGCTCTCAAGTCCTGCATCATTCAAAAGTTCTCATCTTTCCCTAGGAAAATCTGAATCTGGCCCTGAACTCTGCTTCAGCCATTGGGTGCCATGTTGTTAACATTGGAGCTGAAGACTTAAAAGAAGGGAAACCTTATCTGGTTCTGGGTCTTTTATGGCAAGTCATCAAAATTGGACTCTTTGCCGACATAGAGATCAGCAGGAATGAAGGTATGTATGGCTCTTCCTTTCAGTGCTCCACTGTCATCACTGCAGAGTCTTTAGGATAAAGCTCTTAAAAAAAAACCCAAACAAACTGGATTTTAATTTTTTTCTTCGAGTATTTGTTGTCTGTTTTCTTGACTGATCTAATTTTCCTTGCTTTTCAAAAGCTTCAGCACTCAAAAGCTCAAGGCTTTCTGTAGAGTTGTGTGTTCAGAGGCTTTTCGTGCTCATTGGGTCAGGAATGGTGGTCTACATCCAAGTATATTGGTGTATTGGCACTTAATCTGGGATAAGCAAATCTGCATTCAGGAAGCTTGGCTCCTTTTTGCTCTTGATTGCCAAACATCTTTCTTTGTGAAATCATAATTATAGAATCATAGAATAATTTAGGCTGGAGTGAACCTGTGCAGGTGCACCTTGGAGATCTGACTCAGCCATCCAGCTACCTGGTTTCAGCAGTACAACATCTTAAGGATAACATCTCAATGTCAGATGAGGTTGCTCAGTGCCTTTTCCAGTGTTTTCTGGGCAGCCTGTTCCAAAGCCCAACCACTCTTGTTCTGAATTTTTTTTTCTAGTTGGAATCTAGTTGAAATTTCCTTTCTGGCACCTTGTGTTCACAGTTCCTCATCCTTTTCCTGTGCCTACCGCAAAAATGCAGATCTGGCCCCTCTATAATGGTTGAAGACAATACTTGCTCCCCTCTCAAACCTCTTTCCAGGCTAAACAATCCCAGTTTTCTCATCTTCTTCTCTTATATCACAAACTTCCATCCAAACATTTTTTTGTCCTTCCACTAAACTCGCTTCAGTTTGTCAATGTCTCTTTTGTACTGGGGAGCCAGAAACTGGACACAGAATTCCAGGTGTGTCTCACCAATGCCAAAATTCTCCATGAAGTAGCTTCATCATGAAGGCTGTGGGTGTACCTGCAGTCCACACAGCACCTCATCTTGCTGCTTTGTTCACCATGCCTCTGGATAGTCCCTCACCCAACAGTGACACTCCTTTCCTCCAGTTTCTGTGCAGCTGTTACCTTCATTGCCTCACCCTTTCCTTCCACATTTCTGTCCCTTTCATTGCCAAAGCCACCAGCTCCCATTCCTTTGTAGGTAGCCTTGCCCTACTTATTTGCTATTTTTTTCCTTATTTGGTATTTTCTCCTTCACTTTTCATCTAAGACTTCATCTAAGGCTAGACAAGCCAAAAAAATTCTGATTTTTTTTCAGGTTCTCTCCTTCCCTCATAACCTTCTCTGCAGCTTTTTCAGTAAAACTCCCCTTTCTTGAACATGGGACCCTATATTTCCAATGAGCTTTCATGAACACATGGTATCAAGGCAGTAATATATCCCAACCACTATGGGAATTACCTGGGATGCACTTAATATCATGTTGGATTTTCCCCATGTCATATCAAATGAGGCTCAGAGTAGCCTGGAAGACATCTAATCCACTCAGGTTCCCATTCTTCATTCATATAAGCTTTTAGCTAAAAGCAGTTATTCATATTAATTCCCCAGTGAATGTCTTTGAACATGGCACTATTAAATTGCATTCCGTTTTTATTAGTGTCATCTAGTTCATTCTGTCTGATTTCCTGATCGTCCTCTGTATTGACTATGCCATCTATTGACTGTCATCTTCACATTTTTAGCATGTTGCAAGTATTTGTGCCGAGATAATTGATGCAAAAAAAAAAAAACCAAACAAAAAAAACAACAAAACAAAAACAAAAAAAAAAAACAGGAGAAAACATTAATCCAAAAATCAATCCACAATCAACTCCACAAGAATCCTTTTTCCAGCCTTCTGTCAGTGTCAACACTGTTCTCTTCATAAAATCCTCTGTCTACTTTCAAATGCTTCTATTATCCTCCTCTGGTCCAGTTTAACCCCATTGCACCCTCTATCAAATTATCTGTGTAACTCCAATTATGGTATGTCTCCACTGTTTTCTTTATGTAGCCAATCCATAATTCTTTCAAGGTCTGACAAAAGATACTGGAAGAAAATCAGAGCAGTGTAATGCACTCTCCTTTTTTTACCACTATAATAATTAGTTTCCATGTTAGTTCTTTTCAAAACTAGTTCTAAAGCCTTTCATGGTCCAAAGTTTCAAGGGTCAATCCTCCCATCCTGCCTATTCCTCCTCTTATGAACATAATATCAATTTTTCTATATAAATAGGCTATCTCCTCAATTGACAGATAAATTAGCCCTACTGGCCCACAAGCCCATGAGGTCATGTGCAAGTATTCCAGAACGCCTGTGTGAATCCAGTTTCAGTGTGAAGGTCACTGAGATTTCTTTAATCTAAGCTGCAAAAAGCCTGTGTTCATATTTTCATTCAAAGCTTGCCCCTGTGCTCACCATCACTGTGTCCAGCTCTGCACTTCTCAGCACAGGGAAGACTTGGGCCTGTTGGAGTGGGTCCAGAGGAAGGCCACAGAAAGGCTCAGGGTGCTGGGGCACTCCTATGAAAACAGGCTGAGAGAGCTGAGATTGTTCAGCCTGCAGAAGAGAAGGTTCCAGGGAGACCTTATTACAGCCTTCAAGCTCCTGCAGGGGCTTATGAGAAAGATGACGACAAAATTTTCAGGGGGGCCTGTTGCAATAGCAAGAGGGGTAATGGTTTTAAACAAAAGAGGGTAGATTTATACTGGATATGAGGGAGGAATTTTTTGCAATGAAGGTGGTGACACACTGGCAGAGGTTGCCCAGAGAGGTGGTAGATGCCCCATTCCTGAAAACATTCAAAGTCATGTCAAATGGGGCTTTGAGCAAACTGATTTAGTCGAAGATGTCCCTGCTCATTGCAAACCTTTACAGCTTGTGGGCAGTTCTTAGACCACACTGAAATTGTCTTCCTTGACAATGAATGTGATCCACTATTAGATACACAAATTACAACCCTGGACTCATTTTATTGATGAGACCCTTTTTCTGTTTACGTCCTCTGTCATGCTAACCCAGCTTGAATTTTGGCAACATTTTGGAACTCACATTCAGAAACTAGGGTAGGAAAACGTAAAAGAGAGAAAACAGTTATACATTTTCCTCAACAAGTATTCACATCATCATTTTAAATTTTTTTCTTTCCTGCTTAGCCTTGATTGCTCTTCTGAGAGAAGGAGAAAGCCTGGAGGATCTGATGAAGTTGTCTCCAGAGGACCTGCTGCTGAGATGGGCAAACTATCACCTGGAAAATGCAGGCTGTAACAAAGTCAACAACTTCAGCTCAGACATCAAGGTATGAGAAATACTGACCAACAAAAGCAAAACAGCAGATCTACACCCAAATTCCTGCCCTCCATACAGGGATTGTGCACTGAAATTCTCCAAGCAGCTGAGACTGCTTTGTCAAGCACATGGAGCTGGGTACATAAAATGCTTTCTTTGGGGTTTACCTTTGCACTCAGTAGTATTCCTCCTCTTCCTCCTGACCTCCCAGTCATCACTGCCAGCTCCTGCACACCAGATGCTGGGGAAAGAAATGGCTGATGATTCTGGACAGGGCATATGGGCATCGTATTTTCAGTTCCTTGCCTCTATTGCTCACCTCCTTTCCAAATCTCCCTAAATAACTCTTGACCTGACTTTTGTTTGGAAAACACTTACTCAAACATGTAGAGATAGATGATTGGGCATTTCTAATTCCCCCACTTGATCTTTCTTTCACCTGGGCTATGTGCTCCTCTGTCCCAACATTTGCTATAGCCCTGAATGCAGTTTTCTGTGAGTTTTAATTCACTGGGACTATTGAAAATACTACAGCTAGACTGGGAGACACTTGCAAGGGTGGGTCTGTAGTCTGGGCAACATTATTTCATACACTCAGAACCTCTTGGGCTTGTGGATGCAGATTTCAGCAGAGCTTTCTCAGTAGGACCTTCGTTGTTCCCAGACAGATGTAGCTAAACCTCAGTGGTGCCCACTGATGAATTTCAGACACTAAAATCCAGTGTGAGGCCCAGACAGCATCTCAGAGATCTGTAGAGGGTGTATAAGGGATGGTATCTGAGCTGGCTTACAAGAAAGCCAGGGGCTAGCCAGCACACCAACCTCACCAGCCACGACCTGACTTGCCTGCTCCCAGAATAGCATGGGAAAATCCAGCTCCTGAGGCTCCTGGTTGTAGGCTTCACTAGGGACTGAAGCATAAGCACAAGCATTTAATTGAAATACAGAGAAAAACACCTGGGAAGGCAACAGGAGGGGTAGAGAGTCACATTTGATAACACAATTTTTATTGTAACAGATTTTTGGTTGACTGATGGAGGTGACTGGAGAATATCCATGAAAACGGAAGGGAATGGAGTCTTTCCCATCTTTCTGTGTGCTGGCCAAAAAGAATATTTTTCAACTGATTAAATCCTATCTACAACTGAAAGCTAAATCACAATTCTGGTGTTTACAGCTGGAAAATAAGGAACACATTTACAAGATTTCAGTGTTTTCAGACATTCTCTAAGTCTGTCTCCTCACCTCACTTCTGTTGTAAATAACCATTTCCTAGATAAGGTGCATAGTAATGTAGATGTAAAATATTTAAAATAATTCAGGTTGTCTGCTTAACATTTTGAAGAGCACCAGTTGGGTTAGTTAGTCAAGTCCCTAGACATTAACATGTAGCTTTATTTTCAGTTCTTTGAGCTGTTTTTGAAGTGAGTTAATATTTTCCACATATGGAAGCAGCGTTGCATTCCACAAAAGATTGAAGACACAACATGATAAATCCTTGTCTTGTTCCTGCCCTTTTGCCTGAAAAATACTGATATTGCTGTCAACTTTTGTTGTTAACAATTGTTGTTAACTTTCGTCCTTGAAAACTGTGCTTTCTCTTCCACAACTATTCCAGCCTTGCTTTGAAATCCACTTTAAATATCTGCTTTCTCCTTTTGCATTTTCTTTTATTAAATGCTCAGCAGCCTGACTTCTACAGCATTATAAAGGTATGCATTTTCTTATCTCTAATTTTATGTTCAGATTAAGTAAATTCTGATATCTTTTTGTTACTGCTGCCTTTTCTGTAAGTTCAACACACAGCATTTCTGTCTCGTGTTGGGCATTCTCCAGCATACATATATTGGCTCAGGGAAGAAATAGATCTGGCAAACACAGCATAAAGTAGGAATTGCTAAGTGCTTCCAGCTTAATTAATTTAATTATGTAGCCCAATGATCGATGTAATAAAAATGAAGCATGCAGGCACATTGTTCAGGGGAGCACTGGCATGCAAAGGGCTGAGCTTTAGATGTAATTTTTCTTCCCTTTAATTTCTGTCTGTCACAGGACTCAAGAGCTTATTACCATTTGCTGAACCAAGTCGCCCCCAAGGGAGATGAAGAAGGCATTCCAGCTATTACTATTGACATGTCAGGATTAAGGGTAAGATGAGATAAGTTTGGAGTAAATGCCAATATTTTCTGTCCATTACTTGCATTGCTGGCCAACACAAGGCTGCACTGGGATGTCAGAATGAGCAAATTCTTTCTTGCATTGCAACATGATCTTGTATTTCAGAAATCAAAGCTTCCAAAGAATTAAATTATGTGTTTGGATTTTTGTTAGATAATAACTCTGAAACTTCAGCAACCATTTAATGGTGAATGTCCTAACACTGACTACTAGCATGTAACAAGTGTATTGAAATACATTTATCTGTGAATTTCATCAGACCATCACATTCATATGGAATATGGCTGTAAAAGCAATATGGTGAGGTGGCTGAATCGTAGGCGAAGCTCATTTGAAAACACAGACTAGCCATTAGTAAAAGTGGGAATGGGAATAACTATAAATCCATCAAGGAGCTGCTTTAGCCGCTAGATCCCCACAAGGAGAGCCAGGTGGGGGTGGGTGCAGAGCTGGGCTGGGGTGAGGCTGATGTCCCGTTTGTGCCGGGCAGGAGAAGGACGACGTGCAGCGAGCCGAGTGCATGCTGCAGCAGGCCGAGCGCCTCGGCTGCCGCCAGTTCGTCACCGCCACCGACGTCGTCAGGGGCAACCCCAAGCTCAATCTGGCCTTCATCGCCAACTTGTTCAACAAATACCCTGCCCTGCATAAGCCAGAGAACCAGGACATCGACTGGGGCTCCATTGAAGGTCAGGAAAATGCAAATATCGTGCGGTGCACCATGATATCACCCATGTTTTTCTTTCTTTTCTTGGTTCAGTACGCTGTAAATTCAGTTAGGGTTTCTTCCCAAAACACATTACTGAAGTGTGGTGTTCTGCAGGCCTTTGATTGATGTGTCTGTTGTTTTAGGTGAGACAAGGGAAGAAAGGACATTTAGGAACTGGATGAACTCCCTAGGCGTTAATCCACGTGTAAATCACTTGTATAGGTAAGGTGAGGCATTACACTCCCTTCAGATGATAAATACAGCCAGCAAGTTGTTTGCAAGAACATAAAAACTTTTAGGCCCTGTAACGATGTATGCTGCTTTGTGTTTCCCAGGAAACTAAGTTTACCTCTGCTAATAGTTGAGTCGTGTTTCTTTCCTCTGTTCTTTGGACAATGATATATCTTTTTTGTTGTTTTCAGTGACCTGTCAGATGCCTTGGTTATCTTCCAACTCTATGAAAAGATCAAAGTGCCAGTAGACTGGAACAGAGTGAACAAACCACCATATCCTAAACTGGGTGGCAACATGAAGAAGGTACAAAAAGCTAGAATAGCTCCAGTAGTGATGCCTTATCCTCAGTGAATGCCTAAATCATTTCAAACAGCAATGTAGGTACTCATGTTGCTATCCGGTCCCAAGGACAACACCTTAAATTACTTTTGTGCTTAGTCAGTGGATAATTTTTCATTCTGAAAAAGAAATATAGATTAGACTCACTCGCTCTGTTGACAGGTGAAAAATATTTGTTAAGTAAAAAGACTTGACAACTTTTGCATCAGTATTTAGAAACTGTATTTGCAGATCCCTTTTGCTTCTGCTTTAGGCACTGATTGTAATGCATCTGGACCGTGAGATGCATGGCACCAGCTTAATTGCAGCTGTCTGGATCACTGCCCTCCACATCAAATGAAGACAGTGATGATAAGCATTCTTGATCAGATGCATCAAGAACTGATCACATAGTTGCTGTTAAATGCAAAGCTTTCTTCCAACTATCTGGATGAGTAATTGCATCCAGTTAGACCAGAGTGATCAACCAATCTAAAATATTGGCTGGGACACTAATCTTTTATCTCAGTGCAATGCCATAATGCTGCAGGTACCCATGAGCCATACACTTTTGTTTTCCAGGGTAATCTGCTTTTCAGGCCCTGATAATGAGGTACAGCATTTTCTTCTATGTTAAATGTTCAGAATGGTATTTTTGAGATGGATCTGCTGCTGGTAGTCAATCAGCTGTTTTATCACAGAGCCCCAGTGTTCCTGTTTGCCCAGGAGGATCTGGGCTGAGTGATCCAAAGAATTTAAAGTAACAGTGTCTTATCTTCTTCCTTTTTTCTTTCCTCTATTTTTGACCCTGCTATTTACAGCTTGAAAACTGCAACTATGCAGTGGAACTGGGAAAGAATCAAGCCAAATTTTCCCTTGTTGGCATTGCTGGGCAAGATCTGAATGAAGGAAACCGTACGCTCACGCTGGCCTTAATCTGGCAGTTGATGAGAAGGTAGGTTAGGAGCCACCAGCCTCAGAGCATTTTGGTGTGCTCAGTTTACATTGCAGCAGTTTCCTGATGTTCTCACTGAGGAGGCTCTACAGGCTACAGCCTTCTCACTCCTTCATTTGCACTTCAGTGCCAAGGCAGAGTGACCTTCTGCTCACCCCTAGTTCAGGGTGTGATCAGAGCACATCTTGTGGGCAAGGCCATTACAGTCAGCTCATGCAGATTATTGTTGTCACTATCTGCATAGCAACAAGAAATGTTTATTGCATAGAAGAGAGAAAAAGAAGTTAAAAGGTCTCTGTATCAGAGAATGGGGACAGTACCCCAGAAACAAGGAATTGATGCAGAAGTTTTGTAAGCTGCTCCCTGAATTGGGCACAACTAAGTACCTCTCCCCAGTTTAATGTAGTTCTCTATGTGTGTATGTTTCTGTGTTTAAGAGTGCCATAACTGAAATTAAAGAGGCCCAGTAGTTAGGAACTGAATACAAACAAAATTCAAACTATAGAGAAAGGTATAGGTTTATCAGTAAGGTAGTTAAAATAGGGATGAGGTGATTACTTACCATCCGTTTGGGATATCTTTCCAAGGTGTATGCTGATATATAAGCAAAGGCTTGTTTTGTTGCTGATATATATCCAGGCTTGTTTTTATGCAGAAGGTCAGTCTTAGGTGAGCAGAAGGATTCTTCTATCTCCAGATCTATCTTCTATCTCCAAACTCAGTGATTATTGTTTAAGCACTATGACGATGAGTAATTTACAATGACATACATTAAGAGGAATTCCAGGAATTTTAAGTAACCAAAAATTTTAACATTCCCAAAACAGTGATTAAGGAATTGTGGATGAATTAAACTCCTTAGTTTAATTATTGTGTTATAAAATAAATCATATGCACTGGGAGTATATGTGAGACAGAGGAATATCAGATCATTGGGAAGATCTCAGACATGCTATGCACATAGAGCACAGTTCTGTGGTTACAGCAGACTTTGAGCAAATATCCTGGCTTCCCACTTAAGGTACACCCTAAATATCCTTGAAGACATTGGTGGTGGAGAGAAGGTCAATGATGAAATCATTGTCAGCTGGGTCAATGAAACACTCACTGCAGCTGGGAAGGATTCAACCATCTCCAGTTTTAAGGTACAGGATTTTCTGAAGTCTCTGCTGAGGAATCTCTCATTAAATGTGCTTCTGTGTGTGATATATAAATGTGTGTATGCATATACACACACACTATACATTATGACATAATTCATTCCATAGTTTGATTCTTTTTTCATTCCCTTTCAAAAGCTTGTTCAAATACACGGGTTTTATTTAAGGAACTTTCTTGTGAAAAAAGTAATAGAAATATGATATGAACACTACAGAAAACACCTTGAATTTCAGTTTGGCTTGGGAAATCAAAGGACAGAGACAGGAATGATGACTGGAATTAAGAAAGAACTGTTGTGCTGCTGGTTATGAATCAACAGCAATTACAAATGGCAGTATTAAAATGAACAATAACAATACATTCATAACCTGGTAGTACCATCCAGGGGTACCTTGCCATATTTTGCAAGGTACCATACAAACACAGAGATGGACCAGTTCTAGAGGACTTCCAATTCCACTAACGTATTTATGACACTTCCCAAGCTAGGAAGCACTCAGTGGATATAAATCAGCAGTTTGCACCAGGCAAGAACAAATCCATCAAACTTCATGTAATGAGTTCAGGAATCACACAGCTGGTCCCTCTCACCCCTCCCATCAGTAGATGTCATCTCCCCACAGGAAGCAAATGCACTAGCCCAGCACCCCATCTTTTGCTTTAATGACATTGTATTCTATGACAAGCTGACCTTGCTTCATGGGTGAGGGAAAGGCTGTGGTGTCGTCTACCTGGATGTTCGTGAAGCCTTTGACACTGTTTACCACAACATTCTCCTGGAGAAACTGGCTGCACATAGCTTGGACAGTTGCAGTTTGCTGGGTTAAAAACTGGATGGCCAGGCCCAGAGAGTGGTGGTGAACAGAACTACATCCAGCTGGCAGCATGTCACCACTTGTGCCCCCAGGGCTCAGTTTTTTGGGGACATTTCACACGTTTATTGATGGTCTGGACAAGCAGATCAAGTGCATCTTCAGTTGGTTTGCAGAAGACACCAAGCTGGGTGGGAATGTCCATCTACTGAAAGGCAGGAAGGCTCTGAAGAGGGATCTGGATGGGCTGGATTGATGGACCAAGGCCAGTTGTATTAGGTTCAATGAGGCCAAGTGCTGGATCCTGCACTTGTATCACAACAACCCTGACAGTACTACAGGCTTGGGGAAGAGTGGCTGGAAAGCTGCCCAGCAAGAAAGGACCTGGGAGTGCTGGTCAACAGTGGCTGAATGTGAGCCACTGTGTGCCTAAGTAGCCAAGAAGGCCAATGGCATCCTGGCCTGTATCAGCAATAGTGTGGCCAGCAGGAGCAGGGCAGTGATTGTGCCCCTGTACTCAGCCACACCTTGAATCCTGTGTCCAGTTCTGGGCCCCTCACTACAAGAAAGACACTGAGGTGCTGGAGCCTGTCTAAAAGGCAACAAAGATGGGAAAGGCTCTGGAGCATAAATCCTATGAGGAGCAGATGAGAGAGCTGGGGTTGTTTAGCCTCAAGGAAAGGAGGCTCAGGGGAGACCTTATCACTTTACAACTGCCTGAAAGGAGAGTGTAGCCAGGTCAGGGTCAGTGTCTTCTCCCAGGTAACGAGTGATAGGACAAGAGGGAATGGTCTTGAGTTTGCAAATGGCATGGGAAAGTTTAGGTTGGATATTAGGGGAAGTTTCTTCCCTCAAAGGGTTGTCAAGCCCTGGAACAGGCTGTCTAGCGAAGTGAGTCACCATTACTGGAGGATTTAAAAGATGTATAGATGTGGTGCTTAGGGACATGATTTAGTGGTGGACTGGGAAGTGCTAGATTAAGGGTAGACTTGATCATAACAATCTTTTCAAACCTAAACGATTCTATGATGTTTCATCCCTTGGGTAAAACAAAAAAATCCTAGAAAGAGTTCTTAGTCTGCCTTAGATAAAAAATAAGCAGCCTTTTGTGAAGATCTAAATGGTATTTGACTGAACTGTCCATTGCTCTTGAGTCTAGACTCTGTCTTTGTGGGAGTTCTGTCATCCTGTTCTTGCATTTAATTTTATTTTTTGTCTATGCAGGATAGCAAAATCAGCACCAGCATGCCAGTCCTGGATCTCATTGATGCCATTCAACCAGGGTCAATCAAGTATGACCTCTTGAAAACAGAGGACCTGAATGATGAGGAGAAACTAAATAATGCTAAGTATGTTTCTGCCAAATGACACTTAGCATGAATTACCTGCTCAGGCTGGCCTGACTCTGTCTTTAAAAACTACTCTGCTGTTATTTTCATCTGGCACAACCTCATGTGAGGAATACCACCTGAGTTAGAAGCATGAAGTCTGGGAGTTAGGTAGTAAAAAGAGTATCAATGGAAATGCAGTGTGTAATGTTGTAGTTCCTGCTTCATAAATCCCTTGAAAGGATTGAAATCACTTGGTTTCACAAGCTCATATTTTCTCATATTAATTTAAAATTCTTTCAGAGATCAGGGAACAATGCCAACAAACAGTGAACAGGGATTAGTGACAGCTCTTTGGTACCTACAGGTAGAACAAGGGCATATTTAAGAGAGAAAGGGGAGGACAGGATTCATGCCTGAAAAACTGCTTCTCTAGATGTGGATATTGATTTTTTTTCACTGAATGCAAACAATTTCCTAGCAGAGAGTCAATTCTGGGGGCATCTCCCTCTCCTTTCAGAGTTAGACAGATCACCTCCTGGTCTGATCCTGAGTTTAATTTCTCCTTTTCTATGCAGTAACTACAAAGGAGAAAAGGATGACTGTAAAGCAATCAGAGTTGCCATTATTTTTGTAAAGACTTTTCCCACTGTTCATTTTCCTTCCATTTCCTACCATCTGTTCTTTTACTTTTCCTGCAATCCTATGTGAGTTTTTCTCTGTACTTTATTTCTTCATTCCTCTGCTGTTCTTTTTCTCATTTCCCACACCTGTTCCCCCACATTCCCAATGCTTCTCTGCATTATGGGGAAAATTTTACAAATGTATGTGCTCTGAAGTGGAAATAACCTGGGATTTTCTAGCTTTAAAAAAAAAAAAAAAAATAGAGAGAAGAGACAACTCACTGGAGAACAGCCAGTGGCTCTGAGCAGGGAGATGGGAATGTCAACTTGCACTTTCTGGGTATGACTGAAATAAGTCCCCAAATGTTGATTTCCAACAATACTGATTTCCACTGACATCAGCCTTCTGCTTCTATCCTTGCAAGTTTGTTTATGTGCAAAGTCTGAGTCTCAGAGATTGAGGGGGAGCAAGATCCTAATGACTGGTTTTGAGCATAATCTTTTAGGGGATGGAAGATTAAATATTTTGTACCAGGATCTGACCTGCAGTCTCCCATCCTGCAGGTAATCAGTGCTCTAACCAACAGGGAATGCACTCTGCCTTTCATTAGAAATGTAGTTCTTTATGAATCTGTCTCATACATTCCTATAGAAAAGTTTAGCTTTGGTAAATCAGTGAAACCCACTCTGGTATTAATCATGTAAAACACTTAACAGGGGGAAAATTATTGCTACTGCACTAATTTCTGTCTTTATTTTTCTCTTTTTTTTTTTTTCCCACTCCTGCAATGCAGATATGCCATCTCTATGGCAAGAAAAATTGGAGCAAGAGTCTATGCCCTTCCAGAAGACCTGGTTGAAGTAAAACCGAAAATGGTCATGACAGTGTTTGCTTGCCTTATGGGAAAAGGAATGAAGAAAGTTTAAAGCACAAAAGACTTGCACTGATGCCTGTTATTCACCCTTTAGATTCCTTCAAACTGGATGCTGTTCTCTGTATCAAATAAATATGCAGGGTGCTCATGCTTTTAAGGCATGAATGTTATACATGGTTCCAGGCCATACAGAAGTTGTGTATTCACATGTATCCAGGAAATACTTTGTTGCTTGATTTCTTTGCCTTATTTTCCACT
Source organism: Urocynchramus pylzowi (assembly GCA_013397555.1). Lineage (NCBI taxonomy): Eukaryota > Metazoa > Chordata > Aves > Passeriformes > Fringillidae > Urocynchramus > Urocynchramus pylzowi. The sequence goes on along the minus strand of VZRH01004719.1, from coordinate 3,256,296 downwards.
TTGCTAGCTATAACCATTTCATATTCCTAAACAAGTTTTGGACACTGAGGCCTAAGCATATCCTTTCATTAATGGATAGATAGCAGGGTTTTCTGCGAGAGGTCATCCAGTGACAGACAACTTTTAGGACTATGAAATGTTATACTCTGCTTCTGCCTGAAAATGTCGTCATGCTTTTTGTAGCATTTCTGCCACACTTATCTTCACTTTGCACCTGGGATAACAAAACAGGTTTCCTCAAGCCAATGCAAGTAGTAGTGACTATTTCTGGAGCAGTAGGATCCTCTGAGGAAATTCTTGTGGAAAGAAAGAAGTGTTTGGTGTCTGTGATGTGTTGCTGGTATGTAAACTGAGCAGTACTTTCCCCTGCAAGTTATGCCTCTGCCATCCATGGCATTACTCACAGATTACATTACTGCTCAATGAAAAAAACACACTGCAGCCTGGTCCTCCAAGAACACCCAAACTCTGGAACTTTTGCAACAAACATTCTCCAAGGGATAATTCATTTTTATGTCATAATACACTTTAAAAAGATTGCAAAGCATGATAGAAATGAAAGCCATGTTAAAGAAACGAAGGGAATGTACTCAGTAGCAATACAATGAGAAGTGAACAAAGGGATGCAGAATGACATATTTATGTAGACAATAAAAATTCAACTCTGTTAAGTTCACAGACTTGCACTCAAGGGGCTGTGGTTCTGATTCAGGAGAGCATTTATGTCTGTGCTAGAATAAGAAACACGTACTAAAATGCTCCCCTGAACCCAGGCTGTGATCCTCAACAGAGCTAAATCAGCTTTGCTTTGCAGCTAACAAGGCACTGTAAATTTGCCTCAGTTGAGGTCCTAGCCCTGTCTATGGATAGTCAGTGGGATATATTTGCACTGAATCTCTTCCTTGGCATGAGACATTTACTGGCCTTTATGTGGATTTACTGTGGTGAAATGCAGAAGGAGGGAATTTTGCCTTAATGCAATCCCGTTGACACAGTTCTCTCCCTCTCCCCCTCCCTTTCCTCCAGCCCTTCAGAACTGCCTTAACAAAGAACCAATATTCTATGACATGAGAAGTCTCTCCAAATAAAATGTTCTATAAAGCCAAATGTGTAGTCCTTGTTTTTAGTAGTGGATGTGCTAGTCGGTGTGTGTTGTGGAGCTGAAATGGGGACAGAGGTAAAAATAATCTGTGGGCTCACTGAGAATGTGTCTTCTGCATTGTTATTGAAACCACACATTGCAGAGAATGGAAAGAATTATTTCCTAGACCATTTGTGAGAATGCCACTCTGAGACACTGCCAAAGATGGGACATTGTTCTGGCTGGACTTCCAGTATGATTTCCCCATTTGTTGCACTGCCCAACATCCTCTTCCTTTGCCCACATACCCATAAATTATGCTTCTTTAAGCATTCTGCAATGCAAATCTACTGCTTTGTTTCTGCAGGAAAGGCCAGTTCCTGATCCTGATCAGATCTGACTGCCCTGTTCCTCTTAAGAATTTTATAGAGGATGGGAAAAGCACAGCATCCTAAAACACATTCTGTCTGGTTCCAGTATTTCCCAGTGGTGGCAGAGGAGGAGAACATCCAAAGTTTTATACAATGGAGATGTCACCCCAGCTCATTGCCCAGGAAGGGGGAGTTACGAGACCATGGCCCCTACACCACTCCTCCTCTTTTCAGGGGTAGCACCTTGCCAGGGAAAAGGGGTGGCACTGAAAAGGCAGCTCCTCTCCCCTTGTGATTGACTTGGAAGTCCTTGAGAGGTAAACCAGAGAGAGGAAACTGTGACTGCAGAGCTTCTCTCAGGTGGGATGACCATGTATTGTGTGAGTCACATGCACATGTGTGCGTTTGCAAAATGAAGGGGCCATTTTTTGTTGGATAAATGGTGTGGATCTGAAAGGGCTGGGTAATTCTGCCTGAAGACAGCCCTGCTTCAGGCTCCTTGTTTCAGGCAGATGGTCTCACCCCCGACTCAGGGGCAGTCATCAAGGATGAAGTAGATGACAGATTGGACATGGCAGCAGAACCAGGGTGAGAAGGATGGCTTTTCCCTTGACCCCAAATGAATGCAGGTGTTTGCCATCCCCAGAGAGCAGAAGGGATTTTCAGGCATTTTCCATTCACCAGCTCTTAGCAACTCAGCTTTTTGCACAGGGGTAGGATTTTTAGAGGAGTCTGCTGAGACCGGCAGAGAGGAGGCTTCCATACATCACGCATTTTCACTAGGCAAGGCGTAGGACTTCTGGGGCTCTGGGGACTGAAAACTGCCTGTGCCTCAGGCTCTGGAGAGGGGCCAGGTGATATACGGGGTTATTTGAATCACGTTTTGCGGAAGGGGCTGATTTTCCTCCTCCTCAGCATCCCAGCACCGTGGCACGCATCCCTCCGGGTGGGCAGTGCTCTGCCCGCAGGCTGCTTTTGGGAGCAGCATCGCTGGGCGCCGGCCCGCAGCTCTGCAGCAGGGACAGCGAACCACGAGATGGCACTCGGTGCACCCGCAGCCCCCGACAGCGGCAGGCAGCGGCACTGCGATCCTCTGAGAAACGCAGGAAAAATCGGATCCTGAGCTCTCGGCACAGCGCCAGCACTCGCCAGTGAGCGAAAGGGAGTAAGTGCTGCTGGCAGGGATACCACTGTAAATACCCACCCGATCTTCAGCGCTGGCTCTGGAATCTCACTTGAAAGACGAACCTGTCACGGCGCCGAAGGTGTGGGAATAGCTGCGTTCCGGTACAGGAGTATAAATGTTTTCACTTTTCTGTTTAATTGAGTATTCTTACTTATTTGATGGACTTGAGGTTTTGCTTTCATGAACTGGTAATAGCAGCCTGTGATAAAGGCCTCTCTCAGCAGATGCTGAAGGCGTTAAGCCTATGACAAACATCACTAAAAATACCAACCGGGATCCGGAATTTTTTGCTGTTGCTTTCCTCAAACTTTTTCCATCCCTCTCAGAGAAAGCAGCTGTCTTTGGGATTCACTCCCAAATCAAGCTGGCTTTGTAAGCACTTCCATTATTGGTTTTCATTGCACAATTAATCATAATTTTCAATGCTTCAAAAAGGCTTAGACATTCATACGAATAAAAATAAAGCATCAGCATTTAGACTAAATAGGAGAAAAAACCATGAGGGCAATCAATCCACATGCTTCAGGGTACAGTCTTATCACCAGATGGACTTAGAAGGAAATGTCCCCCTACAGAGCAGTAAAGCATAATTAGGTGTATGATGAGGATTTTACACCTTCTTGTAAATCATCTACCTTAGCTAGAAATCATCTGTTCTAGCCTTAGAAAGGGGACAGCAAGCAGTATGGCTGGCTGCTGTGCTCTTGTAGAGATAATGTTGTTTGTATTTCCTCCGGATCTGGGACTGAACCAAAACCCCAACCTGACATCACTTGTTCTTCTAATTGCAGCTTAATTCTGTCATGAGCCTAATAACAAACTTCAGGTCTTGGTGTCCACTGCTGCCTAAATGAGCAGCAGCTTTGATCTGGCTTCTGCTTGGAAAATAGGTCTCTGTCAGCTGGCTGCAAAAAGCACAGGAGCAGCACTGGTCCTACACCAAGTACCAGTGATTGCTGCTTTCAGCTTGATGGAAAAATGGATCCTGGTGCCTCTGATCCCGCAAACCCATATGCTGAGTTGTTCAGAGTCAGCTCTCTGTCTTCTCACACTTCTGGCAGCTTCTTCCACCATATGAAGAACAGACTTGCCAGGAATTTGGGAGCATTTTCCTTCAGGCTGCTCGGCCACTTAAGCCCAGCTCTTTTCAAGCAAGCAGACAAGGCAAGCAGCAGAGAGTAGCACCACTGAATGCCTAACTCTCATTGCCTGCTGTGTGATGAGCCACTTTGGAGCTAAAATTTATCCACAAACCTAAGAAGCTGTTCATTAAGCAGGACATGAATCAGAAGAGCACCGTGTACTGGTAAGGTGGCATCTGTGGACTTCGTACAGCTTAATGTGAGAAAACAGTGAATTAGGGCCAAGCTCACATTATAATGCTCTCAATTTTTTTTACAATTGTCAATCAGTGCATGGTGGTGGTTCTCTTCTGCCACCAGGAAAAACGTGATATTCCCCTGGTAATTCCTTTGCTGCTCTGGAAGTAACACACAGCTCTTAGTTCTCACCAAGTAAAACGTCTGTATTTATAAAGGACTGCTTTTCATTGCATCTTATTTGCTTTTTGTGGCCTGATAACTCTTCAAAGTGCTTTATGGGAAACCTAATTTGTTCACAGAGTGCAAACTACTATTACTATTCCAGATCCATGATAAATTGTCCAAAGCTGAGAAAGGCCAGAATTCACACAGGCCATCTGCTCACAGGTAATGCTATGTTTGAAATTCATGAAAAGAGCAGAAAGCTACATAACCAATCCCACCTAGACACACTGAACTCCCTCAGGAGAGGCACTCATTTAGTGCATTTGTTAAGGATCTAAGGAAATTCTAATTTCTATTTCTAAGGAAATACAGCAATGATTATCTGAAAATGAATAAAGCACAGAGAGGAGCCCCACACATCCACTCCGGAAATCTCCTAGCAAGTGCTTCGCATGCATGGTGCTGCTTTGATTCATGCAGGCAGAAAAGCAACGTGAAAATGAAAAGCAAGACACCCTGCATGTCTGAGAGGTGGTGAACAGGACTTAGGAGCATCAGCCTTGCCATGCCTTCTCCTCAAGGCCTGTGTTTGCTCGGGTGTCAGTGAAACCATCCTGTGGTTAGGTAATGTGCCAGTGAAAGGCTCAATCAGCAGGGAAAACAGACATTCCTGAGGAGGGATGCAAGCCCTGCCCACCAGTCCTACATCCACTGCTTGCTGCACTGTCAAATCACAATTGGCATTAGGAAAATGTGGCCTCAGTGTCCCATAATGCTTCTCAGACCTACCTGGGGTGATGCTATCCATGCAGTGATCAAATCTTGCATACCAGTCTGTCATGGGTTGACTCTGGTGCAATGTCAGTGTCTCCATGAAAGTACATTTTTTAGAGTGGCTATTGTGAGATGTGACCCGAAACATAGCAAAGCAAGCTCTAATTTGGGGATAAAGAGAAGAAACTTTATTAATCTACAACATAATGAAAAGAAAGAAAGAAAGAAAAAAAATCACACAAAATTGTAGTTGTTTGACTGCAACTTTCCCAAAAACTCACCTCCTTGTCAAACCAGGACATTGTCAAATGCCTCTAGAAAATTTCCAAATTTGTAGAAACTTCTCAAATTTGCAGTTGGAGCCAGATTCTAGAGCAGTGATGGGTGTCTCTGCAGTGTAGATCTGCTTGCACAAACTGATGGTGGTGGGGACCACAACAGCTGAGATGGGTGAATGAAAGAGGGCAGGATCTTTGCTCTATGGGGTTTCTCTCCACAAGCATCCCCAAACAGGCCCAGCCATCTTTCAAACAGGTCCCAGCATTGTCCAAAAACCTGAAGGAAGGGTCCACTCTTCTAATCTCTGCCAGATGCCATGCAAGAAATGTGAGCAAGTGCAAGGAGTGCAAAGAAGAAAGAAAATTATCTTGATCCAGCCAGAGACAGGCAGAACACATCACTACTCCAGGGCTAATTGCATTCTGGATATGTGTACACATAACCTTTGTACGTAGAGAGGGAGACAGGTGTGCATTCATTCACGTGCAACTTGGCCAAGTGTGCTCTCTGGAGGTGGCACTTGGACACCTTCCTCAAGTGCTCAGAAGTTCTGCTTGGAGTGCTCCTGGGACTCTCTTTGATCTCCTTTGTTTACCAAAATAAAACTTGCCTTGCAAGTGCTCCTTGCTAAGACACTGGCAAATAAGTCAACGTGTACCGGCAAAAAGACAACATGAGTCACTTGGACAACGTGCTGTTTGGGTGGTAGATTATTTTTATTATTTTTTATAGTATTTATAGTATTTATTTATTTAGTATTTATTTATAGTATTATAGACCTTCAGGAAGCAGAGCTCATGAAGAAAGTGTTTAAACAGTGCAGACACCTCCCCACTTACCCCAAACCAAGCATACACTATAGCAGCCTTCCCTCTGCTAACCCAGGAGAGCTGACTAGCAAAGAGAGTAAAATAAAAGATTTAATAAATAAAATAGGTTGGCACAACAGAGTCCTCAAAAATGCCAAGGAAACATGTATTTTCAGCCACTGCTCATACCTGTCAGCCATGATTGAAACATACTGCTGAGGTGTGTGTCCTCCCAGGTTAATCCATCATTTTCTAGCACAAGCAGCATATGATTTTTATATTTGAGAACAATGTGAGGGAGAAATGCCAGAACAACAGAAATTTAGACATAGTCCAGATTTTCCCCTCCTGGTGGTTTCATGGGCTGCAAAATTGTTTTCTGAATGAAATAACAGAGGTTGGTGACATTGGCCATGTATGCAAATGATCACAGTGTCCTACAAAGATTAATTGGTTCATGAATAAAGATGAGGAGCTGAGGTGTGCAGGGAGAAATCATTTATCAATTATATGCCTTGGAAAACTGAAAGATGATGCAGCCTTAACGGCTGAATGGGTTTGAAAGGGGGACTTGTAAATTGAGTTCTAATTCTGTTCTGCCACATTCATAATAAAGAGCTGTTACACTAATTGCATCCTTGTGTGGCTCATGAGCAACAGCACTCAGCTGCATCGCACAGTGAGCAACAGAGATCAGAGTTTAGTTAGATTTTAGTCATCTTCTGCCTCATGTGGGAAGGATGCTCACTGGTTACCTTTGGCCTCATCAGTAGTGATAATGCACCAAAAAAAATGGCAAGAGCCTATCAGCAATTTTCATGAGATTATTTTGCACTTGAATCTGAATTTAAAGAACCAGTAAGGACAGCACAGACTCGCTTGGCTTTTATGTTCTGCTTCAGTCACACCGATGCATCAGCATGATTACCCATCCCTGGAGGGCTCTCTGATTAACTGGAAACAAGAGGATTCTGTAGGATCAAAACCATAACAGACTATGCTAATCCCAAACAAGGAAAAAGATCTGAGGGATGTGGTTGCTGATAACAGCTGACCTCTGTTCCTCCTGCCCCTTGTGAGTGCTTGTTAACAGGTTTACTGTTACAAACAGGCAGCACCAGCCTAGCATGGACTTTAGCACATACTGAAATACAGACTCAGATCTGAGGATCTTAATGAGACTTGTTATTTAAAATCATGCTGCTGGATACTGTGCAAGCCCCAGGATCAAAGAGGACAGTCACACTTAGGTCACAGTTGAGTATAAAGGAAATCTTGTGACACTTGGGTTGCTGAAAACCAGGGTGACATTTATGGGAGTCACTGGAGATTACTCAGTGGCACTGCTGCAACTGCTTGAGACCATCTGGCTGCAGCAGTTCAAGAAGTTTCTCCTTTGACTTGTTTTATCTGACAGCTTTTCAGGGTCTGGCTCTCTTTCACCAAAAAGAGTAGCCTGCAGGAGCCCAGGCACAGCCCAACATCCCTCAGTGTGTCTGAGGGGTCTTGAGCAATGATAGATACCCTGACTTAGTAGGAACATGGGTGCTGGTCTCTTCTGCTGCCACCATTTTGGGCACTGACATCTTAAACCATCACACAAAGATGTGCCAGAGCCTGGTCTGGCTGAGGTACAGCACCCAGTCTCTGTCCAGGGGACACTGGTGTTACTACATGTGAATGTGCAGAGGGAGAGGAGAGGCAGCATTCAGCCAAAAGGGTAAAGACATTTCTTTAGAACTGCCTTTAAAGTGTGATTATATTTTTAAAAGCAATATAATAATGGCATGCAATATATAGCATATATAGGAAGCTATATATATTACCAGTCCTAATTCCCAGATGCATGTTTTTCAACAAAGAAATCAAGAGGATACTTTGTTAATTATCTGCTCTGAAAACCAAGACCTACTCATCCCTCTTTAAATGAAAGCCTGTGCATCTCCCAAAGCTACTGTAAAAGTTAACACAAACCAACACAACTGAAATTGTCCCCCATTAGTATAAGGCCTCTGTTCATATTTGCTATGGCAACACTTGCAAGTAGCAGGTCAGTACAGCCCATGGACTACCCAGTGGAGAAGGAATAATTAATCCAAGTGCAGCAAAATCTTTGAACTCTGACAGAATTTTTGACCAGGGAATGCTGAGTCAGCAGAAGCAAAAATGGTTGCTGGAAATGATCAGTTTTGATTAATTTTCTAATTAGAGAAAAATAGATTTGTTCAAGGAAGAAGGATTTAAAATCTCCTCAAATTCAACTAAAACCTCACCTTGCAACAGTTTCTAAATTGAGTCTTATTTCCTCCAGGTTTTAAAAACAGTCTGTAGAAATGCAAGTTAATTTTCAAAAAAATAATTAAAATGCCTTAGAAAAAAATCAAGCAACAGTTTAAATTCTCAAAATTAAATGTTTTATTAACTCAATTGTTTTCACAGTTGCCCTTTGCAGTGTTTTTTAAGACTGCATTTTTTCTTCCCAGATAATCTGGGAAATACTTCCCAGGTTCTCAGAAGTCCTCGAAGGTTATTAAAAGATTTACTGCTGCAGGTAGAGTTTCCTCAAACACCCTTTTTTTTCATTTTCTAGTATGAAATATTTCTTTTGCATTCCAGAAACCAAAAAGCAAGTAGGAAATCAGTAGCTTTCAAACACTGTGTGAACAGTTTTTTTGCAATAAACTCAAGAATCTCCTGGAAAAGCAACCAACACTAAAAAACGTCATACAACTACTGTTTGTCTAAAACTGCCTTCTTGGGTAGGCAGTAGAAGGTGTTCTCTTCTCTCACTTAATTAACACCCTAAGACATGTAGAGATATGATCCTTTCCTTTCCTTCAATAAGAGCAACCCAACTCCACCAGCTTTTCAATCTCTTCTGTTAAACCTAGCTCAGCAGATCAAATTTTTCTTCATATCTGTGCATGAAACAATTCCACATGAAATAGTTTCTGGATGAACAAGCTTTGTCTCCTGTATTTTATTTTTATTTGACAGCTTCCTTTTGCCTGTGTGAGGAAAGAGTATCTGAACCACTGGTTTAAAAATCAACCCTTCTGGAAGAGTGCTGCCCACTGCCCTTGCTGGGAATGGCCTCTGTACCTTATCAGAACTTCCTGTTTGTTTGAACAACATCTAAAAAGATAAAATAAGAAGTAAAAAGTCTAGGTAAGGCATCAGTGATTTCACTTCCCATGAGCCTTTCTTTGCCCTTCCTTTTGGTGTCTGGTTTGTGCTCAACTCCAGTTTGGGGATTTTCAGTGGTGGTGTATTTTCATAGAGACATTAACCCCAGTGTACCCACTGGGGAGCACAATTCACCTCTGTTGACTTCAGTCACCTAAAACTCAGCTGTCTGGATTCCTAGGACAGGGCTGCCCTTCTGAAACAATTAAAACAAACGAACAAACAAACAAACAAACAAAAACCAGGGCTGGGTTTGACTTCCAAAGGCCTGGCTGCCTGCTTAGGTGGAGAATTGGCTTCGATCTGGACAACTCCAGAGCTGTTCTAGAGGATGTTCATGGATGCAATTTAGTCTGCATTACCTAACCTTAGCTCCAGGGCTTGTTCCCAGGCATTTTTCACTGGGGTATAGCTATAACCTTAAGCTACACCTAGAGTATCAAATAATTTAGTTCCCCCACTCACATCCAGGTCTTGGCTCCCTGGTGTCCCCATTACGTACATATTGATTCACTCCTCAGTCCTATTCTGGAATGAATTCCCTCTGGAAGAGGATTTAAACCAGGATAATAAGCTGTGTCTCAGCCAAGTTTGGATTTGCTGTTCAAGCATGGAACAAAGGTGGAGATCATCTATTCTGGACATGCCAGATTCACACACGTTTTCAGCACATCCTGTACAGATAACAGTGGACAGAGATACGAGAAGCAAATCTTGGGGGCATGCAAAAATTAATAATAATGAGATGAAGAGTCACTTGTACTTTTTCTTGAAAAGTAACCCTTATGACATCCGTAAGGAAAACACATGGATGTCAAAGCACCACAAAACCATATGTCTCCCCTGCTCCTTGTTTTCTCTGCTAGCAAATGCCAGGAAAAGAAGGTTTTCTGTTCAGAATTTTTCTGTTTGGACTTAACCTCATTCCCACTGCTTTGAACCAGATTCATGCTTGGCTGTGATGTCTTATAAGAGAGATGGATGCAAAGCATGCTGCTGGACCTCCTCAAATATTAGAGGATTACAAAAGCTTTGTGCTTGCTGTTTTTTCTTATGTTTGTGGTTCATAGCTGCAATAAAATAAAAGGCTGAGATGACAAACTGATTTGTCAATATGAAAATGTTCAAAATGTATTTTATCCTCTCGTACATGGATGACATCAATATGAGCAGCACCTCCCCAGGGAGCTCTGTCATATTGACTTAGCCACCAGGAGCTTGGGGGTTGAAGTGAGAAGCAATATTAAATTTTAACTACTCTTTAAATAACACTTTTAAAATCAATAAAGTGGGTCCTGAACCCTCGGCTTTCCTATTGCATTTGGTTTTGTTGTGAATGCCATGAAGATGAAGTTTTACCTGCTCTTTTTTACCTTTTTTATCTTGGTTCCAGAGAAGCATGTCTTCACTATTCCAAGGTAAATATCTACTGATGCTACTGGGTGTTCTAGTGTGGGGTGGGTAGGACAGGGAAAGTATTGATGCAAAATAATTCCAGGTTGCATGAGAAAACATTTGTCAAAGGCTGACATATATTTATTGCCCTTGTAATTGGATACGTGGTTCAATTTAACATAAAGATGGTGGGGGAAATGAAATTATTTTAAGTCTTCTTTGCATCCATAAATCCTATGTTTTTAATCATATTAAGACTACTCTTTTCGGTCTAAGTGCAAATCAATTCTGTTCATTCAGTACTTTTGAATGCCAATAAAGGGCATTTTGAAACTTAATGGGAAAAATAATTTGCTTCATTTGCCTTAAAACAAGATCTTAAATGAATTACTTCTTGAGGTAGAAAGAGAAACCATTTCAGAAAGTGCTAACAATCTGTTTTCTTTCCAAATCAGCTTTTATGATGGTTTTTCCAGGCATAAATCATTTTTGAATAACCATTTGGTATTTGTACAATGTTTCACAAGCAGCTTTATTGTTACCTATTGATAAACTTCAGAAATGCCCTGAAACCAAATGCTTTCTTAAAACATGAGAACATATGTCAGAGATGAAGACAGGCAAAGTGCTTGTATTTTCTGCATGTACCACTGGTTTAAAAACCTGAAACGTTTTACTAAGTAGAAATAAATGGATAAGTTCCTCATGTGGTGATTTTAAGCAAAGCTGAACAATCTAGGATTAAATACAACCTGCTCCCAGAATTAGAATATCTACACAAATAAAATGTGAATTATTTCTCATATCCCTTCTGTGATTTTGCACCACTCTGCTGACCTGTGAGAGGTGACCACAATTGAGTTCATGCCTTAAAAAGAGGATCTTTCCTCTCCTTTTGTGATGCAATCATATTTTGTTGTGGATTGCTATGGAGGTGGGAGGGTTAAAACAAGGGGAAACAAACGTGGTTTTAGGTGAATTCAGTGGAACAGTATTGCTCTGTGCTATTTGAAGACTTATTTATTTCATGTTTAAAGAGAACACTGAATATCTGACTCTTAAAGAAGAATATGGAGTTTCCCACTGGAAAGCAGGAGACTAATCCCCCCAGCCCCAGTTACGAAAATGGCTAAAATAATGAGATTCATCTGACCAGATGGAATTTTTACACAGCTTTGTGTAGAAACAAGTCCCCTTCACCTTTCTGTACAGCTAGTGGAGAAAAATATGTGTATTTAGAAGGCAATTAATTTCAGGTTAGCACGCACATCTAAATTAGCTCAGGTTAACCCAACTCCTAAAGTGCCTGTTTCTTTATTAAGACAGTGCCCAGCTCAGATGAAGATATCAAACCCAACTAAGATTAACTGAAATGTAACTTACTCTAATGTCACTTACAGGGTAAAATCTGAGTATGGTAGTGTGGGGATGGCAGCTGGGCTTCTACCAAGATGTAAAAGGGAAAGGAAAAAAATATGGGAAACAGGGACAGAGCCCAGTGGGACTCTGTCAGAACCCTGGAAGAAGTGAATGAGAATGCTCTTTTCAAGGACAAACTGAAAGCAATCAGGGAAGAGGGCATCAGAACAGAAAGAAAAGATGTGTGTTTAAGATGACCAGGTCCAGCTGTACAGGGGCAGCAGGCAGGGTGAGAAAGCTGGGGTTAGAGTGCTGTTTCTGAGCTTGGTATAAGGGTAATAATTAAAGCTTTTGTCTGGGTGTTTTCTACAAAGAATGGGAAAGAAGACACATGAAAAAGGGTACAATGCCAAATCAAAGCAGAGGAACTGAGAAGGGCAACAGCTACAGTTTTGGCTTTTAATACTCATCACACTGAAGTGCAGGGGCAGAATTTTGATCAGCTTATACAGTGTATTCAGGTCCTATCACAAGAGCTAGAGAGGAATCGTAACACCTATTCAGTACTTCCACACTTGGATGAAATTGTGCAACAAATGGTGGGGTACAAGTACACATCAGCTTCCCCATTATGGTACTCTCAGGCAGTGGGAATCATGCAATGAAATAAGATGCAGCAGGCCTTTTCTTGGTTCCTGTGTGAAAAGACTCCCTCAGCTATGAGAAAACATTCATTTTTAAAGTAGCCTTAAACACACACTTCAGAGTGCACTAAAGAAATAGGCAAGCTGCTCACCTTGCCTATCCCTGATTGTTTTTTGATGTTCTGTCAAATGATGGTGGAGGCAAAAATAAGGTTGGCATGTTGTTGGTTCTGCATGAGAAACAACAGTGATTGCTTGGAGCTTGGCTAAAGATGAATCACCTGGTTGCCAGATGCTGTCAGGTTTCTGCTTGAAATCAGTCACAGCAACAAGCTGTGACAATCATGTTATGCTGCTTGAAAACCCTAGTTTTGAGAGCCCTGCCTGTTTTCTTTTCAGGTCAGTCTTTGCAGACAGGGCTGGCAGGGACTTTGATCGTGCCTGGTTTATACAGTGCCACCAGTTCCATGTGATTAGATGGCTGAGAGCCACCCCAGCCCAGGAAATGGAAAGAGGGGTCCGATATTCCCCTGAGTCTCCTCCTTCTACACACACAAATTATTTTAATTATCTATCCAATGCAGATTTTAACTACATGACTTGCAGGACACTGATGATCAGGACTCAATGCAGAGTGCTGTTTTTTTCCAGAAAGTGAATTTCACTTCTGTCACCAAAGTGGTGTCGGGCACGGAGTAGCTGGGAAGCACCATGTCATGCACAGCATGTCCAGACCACAGTTTTCAAACACAAGGGGAATATAAAATACTGGGCAAAGATGGGGAGGACAGTGGTGCAGACCATCTGAAACAATACCAGCACAGGGACACAAATGAGGAGACCAGAAAAACTTGACTGAAGTAGCGATGCACATTTACAAAACATCATGTATGGCTTTTGCCAAACCTGAGAGGGCTTTTGGCAGACAGGGAGGGCTGATGCCTCTACTGAATGGTGTCCGAGAAACTCAGGGGACAATAGGAGAGCCATCCTCCTGTTCTCAGCTAGTTTTCAACTGCTGCTGCTGCACTGTGGATTAGCTGAGGCTGGTGGCTGTGGTGCTGGTGCCAGCTCCCAGGAGGAATCTCAGTGTTAAGCAGTAAATACTGGCTACCAAAGCCCTGCACCATTTCTTTCATGGATTTTACTGATTGGTAGAAGCAGAGGCTGGAACCAGATTCAGCATCTTCACTATTGGAGTGTCTTTGGGTTCATGGCACCCAAGCCAGGAAAGGTGAGAGAGGCCAAGCCTGTTTCTTCCCTTTTGCATGAACTGGAGGTGTTCCAAGAACCTGTGCTTTACCTAAATAACCTTGTTTTTCAGGGATGAAGTTTTGCGGGCTCTCCCACAAACTGATGAACAAGTTGAAGGTCTTCAGAATTTACTGAACACCACTGAGGTAAACAGATTATTCTGTCTCTCTGAACTCCAGGCCAAATTTTCCCCCCAAGTGTCCTAATACTGCTTCTCCCTCACAAGAAAGATCTAGTCCACTTCCATTCATTTGTTCTAATACATCAACTCAGGAAATGCTTGGTTTTAATTTCTCACTACCTTCTGACTTACATCTGTTTATGTAAGTCAGATGTATATGTGTTTACATAATGTTTCAGTAATCAATTATATCGGAGCTCATATTTCTGCAATTGATTTTGTGTATTAAGGCACTGCAAAACTGGGAAAACAGCAATACACAGTAACTAGAAATACATTTGCTGGGGAACCTCAGCACTTTTGACCAGTGTGGCTTGCATGACCTATATATGGCTTGCATGCCTTTGAAGATCAGGACTGGATTTTTGTGGTATTTTTTAAAGGCAGCATATAGAAGATAAAAATATCTTAACTAATATTTTTGTATTATTATTACTTCTATCTTTCTATCTTTTGTATTATTATTACTTCTATCTTTATCTAAAGGAGTGTTTAATTAAATTGAGACATCTCTTTTCTTGTCCAATCACACCCTCCCAGTTTGAAGTCATCACTGCAACAAAGATGTAACCATTCCCTTAATTAACATAATTTACAGGATAATTGAGGATGGGTTTCATATGACTAAGAGCTTTTAAAGGTGTCTACACCCAGTTTTTCTCTGTCTTTCTTGGCTCCTATTCATTTTACACCATCCTAAAATCCCTCTGCTGTCCCTACTAGCATCTCCTAATCCTTACCTTAAGTTCTCAGAAATGTTTTGATAACCTTCCTTGCTCTTTTCCACCTTCACAAGTCAAGTCACATATACATCTCTTTTTCTGTACCAATATAAACCTCCACTCCTCCATCTTTTATTTACTACAGTGATTCTTCACTTTCTTGTACACAGGAGCCCCAAGAAGTCAGGAAGAAGAACTGCAGCACATTCAATGCAGAGAGGGCTAGTGGTGTTTTCTTCCAAGTTATTTATGGGAATATACAAACCAAATATTTTTCATGGGTTGTAAACCAGACAATTTGTTTCAATTACTATAAATTGGGGAAGCTATAAGAAAAAAAGAGAATGGGAATGGGAAAGGGAAAGGGAAAAGGAAACGGAAAAGGAAAGGGGAAGGGTAGAAACAAACAGTACCTCCCAACCAATTTTAATGGTTACCATTTATTGTTCAAACAATATACCTTGTTTAACTGAACCATGAAAGAAAAAAAGAAACCCTGGTGACTTTATATTGTATGATGCCCTAAAAATGCATCCAAGAATTATGCTGACTTTTTTCACACTTTAAATTTATGCCTAATTTACTGCTAACTGTCAGCCCCAGATCTTTTTGTATTATTGGTTCTAAAGTTTCAGTCTTTTATTGAATATGCTGGCTTCTGATTTTATTATTGTAAAATATTTAATTTTACCGAGAACAATTTCATTTTCTTACTTTTCTCCAATTTCTAATCTCTGTATTGTTTCTTCAACTTGTCTTATATTCAAACCCCTTCTGGCACTTATTTCCTCCCTGATCAAAGTCATCAGAGAATACAATAACTACAAAGACTGGTCTGATCTTCATTAATTCTTCAAATACCCTCAGGGAAAATAACTCTCAGCAGACTTGAAAACATGTAACATAATAACCAGCTAAATGTATCTATTATACTAGAAATACTATCTCAGAAAAGGTTATGTTCTTGTCTTTGTTCTTGATTTATGAATTTCTGTGCAGAAGTCATTATAAACTTTCTTAAATACACACATTTCACTTCCATAAGTAGCAGAATGCTACACAAGGAACATTAAACTGCTTGTTACAAGCGGTCTCTTAAATTGAAAACATATGCTTTGATTATTTTCAAAATGCTTATTAAATGTTAGTAAGAATATTTTTTCTTTACTCAGTAAAAAGAAATAAAATGTTTTTGGAAACTTTGTAGGTCATTCTCTGGCAACCTGTTGCGGTTGAAAACATCCAGAAGGACAGAGAAGTTCATTTCTATGTCAGGGCATCCAGCACAAATAGCATAAAAGCTCAGTTAAGGCAACTGACCATCCAACACAAGTATGTATTTTTTATTTGTTGTCATGAATGATTCTGTAAAGTTGTTTGTCATTTATTTAACAGGACGTTGTGCTCTTCCTTTATTATTCAGAGTCTTGATGGAAGATGTTCAAGGAATTATTGAAAAACAGACTGTCAATGACACAGTCAATGCTCGCGGATCTTCCTCATACTATGAAAACTACCATTCAATGAAAGAAGTAAGCTGTTTTTGTTGTGAACATCTATAGATGCAAAAGGTGAAATTTGTCTCATGGTTAAGAATGAAAAAAAAGGAAAGAAATCATCAGCAGTTAATAATTACCACTGTATTGCACAACAATTAAGAGTTCTAGTTATTGTAATGCTTTCATAGAGATAGAAAGAGGCACCAGACAAAATCTCTCATACATGTATTGCCTCAAACTGTCATTGAAAGGCAGTAAATACTGAAGCAAAATGAAGTCACAAAACAAATATGTAAGTATTTAAAATGTGAAATCAATAACAATTTAAACAAATAGAACTAAACAGGAATTTCAAGGCTACATTTGGACTGTGTTGTGACTGCATCTTACTGTTGGTTTTAACAAAAATTAGAGTCAGGCATGTGGTAGGTGGGTTGAATTACTAGTTTTTCTTTCCCATCAGATAAAAATTTTTGGAGGTAGAATGAATTTAAGTCTAGACTACTTTCAGGCATGAAGGAAAACAGTAAAGAGAAGATCCACTTACTAACTTCATCCTTGCAGATATATCGTTGGATGGAGGCAGTAGTGAAAGTCCACTCTGATCTCCTCCAGAAAATATATATTGGATCATCCTATGAAAAGCGACCACTTTATGTTCTGAAGGTACATCTGTGACTTAATGCAAAAACTTTCCAAGTACTACTGTAAGCAAATGATGGGGTTTGGTCAGGACATTTCCTTGAATCTATACCTACATTCTTATTTTTTTATAATTTTTAGAGGTCCTAAGTTTTTCTAGCAAGATGTGTTACTGTTGCAAACGCATTTGACCAGATTAGGTTCCTTTCTGGGTAACAAGGAAGTTACCACATCTAGGCCATCATGCAAAGGCATGAAATAGTGGACACCCTCCTCTGTTGACAATGAAACTAATCTAGGTTTGCTGCCCTGCACAGCTGATGGCAGACCCACCTGACCTCAGCTGTTGCTGTAGTCTTGGTGCCTGTGTTGGGCCTTTGCAAGCAGCCTGAACGGCTCTGATTGGTGCAAACCTAACCCACAGCTGCACCCGGGCCCAGGATCAGTCTGAGCTCTCCTTACAAGACAGATGCTTCCTCTTCCATCTTGGTTACATTTTCACTTCCACTTTTTTGTGGTGCCCTTTACAGTGGTGACATTTGAATGCAATTCTCTTTTGTCAGATTTCTAAAAGCAAGGAAAAATCAAAAAATGCCATATGGATTGACTGTGGTATCCACGCTAGAGAATGGATTTCTCCTGCTTTTTGCCTGTGGTTCATAGGTCATGTGAGTACATAAACACATCTGATTACTGTTTTCAAAGCAAAGGAAAAAATCTTGATGCCGTTTACCTTTGTCCAATTGCATTCTAGGATCCATAAAGCCTTAATCCATATACTCCACAACACCAACACATGATATTTATGTCTAAGATGCAAGCATAGCAGTGTGTGTGTGTGGGTGTGTGTGTGTGTGCCAGTAGATAAGGGTATCTGTGTGTGAGAGAAACAGAAAGTCATTGGGAGCAAATGCAAAGGAGCTCAAATGTATTATCAAGTATGAAAGAAACCTCAAAGTATGTGCAGCAAATTCAACAGAGACATTTATTCTTATGAACAGTCAGGATGGGAGAGGGCATGCCAGAAAAAGTACCAGTGTTTGGGAATGGCAATAGGAAAGAGAAAGAGAAAATCTGCTAGGGCCACGTCTGTACTGCCATGTGGATTCCAGGAGTGGTCTTGGCTCTGAGTCATGCAGCACATGGTGACTTGTGTCCAAATTACTGCAACTGGCACTGCCTGGAGCAAGTCAGAAGACACACAAGGTGAGCTCAAGCTGTCCTACAACCCTTGGCTCTTCTCTACATGCCTTCCTAGAGCAATAGGGACCCCACACTTACCTGCTCCACACATGGCACAGCTCCACACCAGCTTCCCACTGGCTGTGATGCATCACCTACTCCTGTGTCTGCTGCTACGGCTCCTCCTGACTCCATGTTTTTCATTTGTGCTCCTGCTTTTTTTTCTGGATCTGCAGAGAATAAAGCCACATAAGCCACCTTCTTATGAAGGTATTATCCCTGCTAGTGACACCCTCATGTCAGACCTCCTGAACGTGACCAACAACATCCAGCTGTAGTACCAGTGCATGGAAACTAGAAAATCACTGATGGGTTGAGCCTATAGATTAATCACTGATGGGATGGGCTTAGATCAACCAGCCTTGATGTGTGACCACAGACAAACAGGCACCTCTATCTTTAGTATCTTTATTATCTACACTGCTCAGGAGAGGGAACAACAGTGCAGCAAAAGAAATCACATCCACAGTTTACAACTGGATTTTAAAATGCAATGCCTTGGTCCTTTTGAACTTAAGGCATCTCTACTCAACTCCTTATGCTGAGCTGCTGACCCAGCCCCTGGTATGGACCAGGAGGAGGCTTCTGACGCCTTTCTGGCCCAGACAAGGTTGCCCATTTCACTCAGTTAATGTCCTGAGATATTATTTATTATTCACACTTTTTCACAAAAGCAAAGTTCACAGTAAAAATAGACTAGATGATACTGAGACTTCACAGTCACCAGTACTGTAGTCAGAGGAACAACATAGACAAGTCCTTGAAATGTGAATTATGATTTGACCATGATGGAACTAAATAATGTAGATGATGATGATAACAATAATAACAATAAAAAATATTTTTGTTATCAGTAAAAATAGCAACTATAAAGTCTCAATGCCTAAAATATTTGAAAGGATATTGCAGGAGTTAGGGACAGATACAGCTGAACATACCTTGTGACCCACTGAAAATCCCAGCTTGCAAGGTTCCACTGGATAGAAATGCATTTGCCCTTTTCATGCTGCTCCAAATAATTACCAGCTGTGCTGTCATTTTGCCAGTGACATGTCCCTGCAGCATTTTTCAGAGGTAACAAGCTGAACATTTAGGTTCTCCATTCCTTTGATCTAATTTACGTGGTTTAAATTCAAATTTTGTTTTTGTAGCTCTTCATGAAGCAATGTTTTAAAATCTGACATTAATAGACATCTGCACACAAGCACTAAAATCATCAGCTCTCCCTAGCAAATCCTAGGCATTCTTTATAATGGGTCCACTTTTTATAATTTAATTTTGTCGTTAAGATTGTAGAAAGATTGACATTTCTCATTTAGTCAAAGGAAGCCCATTGCCTGAGGATAACTAGGAAGGATTTAAAATGAAAAAAGGTGATCTAAGTAAGGCATAAAGAAAAAACAAGGATGATGAAGGACTTAGTCTATTCTAATAGTAACAAACACACTCATCTAGATTAAAATTTATTTCTTTGTCACGGACCAACAACCAGGTTCAGTATCACTAAAGCCTTCAAAATGAGCTGTGAGGCAAAATTATCAATGTAGATCATACTGACTCTTGTCATATAGTTGCATTAAACTCCCAATGCAACCAGAATAAATAATGCTATGTACAGCAGCCATTTGAAATATCACTTGTTATTTTGAAGCTTGCTGTATTTTGGGCAGGAGGGAAGGTTTCTATTACTTACACAGGCAGCAAAAGCTCAAACCTTCCTATAAATAGGCTACATTTCTGTCTCATGACCACCCACTAACACTAAAGAACTGCAGTGTCTCTGGCTGGCTGTATCAATTATTCCCCGTGGCACTTCTGAGCAGAGAGCTACTTTGCTATTTAACCATTTCCATGATGTGATGAGCCTTATCAGACTCGGGTAGACTGCTCTGATAATTGCACATTTTATAAATGCCACCAGGTACCTTTGCAGGAAGGTAAGAAAAATAACAATGACAAATGCTTTTAATACGTTTCCCCTGTGCTTTATAGGCAATCCATGTGCGTGAGAGGGATCGGACCATGACAACACTTCTGGAGCACTTTGATTTCTACGTCATGCCTGTGATAAACGTGGATGGCTATGAGTACACGTGGAGCCACCCCTCTGTATGTAGACCTTTTTTGAAAGGTTGTTCGAGGTCCTGATTTGTTATTTATGGGAATTATCATTGTGCATGGTTGGGACATAGTTATCATCCTGAAACTGCACACCCCAAACTCTTATTCTGTGCTTGGAATTTCTGCATCTTTCCCCACAGAAAGTTGGATTTGTGCTCCTAAACTTCCATATCTGGTCAAACGACATGTCTCCTGCCCTCCTTCCACAGTCCAAATTCCATTGAAATCAGAATGTGATCACTTCTGGTCCTACCCAACATTTCCTTTTATCACCCAGCCTCGCTGGCAAGCAGACTGTGGTTTTAGAATCTTCCTTGGTCCTCACTAGCACAGGACTGTAGAGGCCCACGTGGGAAGTCACATTTAACTAACCAGTGAGGTGGTGCATTGACTTTTTCAGCATTTTTCCCTGAACATGGCTTGTGTGTCTCTTTCCATAGAATCGGCTGTGGAGAAAAAGCCGCTCCTCGCATGGTAACAGCAAGTGCATTGGTACTGACATGAACAGGAATTTTGATGCACACTGGTGTGGTAGGACATAATTTTCTTCCTATTGTACCTCTGCCATGCTTTTGGCCATTAAAATTTTTGATTTTGAAAGCATTTTCATCTACTGTTCCGCGAGGTTAGTACAAAGACAAATGCAGCTGAGTATCTGTTATGAACTGGTGACAACTTTCCCAGCTTTAGATAATTCTTTCTGGGACTCAGGATTTTTAATCCCCAGATGACACATCATGGAATAACCTCTTCCCAGCACAACAGAGCCCCTTGCATCACACCATGACACACCTGGGGTTGGCTGTTGGTGGGAAGAAAGAAAGAGGGAAGAGGTGGCCCTTGTCATGTCACCCAAGGCCTGTTCCACTATCCAGCTGAGTAGATGCTCCAGTGTGGTGTACAACTGATCAGCTCAGTCATCCTTCCATAATGCTTAGCTGACCAAGATTTTTTGGCCCTTTGTGATTCTTATGAAGACTATATAATATTTAATTACTGCAGGCACTTTAGTACTTGACAAGTTTTTTTTTAGTCTGCAGAATAGCTGCCTTAAAATGCTACCCTACAGATCAGATGCTACCCTACAGATCAGACTTCACTCAGTGCTGACACTAAAGTCCTATAATGAATTTCAGTCATTCTAGCCCATGGAATTCTAGTCTAAACTATCCATGGCTGTTGTATCAAGAAAAACATGCACTTTTTTCCCCCCTAAAGATCCTGAGTGCTTCCAGAAAATTATTTGGTCTTATTCTGAAGACAGAAGTGGTGAATCCTATTTGTCTTCTTGATAATTTGTTCCAGCATCAATTTTTCTTAAAAATTTTCATTTTGGTTTGTTTCCTCAGCTTCCCATTGGGAGTTTGCTTTCCCACAAGATTAAATAATCATGTAGAATTCCCTTCTTCCTGTTGGACTTCTGGATTTTAAGATGCGATCTCACAATCATGTGATGATTTTAAATGAAGTGCATTAATCCTCTCCTCTAAGACGTTTTATCCAGTCTTTGAATACTTTTTTTTTTCTACATATTTTCCTTGATTGTTTGTAAGAGCACAATAGGTGAGAAATCCTTGTAGGCTCACAAAGATTTCTACAAGCATGCAAGTTCTTTCCATAGCATGGTGGAATCCATGATTTCTTGTGTATTAGCACCATACTCTGCTCTTGCATTTCACACTCTTGCACTTTTCATGAACAGAAATGCAGAAGGGAAGTAGTAAAGGAGTAAAACTGTGCACTTTTTTTTTTGGTTAAAGGTCCAGGAGCATCTCACTCTGAATGCCAGGAGATATACTGTGGCCCCTATCCAGAGTCTGAGCCTGAAGTGAAAGCAGTGGCTCGCTTTATCAGAGATCACAAAGACACCATTAAAGCCTACATAACCATGCACTCCTACTCCCAATTGGTGCTGTTTCCATATTCTTACACTATGAACAAAAGCAAAGACCATGAGGAGCTGGTAAGTCTTCCCACCTCCTGAAGCTTCACACTTAATCCAGGACTATTCACCCAGCTTGGTCATTCTTGTAATGAGGGAGTCACCGTGCTGTGAGGATCAAGAATTAGGAAATGACATTTTTCTTGGTGTTCTTAACAACTTTAAAAAGTCTGGGCTGGTCGAGTAGTGTGCAAGTCAGCAAGCTCCTTCTGAAGGCTACGGAAAAATGAAAATGTTTCTTCCAGATTGATTAAACATCAACAACACCTAACATGTAAAAGCCGCTGCTAGAAGAGGAGAGTCCTATTGTTCTGGACATCTTGAAAATGCATATATATGTGCAAATTCTTCATTATCTTTTATGGTTTATATAAACTCTGAAATTAATTGGGTGTGTGACTCTCAAAAATACCCTTTACATACCTAAGCAATGAGATATTCTGGTGGACACTTGCTACTTTTATTAAGGCTTTTGATAGGGATATTTATTTAAAATTGTCTTAGTGGTAGGATGGAAAATATATCCTGCATATGTAGAATTTTACTTTCTTGAGCCACCAAATAATACAGCACAAACTCTCACTGAAAACAGTGGAGTTCAAAACAGAACAGTTACTCTTTCCCTGTAAAGCAGAGAGAGGTGCACTGATTCTGGGCATTTCAGGTTTTTTCCATGTCTTAAGAGTAGGGTTCTTGCAATTAAAATATTTTCCTGACGTATTTGTCAATATTAATTAAACAAAGAGTGACTTAAGTACTGTGGCAGAAAAAAATATGAGATTAATGAGAACAAATGGTTTAACAACAGTTTACTGCCAGAAGTGGGGATAAGGTCCCATCTATACTTTTTATCTGTCTACAGGAGAAATGCAATCTGTAGCATGGGCATATGCTGAAAACTTTTTACCACATTCAGTGGGTTTTCTAGAACCTTTTATATGATTATTTAACTAATGTGAAATCCTGAGCACACTGTAAGTAAATTCTAACTGTGTATGTTTTATCTGTTGTCACAAGGCCTTAAAGGTAATAATGTTTTCTTTAATTTCAGGAAAGTCTGGCACAGAAAGCAGCTAAAGCTATAAAGAGGACAACTTGGAAAACTTACAGACCTGGTGCTGGTGCACAAACAATCTGTAAGTATGACTTTACAGCAATGAAAGGCATGACAGTATATCCTTGCTAGGATCAGAAGACAGCTTTTGAACAGAAAACGTTCTGGTTTCAGGCAATTTTTCTATTTTCCCTTCCTCACATAGATTTAGCTCCTGGAGGATCTGACGACTGGGCTTATGATCTTGGCATTAAATATTCTTTTACCTTTGAGCTTCGTGACACAGGAACTTACGGATTTTTGCTTCCTCCTCGAGAAATCAAGCCAACTTGCTTAGAAGCACTTTCTGCTGTCAAAGAGATAGCTCAACATGTTCTACAAAATTTGTGATCTTGAATATAATTTATTCCAGCATGACTGCACTTAGTTACTTATGAAAATGTAATTAAAAAAAAAAAAACCAACTTGTTCCTTTTATTAAAATTCTTTCTACATAGGCAAAACCCCAGAATGACTGCACCCCCTGTATTTTAGACCACATCAGTTTTTTTCAGACATACTTATGTTAGAAACAAGAAGCTTGACTCAGCCAATATATCAAGCAGTAATTAAATTTATTAATTAATATGGTAAAGTATGAGCAAAACCAGCGTTGGGTACAGTGGTGGGGGTTTCCCCTCCAGCTGCACACTGATTGTTGGGCTTGCTGGTATTTATTGATCATATTCATGCATAGTCATAAGCTTTCTCAGCAGTTTCTATTCCCAATCTTTACATCACAATTCCATACTTCAGGATCATAAATCTATGATGATGATTGCTTGGTTCCTTTCCAATTTCTATAGTCTATTGTGATCTATTCCAGTCTTTAATATCCCAGGATGTGTACCCCAGATGGTGGGGTCCAGCTTCCAGATATGGGGTCCAGCTTAGGACCATTAATCTCTGATAGCGATGTCCAGTTTCCCTTTTTGAAGTCATTAATCAGTGACATTGATATCCATCTTCTTTTTTCAGGATGTTTTCCCTGTTTTGTTAGGAGCTTGGGATAGATTCACTTCCCTCTTTTGTTCAAATCCTTTATACATTCTAAAGCCACAGTTTAAAAATCCTTAATACAAAATAACATTCTAGATCTATAATTTAAAGGTTCTTATTACAAAACAACTTAAGAGTTATAAAAGTTAATTGCAAGCAAAAGATTGGTTCAAGGGTCTTCTTCCATGATTTTTTTTACTTTCCATGATTGTTTATTAGAACTCATCTTTATAACTGTCCCATGCTTGTGTTCCACACATTTCACAATTATAATTACATAGGTTATTTTTATTTACCTGACACGAAGCATAACTTTGTATTTCACACTTATAGTTACATAGGTTATTTTTATTTACCTGACACAACACATAACTTTGTGTTTCACACTTATGTACCTAGATCTACAATGGTAGCTCACTGCACCACAAGTATAATAGAGAGAGCGCAGTATACGGGGAAAAAAAGCACTCATCCCACTAGATGGTGGGAACTCCAGGTGAAAGGGTCTCTGACTGACACAGGGCACACTGGGCAGACTCCATCCACAGAAGAGATTCCCCCATTTAGGTAATTTGTGTTAGTATAGGATTTCATTACAAGAGAACAACCCTACTTATCACATATCAGATGTGAAACAGGAAGGGTGGTCACAGCAAGGCGAGGACACGCAGCTGGCCAAACCACCAAGTGGCAGTGGCCAGAGGCTGCTCCACTGTAACTAGCCAAGTCCATGCACCCTGCAGCCAAGGGCTTGTTGCAGCACAGCGCTGGCCAGAGGACTCTGTAAGGTGACAGGACAAGGGGCAATGGTTTTAAACCAAAATTGGGCAGGTTTAGATTAAGAAAGAAGGGTGTTTTTACAATAAGGGTGGTGTGGCACTGGCACAGGTTGCCCAGACAGGTGGTGGATGCCCCATCCCTAGAAACATTTAAGGACAGGCTGCATGGGGCTCTGAGCAACCTGTTCTAGTTGAAGCTCACGGAAACACAGGTTCATTGAGGTTGGAAAAGACCTGTGAGATCATTGATTCCAAGCTACAATCCAACACCACCCTGTCAATTAGACCAGGGCACTGAGTGTCATGAACAGTATTTCCTTAAACACCTCCAGGTACAGTGATTCCACCACATCCCTAGGCATCCATTCCAATGTTTAATCATCCGTTCTGTGAAGAATTTTATTCCTTGTATACAACTTGAACCTCCATTGGGGCAGCTTAATACCAGATCTTCTCGTCCGGTTACTTGTTGCCAGGGAGAAGACCTGGCTAACTCTCCTTTCAGGTGGTTGTAAGGAGAGATAAGGTCGCCCCCGAGGCGCCCCAGGCTCACAGCCCCAGCTCCCTCAGCCGCCCCTCACGGAATTCCTGCCCGAGCCCCCGCCAGCCCCCTGCCCCTCCCCGGGGGCGGAGCC
>VZRH01004719.1:3208815-3230247 GCA_013397555.1 Urocynchramus pylzowi | reverse complement strand
GGCGGGGAAGGGCCGCGCTCTCGCCCAGCTTGGTGCGGGGCCGGGGGCGCACGGGCGGCGCCCCGAGGAGGGGCGGGGTGAACGGCCGGAGGCGCAATCCCGCCGTGTGCCCGGGGTGCCGTCCCGTCTGTCGGTGGTCGTGCTGGAGTTTGCTTCCCGAATAGTCGGATATTCCCTGATCGTGGGGTGTTTTTGGTTGGATTTTGGTTTTGTTTGGGTTTTTTCCTTCCACTTCTGTAGTGCTCTTCTCCCGCTTTCTGGCAGTAAAGTAGTTTCTGCTGTGTGTGCTCAAGAGGGACTACTAATTTCGCTCGTATAAATTCAAGCATCACCATTCCTTCAGGTAGCGGCTGCAGCTAACTCCCATCCCTTCCAGGACTTGTAGCCGGGCACGTTGGGTCAGTGTGTTGTGGGTGGGCTCCTTAGGGCCTCGCCTTTGGCTTCTGGATGGGTTCTCACTCCACCGTTGATTTCTTGTCAGCCTTCTGCAAGAGTGCGTGAAGGTCAGGTGTTGGCTCTCAGTGAGTTAGCAACCAGCGCTTTGAGGGATCTTGGGATGGTGATGAAACACTCACGGCCCCTCTGTGCAGACGGGAGTGGACAGACTCAGCCAATGCACCTGAAAACTGAAGAAGTGTGGCTTTCTGTGGCTGTGCCCGAGATAATACACCCTGCTTCTCGGCATGTTTGCTGAGAGTGACGGCATGCTAATGTGCTGATCCAGCTCACAGGTTGGAGGTAATGTGTATCCAGCAGGCTGGATACTAAGGCAGAGTGAACTTGGACCTGTCCACGCCAGTCTGCACAGACTGTCCCTTAGTCTGGGGAAACATCTTCTCTGAGTATGAACACTTTCTTAGACAAGGCATGGAGTACTCTATACTTCCTGATATCGTACTGGGGCCTGATGGTTTTATTCACCTGTGGAAAGCCAACCATGATTTTATACTTGTGCAAACATAATTAGCAGTTGCTTATTGCTACTAATGGAGAATATCTTACGTGAAATTAGAGGGATAGGTTCAAGTTACTGCGGTGATGGGTTACCAGCAAGGAGTTTTAAAATTTGGATTAATTTCTAGTTTTGTGTCAAACTTCTCTGTGTGAGTATTTGACTGATCTTTTGGAAGGTTCATTATGAATGCATTTTACCATTTTTAGTAATATTTTTAGGTAGTAAACCCATGGAGCTTCTTCAAATATCGCTGTTTTATTAGTGATGTGACATGGATTGTTAACATTGTAATAGGACCCAAAATACTTTCAGGTAAAAGCTCTTCATTTTAAAAAGTGCAGGGAACCGTTCTCAAAGCTGTTATTTAGTTTTCAACACGTATTTAGTTTATCAAGGAATGTTAATAATGGGTTTGTATCTGAACATCTGTAGGACTTTGAAGTAATTTCACTTGTTATTTGAAATGGCATGTGATTTATCTCTTCACAGGTAGGATTTTCTGAAGTGATGTTGTGCATAGCTTGTGTGTGGTGTGGTGTGCATGCGCAGACATTGACATGCTTATGAGTGATGTCTTGGACTTCCTAAAGAGATTTTTATCTCCTTAAATGTTTTCTTGTTTTTGAACTTTGCTTTTGTTCTGTTACATCTCAGTTTCAAGTTTTCCTGTAGAATCCTTCAGGATTCATTTTATCTGGGGGCTGGATTAGGTTTTTCTAACAGAAAACCAGGTGTTTCAGATATCTCTTGATTACGACTTGTGTAGTATCGCACTGATTGTGAAGAAGGATGTTAAACATGCTTGACAACAAAATATAAGAATATTGATAATGAAAAATACAGAATTTCAGGGAATGCTGTCAATCATATCATGCATCATTGATTTCAGTTCATTGGTCAGTGCTCAATAGGTGCACTCACTTCTCTCAAGTCTGTCACATTTTAGATGATTCATGTAAATAACACTGTGATATATTCTCCTTCAAATGGTAGTGTAATTAACAGATGTCATTAACAGATTGTCTCTCACCCTGGGAAAGTTACTTCCTTTAAAGAATAACATAGATGAATCTGTGAATGAGTTATCCTAGTGTTATAGTATTTCCAATTTATCTTAAAGGTTGTTGTGGGTCTTATTTATGCATGGAAAAGCAATAATTTAAAATTTTAGGTATAGAATTTATTTTAGGAGGATAAAGTTATCTTTGCTTAGTTTCAGAAACTTCATTCTGTTTCAGAAGCAGCAGAAAGTTCAGTGCCCCTAAGTAGAGTCAGCAGTGCAATGTCATGTACCTGAAATAGAGAAGTGCATAATATTCTATCTAGATTTTTTTTTTTTTTTTAATCCTGGTAGTAATTATTTGAAATATTGAGAGTGCTTAAGGCTCAGTCCACACTGGTACTCATGGCTGTCTAATCCCACATTAGTGTTTGATAAGGAAATGGTAATTCAGAGGCACAGACATCTGATGGAAAGTCACTGCACTGGCCATCAGCATGGGATTGATAGCAGGACTGTGATCATCGGCGGTAAAACAGCAGAAGGTGAAAATGTTTCAGAAGGGGAATCTTTATGGGATGTTCCATTTAAATTGTTCTTGGTTGTCCATTAATGTGCAGTCTGAGAAATCTGGAAATTAAACACATCGTTTTTTCCCCTTACAGTACTTGTTTATGAGCAAGGAACCTTCTCAGAAACAAAAAACTTGTCATTATCCATCTGAGATTTTCAATACTGTTTTAATAGTCTCTTTTAGTTTTCCAACTCACTTGGTCCTCAAAAAATAAAAATGGGACTGACTGCATTTGCAGACACAGTCTCTGAAATGAAATTCCTCAGTTTGCCTCAGAATAATGTGTCTGGACTCTAATCCTGCAGCTTTTGATAACATCTATATTCACTGAGCAGTGGAATTGCAGCTCTTGTTACATGAGCAAGGCCCTCATGTGATAATATGTGCATCCAGAAAGTAATGTGCTGTGCACCCACAGCATGCCAGGTTTGTTTCTTTAGAGTAATCTATCATGAAATATCTCTTCTGTTAATAAAGAACCTGTTGTTAATTGCAAACTGGTAGATGTGGGCCAGACTACGAGGGCAGAATTGACAGATTGCTACCCAAAGTAGCGCAGGTTTTTGTTTCTCATTTTAAGTTGTTGTTTTGGTTTTTTTAAGTAGGGGGTTTTACAAACCTCAGAAGATTTAGGGTTGAGTGGTATTCTTCTTAATTTCCATCTGCAAAAAGACAGGGGAAAAGGCGGTTGGAATTAAATTGTCTGTTCAGTTAGGATGATATTGCCTCTTCATCCTCTTCACGTTTGTAACTATCCTTTTAAGCCTAGTCATCATTGTAACTTCCTATACAAGTTAATTTCAAAAAGGTACTAAATGCTGGGTAAAAATTAACATTTAAAATGAAAGTTTTGCCTCTGTTTCTTTGAAAATAAAAGTTCATTGGAATTGAGGCAAAATGAATGTGATTTTTCTGTATGCTGCTACGATGTCAGTGTGTACTTGTGTATTAGACTCATCTGTCCTTCATGTGTTGAACCCTCTCCCTATGCCATTGCCAGTGTCGTTTATCTAACTCTTTTTATTTCAGATATGGCTCTTTTAAGTGTAAATATTTAATCCAAATTAGGCATTTGTTATATAATTGTCTTATTAAAAATGCTTTTGCATGTGTCAGTTGATTTTTATATCTTCTATTAAAAGAATGGGACTGTGTGGAACTGTAGAAATTTAGTAGTTTTTTTCTGAAATTCTGTGAGAATCCTGAATTGGAAGGGTGCTTAGCTAGGTGAGATGTGGTATTGTTTTGCTTTCTAACTTTAATGGTTTATCTTGTCAGACTTTTTAACTATTGCTGCACATTGAGCTGTCCACAATGACTCCTAATTATTTTTCTTAGAAGACTGGACTAATTTGGTCTCATCAAATATTTAGACAAAATCATTTCTCCTTGTGTGCATTGCATTATATTTATTTGCATTTCATCTGCTGTTGTATTACTCAATTCTCTAACTCAGTTAGATCTTTCTGGAAATCTCTGTTTTCCACAGTTCTTACTAACCCAAATAATTTCATACTACTGGAAATTCTAATGTTTGACTGTCTGCTTCCACTAATTGATGTTAACCATTGTTTGTAATGTTTGGTATACACCATATGGTTAACTTCTACCCTCCCTGAGCATCCTGGTTAATGTCTTGATTATCTGAACCTTTTTTATGAGATAAAATTCTTCAGATAATCAGAGGCTTGGAGAAGGAGTCAGTAGAGCAGAGGTCTACTGAGAAATCTCAAATACACAGTGTAAGCTTTCTTTCTTCTGTTCTTTATAAAGGAGCTAAAGGGCTTCACAAGAGCTTCAACACAGCATTTTGTTTGTAGAAAATGCACAGGTGTCAGACTCCCAGGAAAATCTTGGCATGGAAATAACCGTAGGGTTCAGATAATGAAGTGTCCACGTTTTTACATGATAATATTTTGTTTCTCTGAAATGTAACCTTACCATATGGATACTGTGGGACCGTATTGCTGATCAGATGGTGAAAATGTGTATTAATCCTTTCTGGTGGATGTTACTTTAAATGTGTATTATTCTAGCTTTATGGATGAACTTTGTCATTTGTAACCTGTTTGTGTATGAGGTAGTTTAAGTGTGTGTGTGTGTTCTAAATGAGGTGACATGTGCTTAGGAGCAGAAGAGACAGCAGCAGAAGGGTAGGAGATTAGTGTTTAGCTAAACATGATCTACTGATTAATGAGGGTGATGGCACATTGCAGTACAACAAAGAGGTGTGGTTTTGAGCTGTATAGAAATTGTTGAGCACCTGGCAGATGTTCCCAAATTGATTTTATTTTTGTTTTTGTCAAGTAGAATGTTTCATCAAGTAGAATTCTTTCATCAAAAGAATGGACACTAGTTTTTGAGGCCCATTTTGCCCTTTTTGTACAATCTGTTGATAGTGCTAAATATATATGTTCCCTTTTTTTTTTTTCCTTTAAATATAGTTTGGGGTTTTTTTTTTCACTATAACTCCCTCCTTTCTCAGGTAAGATAAATTGTGGCTTCTTGTTTATCAAAGATATGCTGTATTTGCTTTAAATTCTGTTTTTCTTAATCAGAAGGAGCTACTTTTTGAGCAGATTAAAGAGTGCATCATCATTATGGAGTTTTTGGGGTTTTTTTCCCCCTAAACTCATGTAATTCCAAATAGTTGTAAAAATCAGACTGATAACAAACACAGACTGTGGATGATAGCAAGATGGCTTTCAGTAGGTTGTCATACACAACAAGGGGGGAAAAATATAAAGCTCTAATTTAAAATTTGTTTCAAAACTGGGAGGTATTTTTAGTGGTTGGAACTGGTTTCTGAGAGGTTGGTGAAGTAACATTAAAGGTTCTATTCACTTTGTCACTTGAGTTTGTGCACCAAAAATACATGATGAAAGAGAGCATCTGTCCTGTGTGGTGTTTGCTGCCTTAATGAATAACATGTCATATGATCTTTCCCAAGGGGAAGCTGAAGAATCCAAAGCAGGTCATGAAATAAAATGAAAAATTATTATTACTGGTGTTCAGCTGACTAGTTCAAGTCAGAAGAATTCTGTGTTATTAGATACATTTCACTCATTTATGACTTCTTTTTCTTTCTTCATCACCTCTGCAGCAGCTCTTGCAACGTATTTCATAATATTTTATTCATGTGAGTTCAGTGTCAATAGCCCCAAACTGAAGGATTTTACAGTTTTGCTTTTTTTTTTGGTTGAAGTAGTACAAAATGTCAAAAATTAGAAGGAAGGTCACAGTGGAAAATACCAAGACCATATCCGATAGCACATCCCGAAGACCCAGTGTGTTTGAAAGGCTTGGACCCAGCACTGGAAGTACTGCAGAGGTGAGTTTGTAAAAGTGTTCTTCTTTTCTTCCCCACCCCAGCATCTTCTTTTCCAGGATTTATGTGGTGGGAAAGAGTAGCTCACAAGCACCAAATGCTCAGATGTTACTGAGGTTAAGTAAAGGTGAAAAAAACTCCTTAACACATGGATGTTCAACATGCTAATTCTAGAATTTTCAAATACTGTGTGTTGTGCCAGTTTCTGGATGGAGCAATAGTACTGTGCATATTAATTATATTTTCACCAACCTAAATTTTTCTCTGCCAGACCCGATGCTCTTTGTTGATTATTTTTTTTAATCAATTATATTACTGGTGGGCAGAAATTACAGATAAATGGGACTTAATGTGGAGTCATTTGTTTGTTCTGCCACACTCACACCGATGGTATTTCCAGAAAGGAGTGTGAAATTCACCCAGTAATGTCTGTCTCTTAGACACAGTGCCGTAACTGGCTGAAGACTGGCAACTGCCTCTATGGGAACACATGTAGATTCGTACATGGCCCTTCACCACGAGGTAAAGGCTATAGCAGCAGTTATAGAAGGTAAATCAAGAACTCACTTTGAATTCTTCACATGCTGTAGGAAAATAGCTTTTTCAACTCTGTCTTTTGTTTTGCCTTTTTTTTTTTATTTGAAGTGAAATGCTGTGGTGTGCCTAATTGTGTGTTACATCAATAACCAATTACCTTATGAAGCTGCTTAAAACAGTTATTTTGGCAATGTGCAGGATTTTTGTGTGTATACAGCTTTAAAAAATGAATAACCAACTGGATGCAGATTAACTATATATTACTTGAAATGGGAAGTTCAAGTACCTTTGTACTTTTTGTTTTGACATAGTGTCACTGCAGCTTTGTGGTATACTTTTCTGTCCTGTACTAAAATGTTGATTTGCAATTACTCACAGCAATGCTGACACTCACAGCCCTTCTGCCTTTGCTATGTTGCGTGATGAATGTCTATCCTTTCTCTCATGCTGTGAGAAAACTCTTCAAAACATGGCTTTGTGACTTTATCTGTCAGATATTGATAAATGTCCTTTATTGTAGGGGGAAATCAAAAAAGATACCTAATTTTTCAAAAGAGAATATTTTTTATTATATGTCTCTTTGTATGTTTCTAAAATTTAATTTTTTTTCAACTGTCCTTTGTGTGGCATAACACCTAATTTAGCTGAAACCAAGTATGGCAGTAAGCTTGTAGTTCTTGCTATAAAGGACAGAAAGATGTTATGGTTTTAGCATAGTATCTCTTTCTGTGAAGGCTTCACAATTTACAAACAGCTGTCCTTCATAATGCCAATATTACCTATAGATTATGGATGGGCACACTGAAGCATCAAAGAGTAAAGCAACAACAGGAAGGTTGGCATGAAGTTAGGGTTCTGTGTTTGGTTCTTTTTCCTATTCCTATGGCATGCTCTTAGGATGATCTTGACTTTGCTTGTTTGATCTTCCGTTGCTTGTAAGGTGGTAGCAGCTGGGATACAAAATACATAATACTGAATTTAATGTTTCTTTTGGTGTGTAAAAAAATTTACCCTGTTCTGGGCTGAATGTTCCAAATGAATAAAGTAAGTAATTTACTGCTAGGGATTAAATTTTAAAACTGTTAAAATGTCACTTTCTCCTTGCTTTCAGTGTTTGGAACACTCAGTGCGTAGTTCTGCTTGGTCATTTGAAGAAAAGTGACATTTCTTTTAATGATTAAAGCTGTGTTTCTGCTTCACTGTCACCACTGACATTTAAGAAAAACGTTGATTTCCTTCTTATTATTGCTAACTTTTTTACTAGGACTATACGAAAAGTCAAAGGACAAACCTTCCTGCTTATTTGCTTGGCGCATTCAGCATTTAATAAAGGTGTTCTTAAAAGTAAAAAGGGGGGGAGGAAACCCACCACCCCCACAGACCCCCCCAAAACAGACAAATGAAAGAGCTGTGCTGCCTTCAAAAGTTTCCAGTAATAGCTCTTGGCCAGGCATAAAAAAGCTGATACATAATATGTACATAATAAAATGGTGGCATTTTCATGCCATTTAACATTAGAGAGATTTTCACAAATGTTACCCAGGCATTTCAAATGCAATTTTATTGGCTTCAGGCAAGCCAAACTAACGCTGCTTCTGCATCAGTTCAGTTAAAGCAATATTCTTGTTCAAGTATCTGGGGTAGCAGAATGGCAGCGTGTCTGCATGTGTTCAGTCACGCCTGCCAGGGAAGTCTCATCTGCTTTGCAAGGAGTTGGGTAGGACAAAGCATGTCTTGCTGCCTTTCTGTCTTCATACCTGCTGCCTCAAGTTCCAGACCTGCCTGCAGTCAATCCTGTTGTTAATGGTTTTATCTGACCACAGTGCCTCCCGTAGTTCAAAGCATCACCAGACAGTGGGAAAACTTGACTGAAGTGTGATAAAGA
This sequence comes from Urocynchramus pylzowi, assembly GCA_013397555.1. Lineage (NCBI taxonomy): Eukaryota > Metazoa > Chordata > Aves > Passeriformes > Fringillidae > Urocynchramus > Urocynchramus pylzowi. Next base: position 3,221,968 of record VZRH01004719.1, on the reverse strand, counting down.
TTGTTCAATTTTAGCACTAATGCTGCCTCTCACAGCATGAATTTTAATCTTTCTATAAAAATAAAACCTATTGTGTTTTTACATGAAGCTTACCAAGAATTCAGTATTAAACCTGCCAGTCTTCCCAACATCAGAATTAAGGAGAAGCTAAGTAAGTGCTGTGTGTAAGCATGCTATCCCATGAGGAATTTTGCTCTTTCTGCACTTGTAAGTTGTTGGTTAGTTGCTTGGCAGCTTCCTGGCTGGCTCCTTCATGTGATTGTTAGGACCTATGCCATTGCTGGGCCCTTTTCTTAGTCTGACTGATCCTCTTTATTTGGGATCATCACACTTCATTTAAAAATCAAATCAAGCCAGCAGTCATATTAGAAAAGAATATATGGATTTTGAAAGTTTCAAATATGGGAAACTGGAAAACAGGGCAGTGTTTCTTGAGCAGATATAGTGTGTACATAATACACAAATATTGGTCATCTGCCTCTATGCACACGTGTGCTCTCACACAGGTACACAGAGATATCCTCAGGTAGGTGTGTTGCAAGGCGTGCCTGTTGTTGGATACTTGTTCCTGACACTGTAAGAAGTACAGTAGCAAATGAAGGCAGTGTTATGAATGTGTATTTCCTAAATGCTGTTGAACATGGAGAACTGAACTGTTGCAGGAAGTAATGCTGTTCAAAATCACTTAACTGCCTCAGAATTTGAAATGAGGAAATTCTGCATTTTAGGCCTTATTTAAAAGATGGGCCCAGCTCAAAATATTAAAACGAAATTGCATAATGCCTTTTGTGTGAAAGGTTCTGGCAGTTGCAGTCTGGCCACATAAACTGCAGAGGTAATTTGTCTTGGTCTGTTAAAGTTCAACAGTGATCATGACCTGGAATAACCAAAGATCCCTTTTAGAGTGGGCTGGGGGAAAGTTATGTAGAAATGAAGCTGTGGTACACATAAAAGAAAAATCAGCTAGTAGACCAGCTTGTTTTTCTGTGCCTTCAGCTAAATACATTATTGATTCAGACAAATACATTATTGATAATCTTTCTACCTTTTAACTTAATTTTCAGTTTCACTAATCCAAATCCTTTGTATTTGTAGCTTAAATATTTATTAAAATTTAAGGTGTTGAATTGCACTTTAATACTGAAAGACAGTTTATTTGTTGAGATAGCTGATGGCTGGAATGCTTCAGAGAGTTTTGGTAAAGAAAAAAAATTACTTTTTTAATATGGGGGAGGGGAAAATACTTTGAATCATAACCTTTACTAAATCCAGACACTTTAGAGATCATATACTCATGCATGCAAAGAAGATAACTTATTTATATTTGTATGCCGGCTATTATTTGATCCTCAGTGATGAAAAAAGCAGAGCTCTACTCTTCTGTACATTTTCTCTGATCTAGATTGACCTGTACTTACAATTTCATGGAGAATTAAATGCATTAAAAAATGAGAGCAGTCACTGGTCTTTGTCTCTGTACATCCTCATACATTTAACCCTGTGATGCAGTTTAAAGACTTAAATGTAGGAAACAGTGCAGAGGAAGAAATTGGAAAAAAAAAGACTTTTTCAAATATGTGCAGATTGAAAACGAAATGGTATTAAATTAAATTTTTGTCTGCATTGACTGTGAAAGACAGTTTCCCCTTTATGTATAATGTGACAGGAAGAGTAGGAGAAATGACTTTCTCAATGAAAACTGATTCAATCTTAAAAAAAAAAAAAAAAGCAAATTTCATTATTCATATATTACATATAAGTTTTCTAATCAAAAGACAGCATTAGTATCTCCTTATGATTCTTTAGTCTCAACTGATAGGCACAGATATAGTACTTGTATACAACCATTTCACAGAAGAGTCTGTAATTACAGCTAACAGCCATCACAGAAGTACTAAACTCAGTATCAAGCCAAGTGTATATGAAGAGAAAATTTGTGTTCTTGAACTGAAAGATCATCTGAAACACTTCCTGCATTCCCTTAGTTTAGGAATTTGCTTGAATCACAGAATCATAGAATGGTTTGGGTTGGAAGGGACCTTAAGGATCATCTGGTTCCCCTCCACCAGGTTGTTCAGAGCCCCATCCAGCCTGGCCTGGAACACTGCCAGGGATGGGGCATCCACTACTTTTCCGGGCAATCTGTGCCAGTGCCTCACCAATGCAATGGTTGTTCTCTTCTAACCCATAAGGGGTGAATGAACTCAGGAATCCATATTAAGAGGTGACAAAATTATAGTAGTGTAGGATGTTCCTCCTCCCACATCACAGTAATATCTTTTACAGAAACTATATCGTAAAGGTGCATGACAAGCAGAGTTCATCCAGTATTTTGTAATTAAATAATGAAATAGTTATTACTGCAAGATGGAAAATTGAAGAGCCCTCCAAGAGTTAATTTCTGGTTCATGGTCTTGGAGCAGTGTTTTCCTGTGTAGCAGCCTCACCTAGACCATGGGAGGATAGTGCTTAGGTTATCTCTGCTTGCAGACTTCATCCACATTCAGAGTTGTGATTCTCTGTCTGTCATTGCTAGTCTAAGTAGTTTGATTCTGCATTAATTGTGATTTTATATATATATATGTAATGTATATAGAGAGACAATTGTATTTGTGTAATATATGTAAATGTTGTTGCAGCTTAGGTTAAGGACAAGGCTAAATCTTCAAATATTTGGTAGGAGTGTTTGTGAAACACATCTCCATGATGGTCAGAAAAAGATCATTTATTCTGGATGGGAAGTTGATCTAGAGTAGTAACTGAGTAATGCCATATAGACCTACAAATAATTTTTCTCCTTAGAGTCAAGTCTTCCTTGACTTTCTGAAAGGATTGGGGTTTTTATAATGCTTAAGCTCTTTAGAATGGAATATTTTCTTATTCATCCACCTTGTCTCTGGGTGGGAGGTTTAGATTTTTCTGGATGTACTAATAAAATAATATTTAAAAGACAGATAATATTCCTTTAAAAATAGTCCCATAGAGCTGGTTATATTATGTTTCTGTATTATACAGGTCACCAGAAAGACCCACTGGAGATCTTCGGGAAAGAATGAAGAATAAACGTCAAGATGTTGAGGCAGAGCCACAGAAACGAAGTACAGAGGAATCATCCTCTCCTGTTAGGGTAAGAGTGGAGTTTGCAGAACTCCAGAATCCCTCAGTAACAATTGGGCAGTGTGTCCTAGAAACTTTATCATTGTGACTTGTAATATTGAAAATGTTTTAAGGAACTGATCATTTTGTACACAGCATATCACATTTTTTGTTATGAAGTGTCTTAACAATTGTACTGTTTTGCAATTTTGTAGTGCTTTCTTGTCTTTTGGTTCCCAAAGATATTATAAACCTCACAGACTTAAAATGTGTTATAAATACTGATAAAACAGGTATTCAATAACAGTGCAGACTCTTTGATTATTACTGAGAAAGTATACTAACCCTTGTTTCAGTCGTCCGCTATTTTTCCCCCAACACTTATTCACATCCCTTGTATACATGCATCCTGACTTAAGTTGTTCTCCCCCAAATTTGCTTTTGATGAAACCATGCAGTTACGATTGTGCCTTCCTCCTCACATACTCATCAGGCACCCCAACTGCTCAATTAATGGATTTTGCAAAAAATTCATTATTGTTCTTATTTTGTAAACATCTTTCTGCAACCATGGGGCCCTCAAATATCAAAATTTAATTATTTTTAAATTGTGTTATCTATTTTCGATGTTACAAACAAATAGGGATAGAGTTCATAGTGTGAACAGTAGCACCACTGTGTTCCTGCACCATGTTTAAGACCATCTTCATATGAATAATTTTTAAAAGGTTTTATTTGTAAAAAATCAGTTTTACTTCTGCAGGTATTGACAATGTTCTGTCATTTCCTCTTGGTCTGTTCCTACTTGCTGTGTAAAATGAATTTTATATGTCAGCTGTAAATAAATCAGCAGCAGCTGCTACCATTAAATTTAACAGAATGGCTTACCTTCCAATCATGTTTTCAGTTGCTGTTAATTTTTGTAACCTCTCAAGCTTTTTACTGAAATGTGTTTCTTTTATTTTCTAATAGTTTGAATAAACTGTTCAGTTATTGAGTACATGGTTGGTGGGAAAATTTTTTTTTTCCAACAGTCATTAAAAATTTGCTGTAACTTCTGTCCTGGTTCAACTCTAATTTTGATGTAGTTCTTACTTTTGGTTAGTTAACCTTGCTTTTTATAGCGTTCTCTTAATGTAATAATAAAATACTCTTAAACAACTAAAACCCAAGTGAAAGTGAACTGGAAGCAAGAATCTAAAGGAATTGGAGAATTAGTGTTAACGTATCAAAGAATTATTTATAGATTAAGCACACAGCAGAGTGAAAAATGCTCTGCTTCAATCTCATAAAATGGAAGATTGAGGAAACAGCTGAACTTTTATTTTAGTTCCATGGAGGCAACTCTCAAAATACAGGATATCAAAGAAAATATTCTGGAACAAATAGATGAAGAGGGACAGTCGTCAAGAGTTGCTTTGCAAAGAACCAGGATATCTAAAAGGACAGAAGACTCGAGTGACTGAACTGCTAAGAAAAATCTTGCTCCATCGGCAGAGCTGCTGTTATGGTGGAGATCTAATATGTGATGTTTCCATATTTTATTAAAGCTTTTGGGGTAACAGCAGAGCTCGATAAGAAAACTTTGAAATAATGAAAGGTAGCTTGTTCCATAAGAAGTTTCATAATTTTGTTTAAAAATTTTTAAAAAAGAGATCGATCAGAAACATTGCTCCAGACAAAATCTGTTCTTCATCAGACTACTAGACTCAAACTTCGATGAAGAGTAGTTGTTGAGAAAGAACTGCCTGACATAGGTCAAACCTGTTTTGAAACAAGACGTCTGAGGCATATGTATAGATAGTCAAAAAATAGAAGGTATAGTATTTTAGGTTTAGAAGCCAGCTAAGGGGAAAATTTTAGATTAATTTGAAATTGAATTACACAGAGTGCTATTGTAATTCATTTAAAGAACTGTAACTTTAAAGAATGTAGAAAAAAGTTGGACATCCCAAATGTCAAACTTTGCAGAAGATTTGAAAACAGTATTTGGGATTACTGAAGTCTGAGGAATGCCACAGGGGTTGGGAAAGATAGTTTTTGGCAGTACAATGGCAGATGAAACTTGGTGTTGGCAAGTGCAAGGTAATGCACAGTGAAGAAAGTATTTAAAACAAAAAAATGAATAAATTTTTTTAAAGTAACTAAAACTACGCGGTAGAAAAATAAGTTATTGTGGACAGCTCAATGAAACCATGTGTTCAAAGTGAAGTCACAGTTGTAGAAGCAAACATTCAGGTATATAAAAATGGAATAGAAAATGATTGATAATATGCTGTAGAAATTCATGGTCTAGTTTTATTTGAAATGTTGTTTGGTTGGCGTCACCTGTATGCAAGAAAATACAGTCAAAGGTCTTGAAGTGGGCAAAGAGGTGAGAAATAAACTGGAGAGAAGAAAGGACATGGGGTGAATGCATATAATGTATGTTTGAGAGAATGTAAGTTAGATGCGTCATATTCATACTTTATACCAGTAGAAAGAGTGGCAAATTTGAAAATGATAAGGGGAAGTGCTATTTATGCTATATATAACAATTCTGCCTGGTTGCCAGAAAATAGACACACAAAGCTGAATAGGTTCCACAAGAAGCTAAGACAGTATAACTAGTATAAAATCTTTTCAGAAGAGATTTTTTTATTCTTTGGAGACATAACTAGTACAATCTGTATGTATTTAGGAAGAAACTTCCTATATTGGCAGTTTATAGACTATATCCCTTTTTGTTTCTTCATGCTTTGTACTATTATTTGCAGAGACAATATGCTGTGTTATGTGGACACCTACATTGAACTCAGTTGTTTTTGTGTTTCTTGGATTTGTGTTTGTAATTACTTCAGCACTGTACGTTAGTGTATGAATCATTATACAAATAATTAGATGAGGTTCCTGCTGTTACTGTATTCATTTGGAAATTTTTATTTTAAATTTTTCACTGTATTATGCGGAAATAGTTACATTGGTGTGCATGAAGTCTTACCTAAAGTCTTAACCTGGAAGGTGTGTGTGATTTGGGAGAAACAGTGGGAGGAGCTTAATGTACATTTAGGAAGGTTTTTGTAAGGAATGTGTATCACTTGTTTAATATCTGTGGATTTTGTCACTGTAGCTTTTAACTATTTCCACTGGAAATAGGACTCAGCATTGTCTTCCCTCTGTGAAATGGGAACAAATACCTCTTAATGTCAGGGGTACTTCAGATTCATTTACTTATGTGTTTCTGTAGCATGGTAGTAGTTTACACTATAAAGATATTATACCTCGAGCAGAATAGTACTGTGGTCACCCAAAAAGTTGTAGCTGTATCACATGTAGCTTACTGTAGGCTTAAAGCAATCTGTGCTTTGGAATGAGTTTATTTTACTGCTGCATGTGTGTGTGCAACCTGATAAGGTTGAAACTGAGATTTCTGCAGTGTGAGAATTGTAGGCTGTATCAGTCGTCTGTTCTTTCCATCGGTGTTGGCAAAGTAACACTTCTTGGCTAGAAGCATGTTTTACAGGTTGGATGAGTCCTTTTGTGCTTGGCCAGGCTTTTCTGGCAGTAGTGGGAAATTTATTCAAGTAGGCATCAAGTCTTGTGCTGTAGAGTGCTGATCATATGAGACATAGAACTTCAGCTTGAATAGATACTAAATTAAATAAAATCTCACAGAAGTCAGCCATAATGTCATAAATTTTTCCCTTTCTTATGTGGCATCTCACCTAAACATCAACATGAAACTGTAAATATCTATCCAACACCTGCTATATTTCACTGTGAGCATATACCTAAAAACAGCATAGACAAAGTCTACCAAACCGTTGTTTTCTCTTAGGACAAGCTACAATTTTTTTTTAGTAATTAAATATATAATTATGTAACTGTAATGTTTCTTATCTCATAAATGGCATTTTTTAGAATCTTCAGAGAAATTGTTGACAAGAGTGAATATACAGTATCTTCAGGTACGAGTGACAGTCATGGTATTGGCCTTTAGGAACTTCACTTTATTCTTGGCTTGTTAAGGGAGAGACAAAAAAGGTCTGTAAGGATATAAAGGAAATATTTCATTCCCATAGTATGGGGGAATCAAATGTGTTACAAGTGTAACAAGTAAAATAAAAGGAATATGTTGAAGATTTTTCAGTCAGAAAAATTAGGTATGTGTTGTAAACCATCATAACATAAATTCTTCATTAGCATGCCCCAGGAAAAATATACTCAACTTCTAAACTGATACTTGTTTTTCAAGATGCAATGTTGTCAAAATCTTTTTTCTTGACAACTAAACAACATTAGTGTAAAATACCATGCTTCCCCTATATTCAGTATTTCAGTTTGATAGCTGTTTTTGCTCTCAGTTTTTCTGTAGAGATATGATTGTGCCACTACTGAATCTTTCCGCTGAAAGGAGAAAATACAGGCTCTTTCAAGATGCTTGTATTGGCTTGTAAGTTTGAGGAGGTAGACATGATACATACAGGTTTTGTAGTATTTTTAACATGCGTTATTAAATTGGACTTGAAGCATTGACTTGCTGCATGTTCTTTGATGACAAGGTATTTGATTAATTCTCTTTGGGAGATTTTTTTAAATCAGCATAGAGAGGTTGTCCTGGTGTTCATATTTCAGTTTGTTAGTAAGAGGTAGTGTTGAATTAATAGAAGCTAGTATTCATACTTAAGAAATTATGGTTTTGTTAGTTTATGTTATCGGACTTAGTTGAAGTATATAGCAGAAATATACAGTTCAGTAGAACAGCTGTGGCCTTCATGGAGGGTAGGCTAGAGAAATAAGAACAGTCTTATGAAAGAAAAAAATGGTTGCAGAGAAGGCTTGTTATACTTACAGATTTTTAGATCTCATCAGAGTAGTTTTCTTTTAAAGTAATTTGCTTCGGGGCATAGTAGAATTCTGGCCCTTAGACCGAATGTCTTTACTACATGTTGAGACAATGGCTTAGTGAATGTAGACTTGTCTGCAGCTGATGTCAGCAACCAACATGACTCAGTAAGTTATGGCCTTCTGCATAATTTTAGAGATTTACATCCTTAAACTAGAGATAACTTTTTAACATTGTTACTGAATAAAAAGGAATAGTTGAATTTTACTCATTTTTGAGTGACTGTCTGCAATTTTATTTTGTTTCCTTAATGTGTTTCTAAGATGATGTTAAGGTTTTAAATTAAGATCTAAGTTCCAGTAAGGAATAGCTAGTGAAATTCTCAGGCATCTCCTTTTCTTGGTGTTTTTCCCACATACCAACATGAAAGAATCCACAAAAAAACAAAAGAGGGCACTATGTGAGCTGAGAACAACAGGGCTGTGGCACAGATTTTGCTGTTCTGGTTTCCTATTTAATAAATTAATGTGAGATACTTCTAAGCTTGAATTTTCTTCTTTTGCTAGTAGTGAAGAAACTTTGTCCTGTATTCTGCTTGAGCCCAGGTACATCATACAGAGAATGTTGCTTCAGCAGATGCTGAGGCACAACAGTGTAGTTTTATACTGGAATTTAGCAGGGGCACAAGAGCAGCACAGCATCAGTTGACTTGAAAATATCTTTTTTCTTGTAAGGATAGTCTCTGGCTTTCTTAGGTGTTCACAGGACCATCCACCACATGGGAAATGGGTGCTACTGCATTAGTTAGACTTGTCTTGGAGACAGTGAAAATCAAATACAAAGCTGTCAATGGAACTTGATTCGATTATGTTGCTTTAGACTTTCTTCCCCTTCTGCCAGCCAAGGGTCTCTGGATTTATTTATTATTTCTTTCCCCCCCCCCGCCCTCCCCCACATTCTTTATCCTCTGAAGAGTTAAATGGTTCTACTTCTGAGGCTCATCTGCCTTGCATATAACTATTCTTATTTACAGCTGAGAATTCTTGCTCAAGCTGTTAAAATCATACTCTTTAAATGTTCATTAAACTTCTGGTCTTTTGTCATAGTTTGACGGAAGAACTTAATCTCTTCTTTTGGTGCCTATTTTAAACTTTATTCTCTGATATGTGCTTGACTCTTGCCCTGCCTTTAAGCATTCCTGTTTTATGAATCCTTTCTTCTCTTTTCCTCATCTGATGTTTGCATTCTGATTATATGAAATTGCATTAGAACATGTAGCCTGTGGAGTCTCTGCTTGTTTAGGAAGGTATTTGTTCAACAGGCTAAAGGGGAAAATGCTTTTTGTACTATGAAAAAACCCCAGCCAAAATACCATGTAAAATACACCTGCTTCTTCAGGCTTCTTTTGAAATAAAGTTGTTTACTCTAATGCAGCATTTTTCCCTTTATAGAAAGAGTCTTCACGAGGAAGACATAGAGAAAAGGAGGATATCAAAATTACAAAGGAGCGAACACCAGAAAGCGAAGAGGAAAATGGGGATTGGGAAACAAATAGAGAAGGTACGTATTGAACTGACAGTATTGAACTGACAGTCCCCTGATGCCTCAAGGAACTGGGAAATTTCTGGGCTGTGTGTCAAGTGGAATGCTTCAAGATTTGCTTTCTAAGCAGAATACTTGCATGCAGTAGCCGTTAATTTATTTTTGAGGAGAACTAACAAGTTACCTGAGTTGGACTGCTACAGTGGTTAAACCAACTAACTTTAAAAACACAGGCTTTTTTTTTTTTTCTCTCTTTTGACTACTCAGGCAACAAGGAATTTTGGTATAGCCTACTTCATGGTGAATCTTTCACATTAAGGTCATCAGATGAATCCAAGTTGCATCTAAAGTAATTTTGGAACTTGTCAGTCTGAGAAGAAAGTGTAACTCCTTTGAATTCAAAAGTCAGCTGTTTTTGTTGCATAATTTGTAATGGTGTAAACTGTCACTAACAAGGTCTCCATTAGAATGAGTATAACAGAAGTTGAAGGTGGACTTTGGTGACATATTTATGTTCTGAAAATACTTGAGGAATGCTAAGTATCTTGCATTACCTTTGTAGTCACTTCTGTATGAGTTGCTGGGTGGGAGTTTTTGGGTTTGGAGGTGTTTTAGTACTTACTAGGTGGTTTCATTGTTGCTGAAACTCCACTCAACTGTGGTGTTTCTGTAGTTTCCTAAGCATCTGTTTTTCAGAAGTACTTACCATGTTGCAAGAAAAAAAATGGCAGCTCTGATCCCATCTGAGGGAATTCACATATAATGAAGATATTTGCAATGAAGTTCACTGCAAGTTGAACTTGGTTCATCAAGTAGGATGGAGCTTCTTGGAAATGTCAATAACTAGGGAGCTTTTCAATATACTGTGTGTTAAAAGTGTTGCAGGCCCTGTTTTGCTGTGTCTTAAGCACAATACCATGGAATGTATTGGGAATGGAAAAGTAGCCAATATATGTATTCACTCATTTGTAGACTTTTTTTTTTTTACACACTTTTAAGAAAAATTGATCTATGACATGTATACATGGAAATAAAACTTAACTCAAAAAAGTTTGGAACATAAAACGTAGAAACCACAAGGTCTATATAAACATATGGTATGAATGTCTTAAGTCTTAGACACTGAGACTTTCATCTTGAGAACTCAACTTTTTTTTTTTTCAAAATAGTGTCAATTGTTGGTATATGGATGAAGGAGAATTACTGTCTCTTAATTTCTACTGAGTGGTATATAAGTAGATGGATAGACTGGGAAAGAACCTGTGCTGTTGGGAACTGCACCTGTCTCTGAACTGTTCCCATGCATTCATGACACATGAAGGTGATTTGTAGACTGAGTTTAGTTATTACAAAACCTTTTATGTAGCTCCCGTATGTAGGAAAGGAGTGAAAGCTAATAACTTTTTAATGAAGTTGTCTTTTCTCTGACAGATATTTTCCCAAAATGCTTTTTGAGTATTAAATAGCCATAAACAAAATTAATATAAACAGAGTGAGTAAATTCAATTTTCAGTAAGATTTCAGTTGCCAGGTTGGAAGCTTAAGATATTGACTGTCCATGACTTAATGAAAATATGAGAGAAATAGCACTTTTTCTAATGTGAAAACCAAACAGTGATAATGTTGTAAAACCAGATGTAAACTCTTGAAGTGTATGTTTATCCAATGAAAGGGTTCATACAGAACTTTTCTCTTATTTTAAAATCAATGCTTACATGTAATTAAGTAAGTGTATAAATTGATTTGTAAGACACTGTATTAAATAAACCCCTCTAGTATCATGCATCGCTATATGAATCTGTTTCATGTGAGTTCCCCAGTTAAATAGTGCTCTGCATATTTTCACTCCTTGGGAAGACACACAGTTTCAATTTTTTTTGTTATTTAAATATAAAGTGGTTTACTGTGTTTCCCTTGCTACCTCGGATGAATGCCCATGAAAGAAGTTGAGGTGTTCTTTTTAATGAAGTTTAAGAGTTGAACTTCAGGTTGTATGGATCTAACTGGAATTACTTCAGGTTTTCACACAGAATTGGAGGAGAAATTTGGCATTCATTCCTTGGTCCATTCATGCAGTGCTTAAAAGTCATGGAAATATTTATGGCTGGCATCTAGTATGCTAAATGTTATTGTTGTATTTTTCGTAAGAAATTGTCTACTAATCTATTTACTTTTTTTTTTTCTTAAAATAAAGACTCTGATAATGGAGATGTTAATTATGATTATGATCATGAGCTGTCTTTGGAAATGAAGCGCCAAAAGATTCAGAGAGAACTCATGAAATTGGAACAGGAAAACATGGAGAAACGAGAGGAAATAGTAATTAAAAAAGAGGTTTGTATTATGTAAATGTGAAATAAAAAGACAAGTCATCAGCCACCTCATAGGCTTCTAATTGTTTCCCAGAAGACTTTAAGTTTTTTGGCTACAAATGCGCTATTGTGTTACGTGATAGTAAGTAACTGGCACCTATATAATTAGTATGTGACTTAAGTATTTGAAGTGACTATCTGATCAGTCATCCAGCACAGTAACCAAGTTTTCTTCTTTGTGATGTCAGCTATTAAATGAGCAGGATTTAATGCATTTTAGTAATACAAAACTAGTAAGATCTGTAACAGAGAAGATAGGTAAAAGAAAACACAGGGCATTACCCAATCTCATTTTCCAGCTTGCCTTGTAGTAACAGAATAGAGTGACAGAGAGAAAGCTGTAGGTGTTAGAAACTCTAAAATTTTGTGGGAAGACTAAAAAAAAAATCCTCTAAGGATGTCTTTCTTCTTCAGACAAATGTGAGTGTTAGTTGTGAGCATATTGATTTTAAACCTTAAGTTACAGTTTTTGTAATATATTACAGAGTGCATCACCTTCTCTTCCTCCACACTTTATCTGTTGTCTTCCTTTTATATTGTTCTTTACAAACAGTGTGATGAGGTTGAAGTAGAGATGTACATGGTTCTCTCACTTGCTGAATTTACATGTTTGACACACAAATCGGTGTACAGTTACACTTTTTAGCATCAATATCTTGCTGGTTAATTATATTCTTTCCCTCAAGATTTCTCCAGAGGTGGTTAGATCTAAATTATCACCATCACCATCACCACGAAAGTCCAGCAAATCCCCAAAACGAAGATCCAGTCCCAAATCATCATCTTCAGCTAGTAAGAAAGACAAGAAAGCATCTACTGTCTCTTCACCACTTTTGGAGCAGCAGAGGTCAGTATGTAGATGCATCTTACAAGAGAGTGAGAACAGAGAACCACACTTACATTTATTACTGGAGTTTTCATAAATAATGTTTTCCATTTTCCTTCCTTTCAGCGCCCTTGATTATATAAATTTAGGAGAAGATCTCTAAATTGTGCATTGTGAATCATCTTAGGCAGATAATTGTCATATGGATGTAGTTTTCACTTGATTATTTTCATGGTTTACTAGCAGATCTTTTCTCTTTGAATCTCCAGAATCTTTGTGAGGTGATGAGAAAATAGAAACCATTGAAAAGTGGAAAACAGTTTTGTTTTCTCCAGCCTGTGAAGCAGCCTCTCTAAATTGAAGTGTTTAAAATTTGACCAACTGCACATTCTGTTGGTATTGCATATTACTGTTCAAGATATAATGTGTGACTTTCAAGGCAGGGAATTTCTCAGAATTCAGGAAAGGATAAGAAGTGAGGGATGTGGGGGG
>VZRH01004719.1:3123393-3208776 GCA_013397555.1 Urocynchramus pylzowi | reverse complement strand
GGGGGCAGGGAAGAATTAAAGATGAAATATGTAAAAATCACGGGATTTTAAGCGAGTGCTCTGCCACCAAAGTCAATCTCCAAACCTGCTTCTAAGGTTCTTGCTGGCCACAAGACATTTTGAATTGTTGTTTGCAGCTTTTAGATAGGAAAAAAATTACTGCAGCAGTGTAACCAGACACTTCTATGTTTGGTAAAATCCCCTTTTTAACCTATTTGTTGAAATCCCCTTTAAAATAGGGGCAGAACAACATTGTTTCTGCTGCAGGAATAGTATAGCATGTGCTGGTATACTGCTGACATATGCAGTGATACCTAGTTGATAGGATTTATCTTAGTGGTAAATTATGCAGAAAATACACAATGTTTCATATTGGGAGATGCATACTCAAGAATGTTTAGATGCTTCATCCTGTCAGGTAGTTAACATTAAATTGAAAACATGAGTAGTTCAAGTAATTTTATGTATGTGGTAGGGGTATTGCATTGCAGAAATGGGAGTATAAACAGACAAGGTACTGTATGGTTTTTGTCTTCTGATGTACACAGTTCATGTAAGGGCATTCTATCTTTGAAAACTGGTTCTGTCTGGACAAGAGCAATTCCTATTTTTGTTCACTTCCTTCAGAAAAAAAGGCTATAAATTGAGGAGCTCATCATAAATTTTTACCATCTCTGTTCACCTCTCTGTCAAGTTCTGCTATTGAATGGTGCTTGCTAAGGGAGTTGGTAAATCCCATCCTAAAAGCTTCAAGGCCTTTTATGTTATAACTTTCCTGTCAACATCTGAGAAATTGTTTGAAATAGTTGTCAACTCTTAATTTTTATACCCCCCCATCCCCCCACCCTGTTAATTTCTCTCTAGGAGTTCCAAAAGTACCCAGAGTAAAAAGAAAGGTCCTCGTACCCCTAGCCCTCCTCCTCCAGTACAAGAGGAAACTCCCCTGGGGAAAAAACACAAAGAAAAACATAAAGCAAAAGAACGTTCAGAAGAAAAGGCAAGGGACGTGAAAGAGAGAGGGCGTGACTTTGAAAGGCACAAGGAGAAGAAGGAGAAGCAGAGGTAAGTTATGTTGCATTATTAACTTTTAACTCTAGCCTTACTTTTCAAATTATATTCTGTAGAACACTGAATAAGGGTGGTATTACCTACTTTGCCAACAACCTTTTCAGTACTCAGTGGAGTATTTTCAGTGTGTTATGTAGATGGGTTGATAGACTATAACAGATTGGTAGATTTTAATTGCATAACTTAGTTAAGTTTGTAAAATGCCTCTTGGAAAGCTTCTCAAGAATTTGGATCTTCACCAGTGGAGCAGGTTGTTTGCCAAAATCTTTATTGAAGTCATTCACTCGTCTGATTGCATGCTTTTCTGAAATCTTAGAGGACTAATATCTTTATAAGTTGGCAGTGTGCATTTAAATGCTCCCTAATCTTTCATAGGTTAAAGTATTTTTGAGGTTGTCAAAGACTACTGACATTTTAGAGTTGCTACACTTTTGTGCATATACATATTTATATATTTAAAAAAAACGGTGGACTACTATGACTATTCCATTATTTCCTGGAGCATACACATCCATTTAAGCTGAAAGATACATGATCTGCATTTTTATGTCCTGAATTTTCCTGATGAAAGTAGGGTGCATGTTGTCAAGTCGTACTTTGTAACTGGCGTAGCAGAGTAAGGATTGGAAGAGCAGTGAATCATGTATTTTTAGTTAATTAAATAAATTCCACCATACTTACTTGAAAGTATTTTATTTCCCTCATGATTGCACACTCCATTACTGGAAGGAAGTCGTGAGCAGTAGAGAAGAACATTCTAGGTAGTGCTGAAAGCATCAAGACAGTACTTGTCTTATCATTGTACTATAACCAGGTATTGCTGTGGTGACTACTATATTTCACTGTTGGATTTTTGTCCTTTTTTTCCCCTACATAATAAAAATGAAGTTGTAATGTCAAATCTCTTATGAGGTACAGTCAGTGAAATAGTTGAAGGTTTTGACGGATTACTTTAATTTACTTGCTGCTGGGTTTAGCCTTTAAAAATGTGTCTGAGCTTGAAGCTGCTTAAATAAAGTTCTGATATTACAGATGTTTTTTTAATAAGGTAGCAAAATATTTCTCCATTGGTAAGCATTCTCTTTTACCACCACATGAAATGTTAGGTAAAATTACAATCAGGTTTTTTTTTGTTTTACCGTGTTCTAAAGTCTAGTGTACCAAGAAATTCAGTGCATATCTTGCATTCTTGAGCTTTGCTAGCTTAAAGTAATTTCATATTGAAATCATAGGTGGAACAAATGATTGTATAACATAGCTCTTAATATACTAATCACAGGTTCTGTCTTGGAGGTGTCTGTAGTTTCTTAGAAATGTGCTAATGCCATCTTAACCCTGTTAAACAAGCTGCTGTTTATGTTTCCCAGGGATCCGTCCGAAAGCTCCCGTAGACAGAAACGTTCTCCTAGTCCTGCTGATCACTCTGGCAGTAATTCTTCCCCTTCCAGGGAGTACTCACCACCTGCTGCAAGGCGAAAGCAAACCTCCCGAGCTCCAGCCAAGTCAACCGCTCACAAACATAGCTTCTCACCCTCTCGCAGGTGGGAGGCCAATTCTGTGGATTTTATTTCCTTTATTAGTTCTGGTTTGGAAACTTCTTCTCTTGGTTTGACTACTTGTTTATGTGTCTGTTGTGAATGTTTGTGCCTCAAACACTTTTGCTCTGAGACTTTTGTTTTTTTGCAATGTTCTACATGGAGGGTATCTGTCACGTCAAGAACACAAGTCACAGTGAAAGTTTCTGTTTATCAGTTCCTCCCAAATGTTTTGTCTTCAGGTAGAACTTCAGAAGTCTGATATGAGATACAGTCAGTCTGTGAGCCTTTGGGAACTTTCTTCCTCCCTAACCTCCCCCTTTTTAAAAAGTGGCACATAGAAAAATCTTTTACCTTTGAGATTGGAAATGGGCAGTTTCTCTGTTCTAGAATGGGTAAAGTGATACACAGGTCCTGGTTCTGCACATCTTTCTTGAGAAGCAGTTACAGCTGGCTAAACAATGCTGTACAAAGCTTCTTGCAGGAAGTTTTAGGGAAGGTATCATATCTGTTAGTTCTTGAGGCTTTGAAAAAAATGTTTTACCACCCATTAAAATGGAGTTGACTCCTTATTTTGGCCTGAAAGAGTGTAAGCTCAGGTTTAGATTGGCAGTGCTAAATACTACTGTAGTCCCATGTTTGTATAATGAAAAGCAAAGCATTCTTATTTTCTGCACCTCTGTTGGAGGGTAGGGGAACTCCAGATGTCATACATATTTCTGCATGCTGATAAAGCAAGCAAAATAAAACCCATCCATTCAGCAATCCAAAGAGTTGTAAGCAAACTGTTTGGCTTTTGTGGTGACTCCGTTCAGCTAAAACAACATTGGATTGTTTTATGTGACTGATGGACATTTTTGCTATATTGGATTCTTCATAGGGAAGAGAGTTCTTCCTGGAACAGTAGTACAGAGTCTGCAAAATAACTCTTCTGTACTCTTTTCCTTGTTTTTCAACTTAATCCAGTGTCCTGATTTCAGCTGGGGTAGAGTTAATTTTCTTCCTAGTAGCTACTGCAGTGCTGTGTTTTGGATTTAGCATGAGAATGATATTGATAATACACTGATGTTTTAGTAATGATTACCACAGTTTCCCACACTCTGCCAGTGAGCAGGTACACAAAATGCTGGGAGGGAGCATGGCTGGGCATCAGTTGAGGTGAGCAAATACATTGTGCATCACCATTTCTCTTGGTTTTCTTCTTTTTCTCTTTGTTATCTCCCTTTGATTGCTATTATTGTTACCATCATGATTATATTTTACTTTATTTCAGTTTTTGAACTGTTCTTATCTCAACCCACAGGCTTTACTTTTTTCCCATTCTTCTCCCCACCCTGCTGGGGTTTGGTGTGGGAGTGAGTGAGCAGCTGTGTGGTACTTAGTTGCTGTCTGGGATTAAAGCATGCCATCCAGTATTTTGCTCATCACTGCCTACTTGTATCAAATGTTGTGCAAGGGAATGTTAAGCAGGGAAGATAAATGGGCCTTCTGCTAGAAGCAGGGAAGGAAGGGTATTTGAAATATTTTGTCTCCATACCATTGAAAGCCTTCCATACAAGTCAATCTTGGTAACTCTGTCTCTCAAAATAATGATTTCACAGGGAAAAATAAATGTAGTCTTAAAGACAGTAAGTCATGAAAGTCTTTTGGATTCTGTCAGTCATATCTAGCCCTGACAGAATTTTACATTGACTGTTTTGGAAATTTTACTACTAATTCTAGGTTATCTGTTTAATTTGCATATGAATTGTCATCTTAGAGAGATGCAGGCTACTTGTTTCCTCAGGAACAAAGAGATTTTTGAAGATATGTTGTCCAAGTGTAGCTTTTTAACTCCCACTCTTCTTGTCATCGCTGGACTTTGTGAAGTAGAAGGGAGTTGGAGTTAGGGACAGTATATGTTTAATGAAAAAAGATACTTGCAAGTTACTTTGATGCTGATAAGGGAAGAAATAACCCACTACTGAGCCTAAAGACTTGAAGTGTGTTTTTGTCTGCATTAGTCATATTATGAGGAAATTCTTTACTGTTGTGTAAATTATCTTTAGTTAATTTCAACATTAATTAATTTTAATTTTGACAGAATTTCAAAGATCAGAAATATTTTGTATACATTTTCTTATTCTATCAAATGTGAGTTTTCCATGTTTGTGTAAATATTCACGTTGGCTAACATTTTAAGTAGGTATGCATATGGCTTTTCTCGATCTAAAAACTGTTTAAAGATCAATCCTTACAATAAACGGTGTTTAGATGTGTGTAAGGAGGAGACACTGTTGCTTTGTAAAAAAAAATTCAATGCTGTTGTAAACAAAAAAATCTTAGTTACACCTTGTAAAAATTGTCTGTGTAATTTTATTATGAACTCCAAAAATGATGTTGTATTGAAGAAAACAATGGTTCTCGTTATTTTTTTCTGACTCCTCCTTCTCCTGCATTCTGGTATAGCTATGTGATACAATTTTGATTGGACAGATTTTTCCTGGGCATTAAATAAATAATAATAATTTAAAGATAAGCATATTTTGAAAACATACTTGGCACCCTGGGTGGAAGCCAAGTTTGATGTTTTATAGAAACAACACGTATTTTCAGCTGTCAGAGGGTAGAGAATACAAAAATTATTATAATTGCTTTTTTATATGGTATGTTAGGAACCTTTCAAGTCAAATTATTCCACATGTGCCTGTTTTGGCTCTTCCTTGCAGGTCTGCTTCTCCATCAGGTCAGCATCATTCTCCCATATCCTCCAGACATCACTCCTCGTCCTCACAGTCAGGCTCCTCTGTTCAAAGACATTCTCCTTCCCCACACCGCAAAAGAACTCCCTCTCCATCCTATCAAAGGACAGCTTCCCCGCCTGCAAGGCGGTCATCTTCCCCCTATCCCCCACACTCTTCCTCTCCACCTCAGAGGAAACGAAGTCCTTCGAGACACCGATCTCCTGGAAGAGACAAGGGAAGACACGATCGTGATCGGACTTCACAGTCTCACGACAGGCGCCACGAAAGGCGGGACGGTATGAATGAAAATATCATTTCAGAATCGTTTTTGTTTGTTTGCAAATTGCATTTTGAAACTTGATTTTCAAATTCTGGCATTGTGTGCACCCATCCCAGTGCCTAGGGGTTGAAGAAAATACTTGCTGTGTTTTCTTTGCCTGTGCTGGTGGTGCTGTTTGCAGGTAGTGTGTAATAACATACCCCTGGCATAACTGCTTATGTAGGCTCAACTGATTGTAAAGGTGCTTGTTGGTATCTGTGTAGCTGTTCCTTGTATAATGCAGTGGTGGTGTCAGTAGGAAAGGGGTTTTCACAGCAGGCTACACCTAAGTAACTATTACTCTTTTCTGTGAGGTGCCCAAATCCAGTCCCCACTGATTGCTTTCTCTTGTCTTTGTAATTGATATTAAGTGAGGTGTGTGCAAAGAATCGTTCCCTGTTTGGCTAATATGTAATGAGCAGATATGCTCTTTGCCTCGAGAGACAGATTAGAAAGAGTGCATATGTCAGCTCTATATTAGACTGGCTGTAAACTTACCTTCCTGTACTAGTAATATTATAAATATGTAATAGAAAAAAACCAAAACAAAACAGACCCCCAAACTCAAGCCAACAGATTTTAGCAGGACACTGGGGCCTTACAAGTGGTCTAAATATACCACAAATGTTTTGGAAGTGTCTGTGTGTATGTGTGTGGAAAATAAGAGGAATCTATGATTAGAGGAGTAATGACCTTGCCTTAAAATTATTGAAGTGTGCTTGCTCTTTAGTGTGTTTGACATTTATTTTTATTCTTGCTGTGTTTTGAATTGGTAAATATCTGTAGAGAGTCATATTCAGAATAAGATCGTTAAAACTTACTAAATGTATAGATGGATAACCCAGCATGATCTTGTCCTGCTTATGTATTAATTTTGATTCAGTAGGTGTACTTTGAGTATGTTATTTTAGTGTTATTTCTGTTACATGTTATATTTAGTGTTATATGTTTGTTTGCTCAGATTAAGCCAGGTATATAACATTCTTTTGAATGTTTTACAGAAACAAGAGGGAAAAGAGAAAAAGAAAGAGAAACAAGAGATGATCGTGATTATGACCAAGAGCAGAGTAGCTCCAGGGACCACAGGGATGACAGAGAGTCTCGCGATGGAAGAGATCGGAGGGACACGAGAGACACCAGAGATCGGCGGGAGCCACGGGAATCCAGAGATACTCGAGACTCCAGAGACACCCGGGATTACAGCAGGGATACCAAAGACAGTCGTGACCAGAGAGACTCGCGCTCCACACGAGACTCCCATGACTACAGAGACAGAGAGAGTCGTGATGCCCATAAAAAGGATGAGCAGTATCAGGACGACTTGCGCAGCTATGGAAGATCCCATGGCAGAGAGGAGAGCTCTCGTGCTGAAACGAGGAATGACTCCAGAAGTGACTCCAGAAATGAGAGCAGAAGTGATAGAATTGGCAGAAGTCGAGGCAGAGGTCCAGAATTATCTGACAAAGGTATTGCATTATTTAAAATATTCATGTGTCCCTATCATTGGAGATTGTGTATTTGCATTCATACTGCCTTGTTTGATATTTGATATGCAAGTACTGCCAAACAGTTCATGCTTTTAAAGCTGTGTTCAATTCTGTTGTTGTTAAATTAAAACTGTTGAAATTTATAGCACTTCTGTCTTCTCCATTCATTAAAGTGGCATAACATTGGTATTCCGCCATCCCATTTTAAAGCAAAGCCTAACCCTTACATCATTCTATTTAATGTTTCTGCAGCCCTAGGTTTTCCCATTGCCTACAAACACAAGAGGCTGATGTGTAGTGGAAATTTCATAGGGGATAGTGCATCTCAAAGTACTGCGCAGCAGGTTTCTTATGCTCTTTCAAAAACTACTGCAGGTCTTAGGTGCCTGGAAACCATTTCTCACACACACCCACCTCTCCCTGCCTCACCACCCTGTCCCATCTGATTTCCAAAAAGTGTGACTTTATTCTTTAAAATGTTTTTTGAACTCTGATGCATTAATAATAATAATAATAATTGTAAAAAACAACAATTTTTAATGATCTATAATTTATTTTGCTTTTTCAGGCTTGTGACATTTTCACTAGGGAAATTATGTACAGATTTTACAAGGAGAATGATCTCTGCTTTCTCTGCCTGTTCTTGCTGCACAATTAGCTTAGTCTGTTCAGAGCAATTGTGAACTGGCATTTGGACTGATACTTCTCGTCAGGAGACCTCATACTATGACCAGGGCATAAGGATTTAGAAAGTCTTGATTTTGCAGTTTGCAAATAATAACTTTAAACAGTTAAAACATACCAAATTTGAGTTGTTGGTTAAGTAGAGTTTGATGTTACAATCTTAAGACCATGAACAGCTAATTCAAATTTATTAGATACATCAGCTGGTATAAAATATCAGTGGATTTCCTTGTGGGTGGAAGCTCATGTTTTGTGTTGCTACATCTCCATTAGGAAGTCGGGGGACTAGAGGATCCCAGGCTGATGGTCACAGCAGTAGTGGAAACTACCACGATAGCTGGGAATCGAGGAGTAGCTACGCTGATCGGGATCGCTATGACAGTCGGGACCAAGCAAGGGATTCCTCCTTTGAAAGAAGACATAGTGAACGGGATAGGCGTGACAACAGAGAAAGAGGTATTCCAATGTCTGTTTTTACTCGTACATCTGTAGTCAAATGTACAAGTATGAATGTGTGTGTTTCCCTCCTTTTTCTACCTTGTTCTGCCCCCATACCAATTCATAAATAGTTCATTTGACACCACACACTGACACTACTCCTATCCTTGATATAACTTCTGTTGAAAGGTCATTGGCATTGTATGCACGAATGCTATCACCTTTTCTCCAGCCCTGTGGCTAGGTTTTGGCATCTTCTGTGTTTATTCATCCAAGTATTACTTAAACAAACTAAACTTCAAGGGATTTAATTGTACAACTTCATTGTAGAATGTTTTTGCCTCCTCCTCCACTTCATGGTTCCATAAGCATGTTAAGCTTAGAGTCATGATTGCGTTTCGTTACCGGTTCTGTTTGACTGTGTAGAAACATTATGTTTTTGTTCTGTAAATTGCTTGAGTGTGTTTTGGGGAAGGCCTAAACTAGACTGACAGTTATGTGCTACTTGCTGCTAAAGTAAGTGACAGTTTAAATTTATGCTTAATTCAAATATTTATTGTCTGGGGAGTTGAATAGTGATGAGTGCTTTGTTATTGTCAATAATTATTAACTAAGCATTGATACAGATACCAATGATCATGAAGACAACATGCAAGACTTATTTTGACATAGTATGCAAGATGTCAGACTTCTGTACCAGAAAGTGCACTGTGTTAGCTTGAAGGAGCTTAGTACCAGCTTACACTCTGGAGTATATTTGTATTACTCACCAATTAAGAGAACAGGAAGAGTCAGGGAAATGAAAATAGCATGAAAATTAGAAGAGGAGCTGTGAAGACTGAACATGAAATTACAGTGGGTTATTTTCTGCCTTGAGTTTTGATTTACAGGTGACAGATACATTCTAGCTGCTCTGTAATTTCAGATTTTCAAAGAGATATTTTGTATGCCACTTCAAAAGATACTTTTTAGCCTATTGAAACAGTTCTGTTGTTGCTTGTTCTTGTGAAAGGCTCTGCTTCAGATTCTCTCTCATCTTCAAGGCAGGATTTCAACAGACCTAAACTCCAGGCTTCCTTTTTCATGTCAGCTGAAAAATCCTGAAGACTGAACGCATCCTGGGGGTTGGCTTTTGCAGTCTGGCTCTCATCTCTTTCACCTCCCCAGCCCAAATAAATCCTACAGATATATAAAAAAATAATTCTGTGCCCTTCATATCCTAGCAAGTTCTTAATTTATTAGAAAAAACAACAAACATGTACCCCCCAAAAAAACCAAACCAAAACCCCAAACCAACAGAAAAAAAACTTGGAAATGAAAGCATGTAATCACAGCAAAATAAATTTCTAGGAGGGAAGCTGAATTGAATGGATTGTGTTTCCCTTTAGGGGGAAAAATATAGAGCGTAAATTTAAAATTTGTTGTCTTCTTCCTTAAAAACTTAGAGCACTTTTTGTAATAGTAAATCCTCAGAGTTGCAATTCAAGACAGTTTCCCTAATTAGACTGCAGTTTTAATATCTGTCATTCTGAAAAAGATTGAGATAGATTTTGATTCTGTGATATGCAAGAAGTATGATTTTAAAATGCTATCTTGCAAATTTGAGCTGTCTTTATTCAAGTAAGGCAAATAGGCGAGTGTTCCAAACAACCACTGGAACACTACTTCAAAAAATGAAGTCACATAAGAAGTGCTGACTATCTGCATTTAATTTTGTAATACACTTGCAGTGTTTGATTCACATAAGACTTTCATGGGGATGTTTTGTCACCAAAACTGACACAACAAATAGGAGTTACAGAACTTCTTTATAAAATGTAATACTTGGTATGCAGAGTAAATCATTTTACAGTGTTGTAGGCCCCATTAAAAGAATGTGAAAGCTGTTCAAGGAACCGATTGCATGGATTGATGGTTTACCTTTTTAAAAAGACAGAAATGTCACTCAGCTTTGCTTTTAATTTTACATGGTAACAGGGGAGCACTAAATCATTGTTAATTCATTCAGGGATGAAAATTGATTAAACTGATGGAAATGCACGTTTTATTGATTTAGTTCTGTCCAAACTGCCTGCTCACGCCTAGTGGACATTGTCTCAATTTACAGCGGAGTGCACTCAGCCTCTGAGTAATGGACCAAGAAATACCAATCTCTGTTCAGGCCATTTTTTCCCTCTTTTGTGTAGTGTTTTTATATATATGTTGTAGGAAAATAGTTTTATTGATTTGTTGTGGCTCAAATACTATAATGTGAGCATAGAAATTGCTAGGAAGTTGTCAAAACTTACAGAAATACTCAGAAATATCCAAAATACAATGAAGAATACATAGATAAGTGTGCAGAGAGTAAATACGATTGGACGAATCAGATTTCACTGTCCTTCTGGATCAGTCGTTTTGTACATGTTTAGTTTTCCCTCTGACTCTAATTCACTGTCTGAACAGCAAGCTTAAATTCTAAACTGTAAGACTCTGGAGTGAACACAAATGAAAACTTCTGGCAGCTCTGCTTCCCCTATCTCATCCTTGCCTCTCCCTATCTTGTAGGTTTGGTTGTGTGTTTCTTCTGTGATGAGACAAGCCAATATTTCTAATTTTGCAGAAACTTTTACTATGTGTTATAAATAATTTGAGTCCTTGTGAAGCACTTGACTCCTAATAGATTTCAGAAGTAAAATCTTTGTACAGAAGTCTTAACGTTTCTTATGCATGCCATTCCTTTTTAAGATCTTATACCAAATTTGGAATCATTGGATAATGCAGTATTAATAGCTACATTGTGAGGCATATATTTGTCTTTCGAAGCCATTCAGAAAAATCTCATAGAAAATTAAAAATCTTTTTGGCAACTTTCGGTTAAGTAAGCAAAGCCCACTTCCTAAATGCTGAAAAATTCTTTCAGAATTAGTTCTTTTTGTCTTCCTTCCTCCCCAAAGGAAATATTCAAGTTTCTGCAGTGAGTTGCTTTTCATTTAATGCAAACCAAGATCTAGATTGTCAAGACAAAGGCTCTTTTTTTATTAGTGCAGTGGAAGTAGTGTATATCCATTTAGCACTTGGTAATCAAACCTGCTTCTGTTTGCAGATCAGAGAGCAAGCTCACCGGTACGGCACCAAGGACGGAGTGATGATCTTGAGCGGGATGAGAGGAGAGAGGAGCGGAGGGTGGATCGGTCTGATGACAGGAGAGATGAAAGGGCCCGGGAGAGAGAGCGGGAAAGGGAGAGGGACCGAGAGAGAGAAAGAGAAAGAGACCGGGAAAGAGAGAGGGAGAAAGAAAGAGAGTTGGAACGAGATCGTGCTCGGGAACGGGAGAGGGACAGAGAGCGGGACAAAGACAGGGACCGTGAGCGGGACCGAGACAGAGACCATGACAGGGAAAGGGAACGAGAGAGGGAGAGGGAGAAGGAGCGGGAGCGAGAGCGGGAGGAACGAGAAAGGGAGCGAGAACGAGAGAGAGATCGGGAGCGGGAGCGTGAAAGGGAAAGAGGTCGAGACAGAGACAAAGAAAGAGACCGCCAGAGAGACTGGGATGACAAAGAAAAAGGAAGGGAAGACCGCAGGGATAAGAGAGAAGATATTCGAGAAGAAAGAGGCTCAAGAGATGTCCACGAGGAGAGAAAATCCAAGTGAGTGGATCTAAATGTTACTTCAGTCAAAGAAAATAAAAAAGGCAGTCTTGTACTGTTGATTTTGGTAAGTTAGTAGACAGGGGAGTATCTTAAGGAAAAAGACATCCTGTTTATGCATAGGCTTAGGTCTGGAGCTGTCTCCCCTGCATCTGTGTGGCACATGCTGGTAGCCCCCAAATTGGTACTCTGCCAGTGAAGTTATTCCAGTGTTTTGTTAGTGCTGAATCATGGAACTACTTGTGAGCTAAGAATTGAGTCAGACAATGTAATTTTCCCTTTTACGTATGCTTGCATTATCTTGCCTTTAATAATACAGTCACTAATGGAAACGTAGTGGAAAACTGTGGTACATTATGAAGTCTGAAATTCAGATAGCAGCTATCTAGGTCAGGGTTTGTGACTTCATTAATTAAATTTCTTTGGAACATGCATTATCCTTTGCACTACCAAATTTCCAACACCAGAAGGCTACGAGTGAAGGCGTGAAAAATATCCCCAGTGTTGTCTTGTGCTTCCTTTAAGTGCATTGCTGTTACTGGGAATGGCTACTTAGAAAACTACAGAACTTCATGGCATCTTTAAATGTCTTCTGTATGAGGTGCTTAGAGATTGTGTTGATGATAAACTCAAAGCATCCTAAAGAAATTTGATGGTGCATATTCCTTTTGCAGGAAGCGTCACAGAAATGAAAGCAGTCCAAGTCCCCGTCAATCACCCAAACGTCGCCGTGATCATTCTCCTGATAGTGATGCTTACAACAGTGGAGATGATAAAAGTAAGTGGGAGTCTCTCTCTGCAGCTGGACACAGGTTATCCTCTGTCTATGGAAAATAACTTCAATTTTAAACAGAAAAAACATGGGGAAAGTATTGTCATTGTTCTCCATATTTTTATGAGCACTACCATTTTTCTTCATCTTTATTTGTCATTTATCTTCATTTTGTCACTATGTGTTATGTCTGCCAGGTGATAGTGACTTCCACATCATCTGTGTAAGATGCACGTTTATCAAATTGGAAATTGTCTTTTGCTGCTGCAGCAGTAGAAAGACCTGAGAAATCTAACTGAAGTAATGGGTTATGTGTTTTAATGGACACTTTTTTTGGCATGCGGAAGACAGCAAATGCTCACATGTTCTTCCTACATTATAAGGCTATGAAAAAATGTTCTTCTTAGAACAGGATGTTCTTTTTCTCATTTCCCTCTCATTTAGAAAAGAACGTTCTTTTTCTCATTTTGCAGATGAAAAGCACAGACTCCTGAGCCAGGTTGTGCGGCCGCAGGAATCCCGGTCACTGAGCCCCTCTCACGTCACGGAGGAGCGGCAGAGCCGCTGGAAAGAAGAAGAGCGAAAATCGGACAGAAAGGAAAGTTCCCGGCGCTATGAAGAACCAGAGTTTAAAGAGAGGGTTTCTTCAGCTGATAAACAAAGAGAGCAACCAGATGCTTCAGAAGGTTCCCGATCCAGGATTCAGGAAAATCTTGGACACCGTCCTTCTGAAGAAAGAGATGCTTCAGATAGAATGCATGATGACAGCAAGAAGAAGTCTAAGATACAGAAAAAGGCCACAAAGAAGAAGAAAGATGATGACAGTGGGGTGGAAAGGTACGCTAATGAACCAGCAACTGAGGAAAGCCAGGTCTTTTCCCCTAAGAAAGGTCAAAAAAGGAAAAATGTGGAGAAAAAGCGGAAGAGATCCAAGGGTGATTCTGAAGTTTCTGATGAAGAAATTGTTCCACATCATAAAAAGAAAAAAGGTCCAAGAACCCCTCCTGTAACTAAAGAAGAATCGGTTGAAGCACCACCTGAGAAAGCAGTGGCAGAAGTCCCCACAAAAAGAGAAGATACAACATTTAGTGACTGGTCAGATGAAGATGTTCCTGAACGTGGTGACATTGTTGTTCCAGAAAGAACCACTGAGGATTCTCATAGAAAAAGTCACAGGACGAGGGTAGAAAAGGTAGAAACCCCTCATGTTACTATAGAGGATGGACCACACCGTAAGCCTGTGGACCAGAAGCGCAGCAGCAGCCTCGGTAGCAATCGGAGCCATGCCTCCAGCAGGCTTAGATCCCCCTCCAATGAGTCAGCGCATCGCAGTGGAGACGATCAGGCTGCACGGAAGAGGATCCTGCACGGTAGCTCTAGGGACAGGGATAGGGACAGGGACAGGGAGAGGGAGAAGAAAAGCTTAGAAATCACTGAAAGGAAGTCCCGAATTGATCAGTTGAAACGAGGGGAACCCAGTCGCAGCACATCTTCAGGTAATAAGATATGTTTACTGAGGCTGACCTATCATTCTGTGTACAAGTCCCAAATTGTTCGTCATGGCTCTAATTAGTGTGAGAGGAGAGGGAGGTGCTGTCTGTCTTTCATTGTAAAACTAGAATGAATTAAGATTTCTGCAAGTGTTAACATATTTGAAAAGCTGATTCTCAGTGGGCAGGATTACCATTTTGTTTACACCAAAACATTCAGTTGGATTTGGTTCATGCTGTCTGGGGAATAAAGTAATTTGTAGGACAGAAAAACCCCATAGAGAAAATGCTTGTGCTAACAAAACATTGACGTAGTTTTATCATCTAAATATTCTTAGTTTTATCATCTAAATGTTCTTAAATTCATTATTACTGTTAATTTTGGTGTGAAAATTCCTGAAATTATGCAAAATGAGGTAAATTTTTTTTGGTTCCCGTCGTGCATACTTTGAATGCACATGTACATTGCAAATCAAAATAGTCACATTTTTTTATGTGTGTAGTTGCTGTGAAAAAAACAATAGGTAAAATATTTTAAAACTGAAACAACATCAATACAAAAATATCTTCTTCCAAAAGCATTTTGGCTCTTTGTTCTCCTCATGGTTACATGCCTGAAATTATTTTTTCTGAATTCATCATTTGTTAATTAAGGCATTCCTAGCTTTTAGAAGACATGTTATAAAAATTTAGAATTTTGAGGTTATTCTTTTTTCTTTTTTTTTCCCTCATGCCTAAATTCCTGAGTTAAGATTGTATATGTTCAGTTGGTTTCTCTCATAGTAGAAAATAGCTAAAATTCTTTTTTGGAAGTGGCAAAAGTTACCTCGTGTTTTTAAGTAAGGTTAAATCTTCTAAGGCAATCTGAAAGCATTATTAATTTGATGATGATGCTTTTGAGAAGTATATTTTCATGCCCAAATCTTTAAAATGCTTTGGTCTAGTAAAATGGAATTACATGTATGTGTCATAGTCATGCTTATATATGTAATCTTTTATGCAGATCGTCAAGATTCAAGAAGCCACAGCTCAAGAAGAAGTTCCCCTGAGTCAGATCGTCAGGTTCATTCCAGATCTGGGTCCTTTGATAGCAGGGAAAGGCTTCAGGAGCGAGATCGACATGAACATGATCGAGAACGAGAGAGAGACAGGAGAGAGGGGAGACAGAGAGACTGGGACCGAGATGTGGACAAAGACTGGCCCAGGAGCCGGGAGCGAGAGAGACTCAGGGAGCGAGAGAGGGACAGGGAGAAAAGGCGGGAGCTGGAGAGAGAGAGAGACCGACAGCTGCCTGATACTGCTGAAAGAGAGAGAGAGAGAACTCTTGACATCTCCTCTCAAAAGGAATCAACAAAGCACAGTGAAACAAAACTGGACAGAGATCACGAAAAGGAGTTTGATGGTGTTTGCCGGGACTCAGCGGCTTCAGAGAAGGAGAAAACAGACAAAGATTTAGGACCTTTACAAGGCTTTGAAGATGGAAATGAGGCCGAAAAGGTAGAGAGTCTAGAAGGTGAGTTATTCTGGGAAACAACTTAGACTAACAAGTATTTTATTCTTTCTCTTTGAGCATAGTGCTAAATAGAGTAATTTTCTACTGAAAGGCTTATTGGCTTCAGCTTCTCTGCTGTGGAAGCAGACAATGAGAGAAATCTGATGAGCATCTTTCTTATTGTTAATTATGTTAGTGCTGTTTCTTAATTTCTAGAGAAGTCTTGAGGCAAAGAAGCATAATTTCACCAAAATGCAATGTTTATGAATAAGCAGTTTACTAAAAGATAACACCAAAATTTAATTGCCTTGTTTAAATCATTTTAAGATCTATTTCTTATTTTGGGAGTAAAAGGTAATGAGTGAAAAAAAAAGAGTGTGAACTTGGAACAGTTTCTTGAGTTACTTTTTTCTGCCAGAGCCCAATTATTGTAGAACTGTTTGTCTGATTAGTAGGTGAAACATATGTATGGCTTGGCACAGGAGACCAAAAATAGCTTTCCTGAGGTAATCTTATAGATCTTTCCAGATCTAACCTTATCTGAGGTGATCTCAGTAATATCAGCTGAAAATGCAGCTTCATTTTGCTGGCCCTAATGATACTGGGGTTAAGTGTGCTTAGAAAGGGGCAAACACTGATGAACTCCTAACAGTTTTTCACATGGATTAGAAGCTTGAGCTTTGCAAGAATAGAGAGGTGAGAAGTGCTTTTACCTGAGCAACATAAAAGAAAGAGTCTAAATCCAGAGTAACTGGAGTATGTTATGCTTATGCTCATTGTGTTTGCCATTCTTTTTAAAAATTACCTGTAGTGTTCATTGTTAATTTGGGCAGTTAAATCAAATGCTGTCTCAAGAGGGTTGTGAGGAATACTTAGTACTTAGGTCTCCTACCTGATTACTCACAAAATGGTCTTTAGAATTGAGAGATCCTGTTGGGAAAGGTTCATTTAAGGAGATTATCTGTGGAGTGGAAGCACTTGACAAAGATAGTATTTGAAATAAGCCTGGAAAAGTCTGATTTTGCTACAGTAGACAAAATCAACTATTTTTGAACTAGAGGAAAAGCATGGTGTGGTAAATCTGAGAGTACCATACAACTTGAGAAAAGAGGTAATGAAAGGCCACTCTTGGGTATGTGACCTGTTTCTAAGAGGGCACCTGTAACCATATAGGCTGTGTGTGTTAAATGTGTTCTTAGGTCTAGCCTTTCAGCATACTTGTTTGGATGTGTATTCTTTTGTCTGTTTTTCAAAGGTTGTGTTCAAAATTCTCTAGTTATCATCTGTAGGGCGTTCTGTTATATTTATAATTTCTTTTTTTTTTTTTTTTAGGAAAATCTATTTTGTAAAATATTAGATGGCGTTCCATTTTATTAAAGCATATTCTATATAGCATGGTTATGATTTTCTAAGGTTTAGTATACTTCATTATCTTCATTACTTTGTAACTCCTCTTTATATTGCTCCATTCAGCTGATAAGTGTGTTGAGTTTTTAATGCAGAATTAATATAAAAGTACACTTCCACGTAAGAGTGGTAAAAGATAGTCTAGAAATTATCAAACTTTTACTTGAAATTCAAAAGACAAAATAATTTTTAAAAATTACATATTGAGAACTATGAATTGTGTTATTTTAAATTTCTTAATACAGTAAATTTTTAATGGGTCCAAGCATGTAGTTCTGGTGAACTAGTGTGTCTGGTACATCAGTGTGGATGGAGCAGATGGATCTTACAGGCAGTGAATATTTGAAGTTGTAAGACACAAAATGAAATCTAGTGTGGATCACCTTATTCTCCTTCCCAAAAAGGAAAAACTTGTTAGAAAACTAAGTAAAATTTAAAAAATCAGATGTGCTGATGTTAGGGAAGTATGTGGTATTTACTTGGGCAAATTACTGTTGTATATTGTCTTAACAAAATAAGTCAGGATATTACTAAATTATCTTTATGTTTTGAACCTAATGTGTTTGCTTTAGGAGTGGGTTTAAATAATGCCTCAGGTGCTATATGCTTCCTCCAAAGCATTGCCAGATGGTCTGAGTAGTTTGTTTATGCTCTACTGGTTTGTCTTTTACTTGCTTTTTCCTTGCCGATTTTTGGGTTAGTTGAGGTCACTACTTTTCTTCCCCCACAAAGGCAAGCTGAAAAAAGAAACCCCAAAGAACAGGTGGGGAGCTTAAAATGGAAGCAGTTTCACTCTGGCTAAGGGAGCTGGAAGGTATCAGAATAGTCATCCAAAGAGGAGGATCCCTGTAAATTCTGTCCAGTTTGTGTGGCACAACTCATTTTAGTACCCGTGGTGGAGAACTGTAATAAAGCCTGAGTTTAGAGCAGTGGAATTTTTAAGTGCTTGAGTCAGATCTTTCAGTCTTGGAGGTGCAAGGATGTCCCTTTTGTGAACTGCAGAATTCAGTGTTCGAGTGTCTTGTGTTCACAGGTCCTAAGGAATATGTTTCCACATACAGCACACGTATTTGTGTGTGCAGATAGTATGTGGATGGAAAGGAGGGTAACAACTAAAAGAAGTTTGACATGGTTTTCTAAAAGCTCTTCTTGTGACTGCTGCAAAGAGTCTAAAATTCTGTACATAATTGTTTCATTCAGGAGACCTGTTACCTTTTGTATTTTGGAGTTTTGTTACTTATTTTAGGACCTTTGGACTGAATCCTGATTTTAGATTAATGTGCTAAAGCATCTGAAAGACTTAGTGGCACTGACTTAGATTTTTTTATAAACTATTTATTATTATAAACTACATGTCAGATAGCAGATAATCAACATGTATGTTGGGAAAATGGCCTTCTCTGAGCAGTTTGACTAATACTGCAATAAAAAATTGACCAGTGTGTGTAAAATTCAAACTTCCACATTGTGTGTGGGAGGAATAACTTCACTGTTTCTCTGGGTTAATACCAGTTTTTATGTTGAATATACCTGTTCCTAAAAGCTAACAGTTTAGTTTGCTAAGCCTTTTTGTCTTCAGGCAGTGTACAGCATGTTTAGAAAACAAATACGATTGCTGTAAAGCTACAGTATGTATCTGTCTCTGTAGGAGGAGAGGATGAAACCAAGACTAATGATGTGCAGTCACTGGGGTCTGGTGCTGGAGAATATGAGCCTATCAGTGATGATGAACTGGATGAAATTCTGGCAGGTGATGCTGAAAAGCGTGAGGACCAACAGGAGGATGAGAAGATGCCTGGTAAAAGTATATCAACCCCCTTTTGTGATTATTTGAATATAAAGATTAGATCAGTGTGCATATAATACTGTTGTGATGTTGACAGCATTTCTGAATTAGGAGTGCAGTCTGTGAGCAGATTCTGTCTGTGCTTGAATGCTTTCCAAGTGCATTGGGAAGAATGGAATTGCCTAATTGTCCTAAATTCTGTTGGGTAATCTGGGCTGTGCAAACTAGCTTTCTGAGCATTTAATTTGTATTCACCTTAGCATGTTCAGTTGTACTGTGACTTTTTTGAAAACAAAAGTTATCTCTCCAAACCTGCTGGCTAAGCAGGATCTAAACAACCTTCCATAAAGGGATTGCAATAAAAATAAAGCAGAATATTAGGCATGGGTTGGGCTTTTTTAATCCATATAGCTTTTTATTTCTATTTCTTTTTGTATTTCTCCCATTTTCCACCCATCCAAGTGAGTTTTGACATTCTTACATGAAAGGTCCAAGAGGTCTGCAGAACAATGTTCAACTAATATATATATTGCTTTCAGGAGACAGCCAGTGCACAGCATGTGAAATTATTCAGCAAGGGGTGGTGATGTGATAACTCATTCTCTGTCAATGTTTTTGCAGATCCAGTGGATGTTATAGATGTAGACTGGTCCAGTCTTATGCCAAAGCAGCCAAAAGAACCACGTGAGCCTGGGGCTGCGCTTCTAAAATTCACACCAGGTGCTGTTATGTTGAGAGTTGGCATTTCCAAGCGATTGGCAGGACCAGAGCTCTTCACCAAAATAAAAGAGACATGCCAGAGAGTGTTGGAAAAACCTAAAGGTAACTTCTGCAGGGATTAAACTGCCTTTTTTGTGTGGTGAAAAAGTCCTTATGAAATGTGCATTAGTTCATTATTTTAGGTTTCAAAGACCACAGAAAGTGTATAATGAGTATTGTGTGAAAATTACAGAAATGTGATACAGCAGTGTGTTAGTCAGATAAGTGTTTTGATTCCAGCAATGGTGAGGAGGCCTAGACAAATAAAAAAAAAACAAAATTGCTTTTATCTTAGTGGAATATTCTCTTTGTGAGACCATTCATGCTTTCCTAGCCTAAAGTGCATTAGCAGTTTCTTTAAATATCTTTTCCAGTGAACTAGTAGTAGTATTTCAAGAAAGAAACAAGATTTCTTATTTTCATTCTAAGGATCCTTTCTAGATAGGGGTTTTGGATCAGAATGAAGGCACTAAGTTAAATGTGTATATTATACCTCTACTAAAAGTGGGAAATACCATAATTTACAGGTTTGGAATTTGAACAAAGTGTATTTCATCAGACATGCACGACAAATGGGATAGGCATCAATTGTACTAGTGCTGTTTACTACAGTTCTGAGTGTTAGCAGGGCTTTTCCATGAGAAGGAGTACTAATTTTTCTCTTTCACATCTCAGGAACCAGTTGAGCTGCTTGCAACAACTTGCATGATAGAATGGTTCTTTTGGGACTATGAAACATTTGCTTTCTATAAGACCTCTATGCAAATTATTGCAGGATCTAAATGCTAGGAAATTGTGGCTTATAAATAATAGTATCTGTGGAGCTCATGGTTTTTTTACTGGGTAAATTCTAGTTCTTAATTTGAAACAATACCTTTCACTTTACATTATTCTTTATGCAGTTGTCTTGTTCTGAGAACCTCACAGTCTCAGATAAGTGGGGAAAAAAAAATTCAAAACTTTTAGCTGTGCTAATCTCCATCAATGTCACTGTTTGCTTGAGCCATTTAAATTGTTAAACTGTATGAATCGTGAGCTGTTACTACTTCTACTTTTTTTTTTGAGTCGAATAAAATACTGAGTCTTCCTGAGCATATAAACTGATCTAGTCAAGGTATGAGCTGTCTCTCTCTCCCTATGAGCTTTAATTTCACTGTATACTTCAACAGTTCTTACCAGGGATTCCTTGCAACAGCAACTGCACTGCAGGATCACTCCACCTGGCTGTTTAAAATGATACCTGAACTAATCTCAGCAATCTTTGCATGCTTCCCTAGAAATAAAGTCCTTAGTGATGATAGGAGGCTCTCCAGCACTACCTTTGGACTGTCTTAAGTATACTTGGATTCAGCAGAACCTTGCTCTGGAGAGGATGGGGGATTTGAAGTAGCTCTCTTGATTTCCCTTTGGTGTGTGTGTGCAGTCTCTCACACTCAGAGTTCCTACACTGCCAGTAGGCTTTCAAGTCTATGCACTTCCTCTGCAATCTGCCAGGTGAATGTTCTCTGTATAGAGATTACACAGCCACAACACATATAGTCTAAAGAAAAACACAAATACGGTGCCCTGAAAACTGAATGAATCTGAGCTGGGTGTGCTCATTTGTGTAACAGTGAAAGTGTAGCATTTTCACTCTGGACTTCATGGTTGTATAATTTGTCTCCCTGTCTTACTCCTGAGGTTGGTGTTCCCATCTTTGTTCTTGTTGAGGAACAAATTGAAATATTTCTGGTAATACTATTAAATGCAGAAAGTAGGGTTATAATACCTTGTTTCAGGGTGTGCTTTTTAAATTATTTTTTCTTTGGAAGCAAAGATCTGTAGTATGCTATGTGATGGTATTGAGATTTTTAGCTGACTTGCCCTCTATTATATACAGTTGTTCTCTAAGGATATGGACATGCTTACTTGCCAGATATGCTCAGCAAGCATCTGACATCTGAGAAGACTCTGCAAGCTGTCCATGTTACCTTTGAAGTGGCCTTTTTGTGTCTTGTCACTTATTTCCATTTTTTGATTGTCCATTGAGGTTGTCTTTGACTTCAGTGCAGTTCTCTTTAACCTGCCCTTCATTTCATGTAACTTTCTTGTTTCTTTTCACCTTGTTTAAAAACTACGGAGTTTCATCCATATTCTGAGTGGTTTTAAAAATGCATCTTGTCCTCTTCTGTGTTCATACTGCCAAACTGCTGAAGTAGTCTTTGCTTTTGCTTTTTTTTTTATCTGCTATATTTTCCCCAGGTTTCTTCACATCTTCAGTGAGGTGTTAAGTTCTCTGCTGAGCACCCAGCTTAACTACATAGAGGCAGCTGGATTGGACTCAGCCATGTACCTTTCCAGCTTTTTGTCTATTGCATTATAATCTTCCTATTTATTGTAAAAGGGCTATAAATCAATGAGCTCTGGTCCAGCCTTGTGCACTCTTTTTGTCTTTGCATTTCATAGAAACAGACTTGTTGCAAAGCAAGAGTCACCTCAGGATCCATCTTTACTTAAAGTGTTCTTTTTGCACACTGCTTCTTCTGGTAAATGTGTTGAAGGACTGGTCCTGTCACCTTGAGTTCTGTTAAATGCTTTAGGTGGGCTGGTAGGAAAGGGTAGTCCATTGGCTACCTGACTTGTTCTCCAGGTTCATCCACCACAAATGAAAAAATTATTCTAGATAGTTGTATTTCACTTCTGCATAGTCATACAAAAACAGTGTTGACACTAGCACAGTTACCTGATGTCTTGCAAAGAAGTGAAACTTGGGCTATTTTGTGATTAATGCAAGTGGTAAGCAAACACCTTTTGTCCATCGCATGTCTGACCATAAATCATACCCCGTCTTCTGTCCAAAGGTGTCAGTTGATTTTTAGGCTTCCCAGTGATTGCTGTCTCAATATTGCTTTCCAGTGCTGAAACTAAATACAAGGGTATCCATCCTTCCCTTTCAATGGTGAAGGATTTATTTATGTTATTTTATAAACTCAAATACTCTTTTTTTTTTTTTCCAAACCTTGATATTTTTTAGAAGACAGAAATATAAATAGTAAAACATTAAGAAAATTCGTATGACTGTGTGGTGCTGTTCAAAAATACCATGTGTATATTGATCTCTGCAACTCTCAATTCTTTCTAGATGCAGAAAACCTTTTTGAACACGAACTGGGAGCACTGAACATGGCTGCACTCCGGCGAAAAGAAGAGAGAGCAGGTCTTCTCAGCAATCTGGGTCCGTGCTGCAAAGCGCTGTGCTTCCGCAGGGATTCTGCAATTCGCAAGCAGCTCATGAAGAATGAAAAGGCAAGTGGTCTGCTTACAGTGCTGGGTCAAAGTGTAGGAACACAGATGCTCCTAAGCAGAGCTTTTCTCTGGGAGATAATTTCTGTGTTTGTTGTTCTAAAGCAGATCTGGTCCTTTAAATTACAAGCTGACTTTTGTTTAGAGAGGTTGTAGGGTATTTATTTTTTATGTAAAATGAGAGGTTAACTCAAATTTGAGATTAGAGCTAGTTCCTGTTTCTTATAATTTTGGTGTTTAAATTCTGAAGATACATTTTCTATATTTAGAGAATACATAATACAAATAATTAGGTAAATATTATTTCAGAGGTAACTGTTGAATAACTTTCTTGCTTAAGATTCCATGTGCTTTTATAAGAATTGTAAGAATCCAAGTTAAAATTAAAACTTCTGCAGTAGGTTTTATGATTTTGTATGCTAGTAGAAAACTCATTAATTCTCCAGGTCTTTTCTAGTGGTATGATTAGTATGATTAAACCTCTAATTACTGAGAGTACTTGAGGTTAATTTCCCAGATTGCATGTTAAAAGACATTGTTTTCATTTCTTTCTTTTTTTAAAAATTCCATTTCCAATTTCAACAGGGTGCAACAAAACAAACTTACACAAACTCTGCAGCAATGGACAGCGACTTGTTACGGTTGAGTCTACGGTTATTCAAACGAAAGACTGTGTGCCAAGTTCCCGGGCAGGAAAAGACAGAGGACAGCAAAATTCCACAGCCAGCTCTCCAGCAGGAAGTGTGTGTGACTTGAGGAAATGGCTGCAGTGGCACTTCCTTGATTTTGAGTTGATTTCTCGCTACCAGTGTTGGTGTTGCTGTTTAGAACTGGTGTGGTTGTAAAGCATCTGTAGAAGATGAAAGGAAATACTCCCTTTGTACCCAGTTAAGAGTATTGGGTTTAGATGTGAATAGGAGTGAAAAATTAAGACTTCTGTGTGGAGGTCTCTGCAACTTTTGTAATATTGAACCTTACACTGTAACATATACCTGTTTTATGGTGCATCAAGTGTAATAATGTGAAGATGTCTGGGTTTAAAAGTTTATAACATCAAATGATATTAAACTGAGGAAAACTGTTGGTGTATCTTTTTCCTTGTTATGAATGGGTATTTCCACCACTACCTTGGTCCCTCAGTACAGTTCTGAAATTTGTTAAATAGCTGTGAGTCTGTTTGCCTTCTTTTTTCCAAATCCCTTTCTGATCATAGTAGCCTCTGGTGTGGATTCGGATCAAACTCTAGCTCTTTTCCGTCTTTAACGTAGGTTTCCTTTAATGTAAAGGAAATTTCTTTTAATTCCTTCTGGACACAAAAACCTAGTCCAGTCAGTTAAGGCTCCCTTTTTTGTTGATTAAAGAGAAAGTTAAAAAAAAATAAACCAAACAAAAAAAAACATGTGAAGAAATTATTTATGACCAGTTTTAGGTATCTATATTTATGAGACTAACTGCATTTTGGAATTGCTGCCTGCTTTCAAAAAGGACTGACTGGTGCATATTGAAAAACAGCTAAAGAGCAGCACAGTCATCGGTCACAGCCAGCAGGGCTTTGTATGGGAACCTGCTTTTCAAGCATGATTTCCTTTTACAACAAGGTAACCTACCTGGTTGATCAAGGAAAGCCAGTTGATGTAATCTTCTTGGATTTCAGTAAAGTTTTTGATACTGTCTCAAATATCCTTCTGGACAAAAAGGATATCCAGGACACAGCTGGATAAACACATCATGCAATAGGTGAGCAACTGCTTCATGGGTCGGGTACTCAGGGTTACAGTGAGTGGGGTGACATCAGAGTGGGGACCTGTCACTAGTGGGCTTCCACAGGGCTCCATCCTCAGCCCTGTGCTCTTCATCATCTTCATTAAGGCCCAAGTAAACTTAACAGTGATACTAAGTTGGGAGGAACTCTTGATTCCCTGGAAGACAGAGGGGCCCTGAAGAGAGATCTCGATAAATTAGATGGGCAATCACCCATATGAAGTTCAACAAGGGTAAGTGCTGGATTCTGCACCGGGAATGGGATGACCCTGGAAATATGGACAGACTGGGGAATGAGAGGTTGGAAAGGAGCCCTATGGAAAGGGTCCTGGAGGCCCTGGTTGATGGCAAGTCAGCAGTGCCCTGGCAGCCAGGAGGGCCAACCCTGTCCTGGGGTGCATCAGGCACAGCATCACCAGCTGGGCAAGGGAGGGGATTGTCCTGCTTTGCTCTGAGCTGGGGCTGCCTCGCCTCGAGTGCTGGGGGCAGTTTTGGGTGCTACAATATAAACAAGACATTTAAAGAGTGTCTAAAATGAGGACAGTGAGGATAGTGAAGGGCCCTGAGGGGATGCCATAGCAGGAGCAGCTGAGGTCACTTGGTCCATTCAGCCTGGAGGAGAGTGGAGACCATTGTGGTCTTCAACATCCTCACAAGGGGAAGAGGAGGGGCAGGCACTGATCCCTTCTCTCTGGTGACTAGTGACAGGACCAGAGGAAACAGCATGAAGCTGAGATGGGAGGTTCAGGTTGGAAATCAGGAAAAGGTTCTTCACCCAGAGGATGGTTGGGCACTGGAACAGGCTCTCCAGGGAAGTGGTCAGAGCACCAAGCCTGACAGAGTTCAAGAAGCGTTTGGACAAGGCTTTCAGGCATATGGTGTGATTCCTAGCATGTTCTCTGCAGGGCCAGGAGTCCAACTTTGATGATTCCTGTAGATTCCTTCCATCTCAGGACGTTCTGTGATGAATTTTACATTCAGTTAATTACAAGGGCAGATCAATCCCATGCAGCAGCCTGAGGGTGTTTCAAAGTTGCTGAGTTTCAGGAGGTTTTGTATGTTAACTGTAGAGGCAGTGACCAATGATGTTTTGCTGGTTATTAAGATTTCAGAGGCATGTTAGGGATTTGTCATGCCTGGGCTCAATTTTGTAAGAATTAATTGTTTTATTACAAAATGGGTGAGGGATCTTTGGATCATACCAGTATCTTTACGTAGTCTGTGTTGTCCTCCATATGAAACCAAGACTTCTTAAACCTCAGACTAAGTCTCTGTATACACCTCTGTACTTTTCCTGACATTAAACTTGAACTGTTACTTTCTGCTCATAGAGGATCAGAAAAAAAAAAATCCATATCTATTCCTCAGTACTGGATTGCTACAGAGCAACTTGCTTTCGTTGTTCTCAGACATGTTGAAAATGAGTTATGAACCACTAAATTTTTTGACAAGTTTATATCAGTTTCTTATCCTTTTTCTCCACTTGGAACCAGCACACTGTGGTGGGATGTTGAGTGTGCCAACAGCAGGTCTGTCTCACATCTGTTGAGACTGCTGACAGTTGTACTGGCTTCAGGCAAAGGCCTAACTATGAACAGCAATGCAGTTCAAATACAGAGATTTCTTACTATGATGCTTTCTGTAACACCTAGTACCTAAATGTTCTTACACTACATTTAAAGAATTGATGAAGACATGAGGAAGTTTTTAGTTCTGTTTTTAGTTCTGTTTTTTAAGTGCCCACACAGCAGTGTATAGTATTTGTATCAAATATAAATGGTGTGAGAAATCTCTGCCATTTTTTTCTTATTAAACTGTGCGGCTCAGGCAAATTTTATGTTTTTTACTTGCTGGACATTTTTATCTTGCTAACTATTATTTGTGATGTCACTGATGATTTTATATACACTTATAAAAGATAACGTGTCTTAAACACTGTAGTACCTGACCAAGAGTTAACAAACCAATTCTATTCAGCATTTAAATGTGTTCTCACCTGTTTTATAGCTACAGTAATGCTGCCTTTAAGCTGAAAGTATCAGATCATTGATGCCAATTGTATTAAAGCCTATTTTAACCTCTGTCTCTAAAAGACATAAAAATATTTGGTAGCTAGAAACAGCCTTATTTAAGACCACAGTACACAAAATAGATCAATGGTGTGGCATTTCATTATACTGCGCTTTAAACCATCTTCCTGTAAAATGGTCAAGGTGTATATATGCACTTAGTTTGGAGAAGAATATTTCCCATTACCCTAGAAATTGCAAAATAAAGTAGGTCTTTATTACACAGATGAGCTACTGTGAGTGTCTCCTGAAGTGATAGGGTCCCATCAAAGCCAGTGCTGAGCTGTACCATCATTTGCTGGGATTATACAAAGAACAGTGCTGAAATTGCCTCTTACACACCTTTGCTTTTATTCAATTTGCAGCACATGACTGCAAAAGTATGTTACAGTTCTGGCAGAAAACATATGTGTTCCTATGGGAAGCACTAAGATTTGTTTTCAGGCATTTCCCTTCATCTGGCAGGAATTACTGTACAGGTAGAGCCCAGTAAGTGTGAAGTTCTGTGTGTGAGTATTTTGGCCTCCATCATTTTTACAAAAAGTAATGCTTAACAAAAAGTAATGCTTAGTTTGCAGGGAATATAAGTTAAAAACTGATAACAGGTAGTTTTACAATAGCTTTAAGAAAAGGAGAATTGCTCACATCCCAATTTCAGAAAAAGGCATGAAACTAGTCTGAATTGCAGACCTTGCTTTAGGACCTCCCATCTTTGGACCCTCCTCACCTTCCCTATGTTGTTC
This sequence comes from Urocynchramus pylzowi, assembly GCA_013397555.1. Taxonomy (NCBI): domain Eukaryota; kingdom Metazoa; phylum Chordata; class Aves; order Passeriformes; family Fringillidae; genus Urocynchramus; species Urocynchramus pylzowi. The sequence goes on along the minus strand of VZRH01004719.1, from coordinate 3,181,332 downwards.
ATCATTTTTGTGATGGGTCTTCTTGCATCTTTTCCTTCCTCCCCATTTCTCTCCTAGCTTGATTCTGTGTGGAAAAAAAATGGGTGGAAGAATTTCAGTCCATTTCACATTTTGCAGGGCTTCAGGAGGATACACAAGAGCCTGTAATGTATCTGGCAGTGGGGCTGAATATGTGCTTTGGGTACCCCTTTGTGCTCTGGCTTCAAGTCTGAAAACATGGAGAAGCATCTCTCTCTACTCAGTTTCTCCTTTTAAGCTGTGGCAGTGACTTTAAAGTGGTCCCTGAACCAGATTAGAGACGTCTGCTCTCTCTGCTGCTAAGCCCATGCTGTGCCTAGTTGGATGATAAATTAGTTTTAAGCATCCCTGAGGTGCTACTGGCACGTGGAGCTGCAGAGCAACGAGCTGTGCCTGTGCTGGTAGATGAACCAGGCTTTTGTCCCAGTGAAATGCTGGGCCCAGCTCCTGCAGCCAGAACGGATTCAAAGGCAGAGCAGATTTTTAGAGCCTCGAGACACAAATGGGACTATGACCTGTATCTTGGGGTAGTGTCACATTCATTATCCCAAACAGTACTTTAGGGCTATTGCTGCTTCAGATAGTGGAGGGAAATAGGGATTTTGACAGTGGGCCATCTGCACAGCATACTCAAAAGGCAGAGTTTAAACAATTTTGCTAGATTAAGGCTTTTATTTGAATTGCCTTGACACAGTTGTGTTCTCCTTTTCCTGCTGTAGGGATGCCCTTCAGCAGGGAACAGGCTGGCTGGAGCTGGACGCAGCCTGTGTGTTCAATTCCAAAATTTGCTACCAGATAAAAGAGTTCAGGAACCTCTTGTTTTGCAGTAGCAGTCAAAGTCTGTTTTTCAAAGGGTCCTTTTACAAAACAGCTGTTTTTACTGTGCAAGTCTTTGTTTTAATGTCAATTGGAGGCCCAAAGTTACAGTACCAAATGCTTGGTCTCACTGCACACGTTGTAAAGTGAGTAAGGGATTGTGGGCACTGTTGGTGTCCAAGGTGGTTTTGGATGCAATTTGGATTTGGATGCAATTGAGAATGGCAAATGAATTGTTAAAATAATAATAATAAGCTCTAAACAAAGCCCTAAACTCCAAAGTAAAGCAATGTGACCAAACATCAAGATGTGAGGAGTTTCCTCAACAATTAGCCTCCAGAAAATTTGAAAATTTGTCCCATCAAACTCTATAAATGAGACCAATCATGTGGGAGAGACAAGTGCTAAGACAAATGCCCAGAGTTTTATGGAAGAAGGCTGTTTTTGTACTGAACAGCCAGTATTATTGCCTCTGTCCTATCAGCAGGGATCAATTGATGAAAGGGGGAAGATAAACATCTTCTGGGAAAGTTTAATTTCTTAATATCAGTTTTCACTGCTGGGGATGCATCTACCACAGGCTTGCTTTCTTTCATTAGTGATGAAGTTGAGGTATTACCTACAAAAATTGAAGCATCAGAATACACATTAGTACAAACTGCTGAGGCACAGAGCAATGTGCTGACAGATTTTAAGTGTATGTTCACGTGTGAAAGGGCTGTGTCAGTTGCAAGCATGCAGATCTTAACTAAGGGAAGACTGAAGCAAAGGGTTTTGGATGAAGATTTTAAGAAAGCTTGCAGCTTTGGGTGGAATGGAAAATGTTCTCTCTCATCGACTTAATGATTCAATTCATTGTTTGGATATATTAGGGGTATGAGGAGTGCTTGGGACACTGCCTGGAAAATATTTCAGGAAAGAAGTAACAGAAATGGGGCACAATTTTAGTGGCATAGGTTGTAGTTTTCAGTCCAGGAGTGTGGCTTCACACTCCTAAAAGCTGGGGGCTTGCTCATCAGAATGAAGGAGGCAGAAGGATCTAGGTGTGCTAAGTGAGTACATGGAGCACTGGTGAAATAGGTCTGGAAACAGGCTGTGTGGCTGTAACATGGTTCCAGATGGGTGTTTCCAGCAGGGAGAGGAGTGGTTTTACTACTCTCTGTAGTACCTGCAGATTCTCACCTGGTCTGCCCTGGTCTGCTTCCCTGTGCTTTCAGAAGCTGGATTCAACCTACAGACTCAAAGAGCCCTGAAAATGGGGAGAATTCTGTCTACTGAAAATCTGAGAAATGGGGACAAAAAACTGAAGGTCAGAAAAAGAGCGGATGGGGGCCTGCACTGCTCATATGTACTTTTAGAGTGGCTACTGAGATCTGAATAGGTGCACATAAGATTTACCTTCTCTCTGACTTGCAGAGGTGCTGTGTGCCAGCACAAAACATGCAATTGGCTCTGTCTTAGACATCGTGCCTGCATCTGTGCCTTGCATGCTCACAAAAAATGTGCTAGCAAGAGGTTTCAGAGGACTTCTGAAACGTCTCGCACAAGGTTAGTAAGAAAAAAATAAGCTGTAGTGAGTGAAGAGTAAAGAAATGACATGAATTTAAAATCAACGAGGAAACATAAAGTAAAATAGAGGATTAACTGATCACGTCTCATCACAAATAGCTCACAGTGAGTGACCTCCCTGTACATCTGAGATTTGGGAAGGAGCTGACTGAGAAGCAAGATGAGAAAATTTGCAAATCACAATTCCAACTGGAGGGAAACTTGAAGAGATGTGTTTGCTGCCATGTGGCCCATTAATTTAGCTCACTTCAAGTCCTTCTGCCAATCAGCATCAAGATGTCCAAAAGTGACTTTATTTGGTTTGCTCGGCATGGGTTTGCTCACAGGGGTCTACAGGGATGGGTTCTGTGAGAAGCTGCTGGAAGCTTCCCCCATAGCTGGCAGATCCAATGCCAGCCAGCTCCAGGACTGACCCCCACTGGCCAAGGCTGAGCCCAGCAGTGACAGTGGTAGTGCCTCTGGGATAGCAGAGTTAGGAAGGGGAAGGAAAAAGCCTGTACCATTGTAGATGGGGAGAGGAGTAAGAATACATGAGGGAAACAGCCCTGCAGACACTGAGGTCAGTGGAGTAGGAGGGGCAGGAGGTGCTCCAGGCATCAGAGCCAAGATTGCCCTGCAGCCCCTGGCGCAGACCGTGGGGAGGCGGCTGTGCCCCTGCAGCCCGTGGGTGTCCTTGGAGAAGCAGAGATCCACCTGCAGCATGTGGAAGAGCCCACACTAGAGCCAAGGGATGCCCAAAGGAGGCTGTGAGCCTGTGGGAAGTCCATGCTGGAGCAGCCTCCTGGCAGCACCTGTGGTCCTGTGCGGAGAGGAGCCCACACTGGAACAGGCTTGCTTGCAGGACTTGTGACCCTGTGGGCACCCACCCTGGAGCAGTTCTTGAGGAACTGCAGCCCATGGAAAGTTCTCAGGTAGAAATTCATAGAAGACTGTCTTCAGAGGAGACCACACTCTGGAGCAGGGGAAGAGTGTGTCTTTCTGAGGAGGAGGAAGCAGCAGCAGAGACAACAACTGATGAACTGACCACAGCCCCCATTCTGCATTCACTGGTGCCACTGAGGTGGGGGAGACAGAGAATTCAAGAGTAAAGTTAAGTCCAGGAAAAGGAAGAATGAGGGAATATGTTCTAAGACTTGAGGTTTATTTCTCATTGCTCTACTCTGACAGTAAGTTAAATAAAATTTCCCCAGCTTGAGTCTGTTTTGCCCATTACAGTAATTGGTGAATGATCTCTCTCTATCCTTATCTTGTCCCACAAGCCTTTCATTATATTTCCTCTCCTCTGTCCAGTTGAGGGAAGTGAATCCAGTGGCTTTGGTGGGCACCTGGTGTCCAGCCGGGGTCAACCCACCATATTGACATAACACTGAAGCAGAAAATATAATCAATGTCTATACCTTGTAGTGCCATAAGTCTGTGGTATTGGTGCCAGAAAGAAACCTATAGTTCACAGAAAACTTCAATCTTATGTAGAGAGATATGTGTAAAGCCAAAAATAGAAGAATATACAGAAAAAAAATATGTATGCAGAAGTAGAAACTGCACAATGGGTAGGTTTCTAATGTAAGAAAGTTTTTTGCAAAGCAAGTGAGAACTTGGGGAACATAAGATCTTATATCAAGGATATTAAAATTCTTGGGACTGTGCCCTTAGAAAGGAAAGGAGTAATAGTACATATTATTAAATTATGTGAAGTAGTGGTCCAGAAAAAGAAGTATGGAAGATACTTTTTTTTCTGCTCCTTATGACAAAGCTCAGCCGATATTCAGTAAAATTGAAGACTAGCAGAACTGAACAATGAAATAGAAATTCTTGCTTTCCTCTCAATGCCTAATTAGATTTAAAGTTCAAACTGTAGGACGTGGTAGAAGCTAAAACTTATCAAAATTTTCAAAAGGTTTAAGCCTGCTGTGAGCATATACAGCTGTTTCTGGGAGGTAAACTAAGACTGTGTCTAAACCAGCTTCTACTTCAGTGGGGAAGGCTGTCAGGCATTGTGAGCTCCTGGTATCCAGCAGTTTGTTTCTATGTGAGCAAGCTGTCCTAACTCCTGGAATGGGATAGCTGCCTGTTGGGAAAAACTGCCAAATCACATAGAGCATTTGGTTGGGAAAATTCATGTTGGGGTGAGCCAGGTTCCATAACACAATTGTTCAGACTCAGACACATTCCTGCACTTGGGAACCACCCTGGGCATGTTTGAAACTTTCAGGGTATCATATGTGGGGAGTTAAACAGCTCAACTCTTGGAGACTGTAAGAGCTGCTGAGCAGGCTATGTCAGCCTGTGTCTAACTCTGGTAGAAAGTAGGAGACTCTGTCTGATGGCTTTTGAATTTCCCTTTGAGATGTCTGGTTAGGACCACCGTAAGAGAGAGATAAATTGACAGATAACATGCCTGACTGTGACATTTTCCTGCATGATCTGAATTTCTATTTTTTTCTTTAGGGAAATGGCTTTTTTTTGCCAGCTTATCCAAAAGCAAGTTGTGCAAATAATAAATGCACAGTTAAATTCACACTTAGCAGCAACTATTCTGCTCTCCACTTCCCCAAGCAGTGGTACCCCTCTTTGAAAATCTCATCTGATGCATGAACTGTCAAAACATAAATGGGCAACTGTGACTTCTCTACTGTCTGCTCTGGAATGATAGCATAATCTATTTGCTGTATTCATGCCTTTAATTTCCATTTTTATTGCTATAATCTCACCCACTTTTTTTTTCTTTCTTAGTGCACAAATTATGAATATGGCCTTGCCTATTCATCAGTAGAGTCTAAAGTACATGCAGTGTGTGATGCACAATCCTGTCTTCTTGTTTGGTCTAGTTAATGCTGCACTCATAACTACACATAAAAAATGGGAGTGCTGCCTGATGACAGCTTGGTGTAAATCATGGCATCCTCTGGCCAAAGTGGAAGCATGGAAACTTAGCAGATCTGAAGCTTAAAACGAAAAAAAAGAAGAAGGATAAACAGAGTTTTTAAAATATTTCTAAACCTGTGAAAAACAGAGTTGTTCTGCTGTTCTGTTTGTTGTACAGGTTAGAATGGACACATGAGCCTTTTCCTGGAGCATAGGACCAATGGCATCACCATTTACACTGAAATGTCATCATGGGAGGGCTACATAACCACAAGATTTGTTCATAAGGAAATGCTCAAATCAGGGTCCCACTTCAGCATCATTTTAGGAAAAGCAATTTAAGCCTGTTCAAATTCAGTAAGAATAAGTCAACCTGCTTTTGCTAAAATTGATGGAGCCTATAACAAAATGTATTGGGTAGTTAATAAATAAGGCAACTGGATAGAGTTTGAGAGGAGTCAGACTTTTTTTTCTGGCAACACGCATATATCAGTTCTAGGCTCAGCTCAACCATGCACATCTGGATAGAAAGGAAATATCACATTTATGTATGGGAGATTCAACTCTAATTTTCACCTGTATAAACCAATGTGAAGTGTGAAGAGAATGACATGATAGAATTGATGTACTACCAAAGTGATAAATCCAATATCTGGAAAGATGTTTTCCTTCCCTGCTTGCTTCTGAACCGTAGAAATTGGTTTTCAGCTCTTCACCCCAGAACAGCAGAGAAGGATTTATCACGTGGGGTTATTTTTTTCTTTAGAAGTATTTTGTGTTGCTCTGAAAGTACCTAATCACCACAGTATTGATTTCTGCATCGAAAGGGAATATTAGTTAAAGAGCAGGAGTTTTCTTGGCTTTTGTCACTGATTGTTACTGGAATACATATATATATATTTACTACAGTTTCCAGAGGGTAATTTCTCTGATCTGGCCACGGGACACAGGCAGTGGAGTTACTGCCATCATGCTTGATCCTGTGGGGTGCCCCCGTGGTGGTCTTGGTGTCATGGAGGGGCCATGGGCTCAGTGTGCTGCTCCTGGCCGTGCACAGCTCCAGTGAGAAGCACCAACATTTTGGCCATGGTCCAGGGGGCTGTCACACCTCAGGCTGCCTGTGGGCAGAGGTATCTTAGAGGTGTTTGCAATCAGCATCTTTAGGAGGATTTACGTGATGTCACTGTTTTAAAGCACGGCACAAAAGCACAAGGTCCGCAGCTACAAAAAAAATATTTTATCTGCAGACATTAATCTGATAAATGCTGACACGGTCCCATAAAGGGATGGAGGAGAAATCAATGTAACCCTAAATTAATTTGAAATGTTGGGGTTTTTTCCTCTTGCTTTTTCAAGACTAAGGTAGCTTTGTGATTCATTGATCAAGAGCTGGGAAAGTTTCTTTCCAGACTTATAAAATTAAATTCCATGCTGCTTTTGACCTGGATTAGTGGTGGACAGAGCAATATATAGCCAGATCCCAATTATTTCTTAGCTGTCACCACTGGCTTGCTCCATCCCTCCAGTGCTGACATGTGCTGCAGTTTGTGGGCTGGCAGCTGCACAGAAGCTTGCTGGAAAAGGAGTCATGGAAGAGTTACTAGATGGCAATAGAAAGCTATTGCAAACAAAAACATTCAAAAAGAGAGCAGAAGTCTTAGGCACGTCTTAAAATACATTGTAAAGAATATTACAAAGACCATTTTAGAGATACAGTTATCTTTAATGTGGCTTTCCTTCTAATTGAGTCTTAGACCCCCACTGGTTAAATGACTGACTTTCTATCTACATGGTTAAATTTACTTTTTTTTTTCAGATGAAAATTTATGAACACTGCTCCTGTTACAAATCCTGAAGTACAATTTACATTGACAATAAAACCTTTAACAATTGCTAGAACAGTTAACCAGCACATTAGAACATTCCCCATCATGGATCCAGCCTTAGGAATTTAACTAACAAACATGTTATTAACCACTGATGAGGAGCTGTTTGGAAGACATCATTGCTTAATTAATCTTTGTACTGAGCTAATAAGAGTGTTAAATGGGCCTCTCTGTTGAACTGGGTTGTTAGTACAGATCACAAGTTCCCTCGGGGGAAATCTGAGGCCAATATGACATTAAAGTTAGCCATCCAACAAAGAAGATATTTTAGGCACTAAAAATAACAAAGCCAAACATTCCCATTAATAATGTTGTAAGGTTCAGTGGCTGCGTACGTACGACCGGGTGTACGTGCGTGTATGAATTACTGTGCTCTTTCCTCTTCTAGTAAGAAAGCTTTGTCAAAAAAATCTTATTTAGATTCAGTGTTTTTCATCACTGTTCTGTCGTGGCATAAATTAAACTTGTCGCACTTATCTGAAGGAGGCAGGTTCCACTGATCAGGAAGGCAGAATCTGACACAAACTCTAATGTCATCTGCTTATCCTAAAAAGAAAAACAAGATCAAAAATCCCTTCATATTAATGAACTGGATAAACCCTCTGCTTGATACAATTTTATGCCACAGTAAAAGGCAGTGTGACCAGATTGCCCTTGTGCTTCACAGCATTTTTAGCAGTGAGTGCTCTGGTTTTAGCCATGGAGCAAGGTGCCCATACTTAATATTAAACATTTGTTTTGGAAGGCATTGTAATTCCCTGCACGAGAAGATACCTACTGCCTTGAGCTCCCTTTTAACACACACATTACATCTTTTGGGAGAAGAGAAAGATTTCATGAAAAGAAAGGTTGGAAAGAAATAATTTGTCCTTGAGTGTCTGGTGTCAGTAATTCAGGAAGGCTATCGGTCTGTCGCTAGAGTCACTTCCCCACTCAGAGGTGTTGACTCTGTATGTGCCTGCATCCCATGATCTGAATATTACATTCAATGTGTGATTACATGTGTTTTGTATGAAATGGTCTCAAAAAGGACTAGGCAGAGAATTCATAACATGAAAGTGGCAATATGACAAAAATGCATTCATGCATACCTGTATTTTTGATGTTTGGGTTTTACCTTGCCTGAACTCTTGCTGGCTTCATGTTTAATATACTGAACACATCCCCTTGGCAAAACCTGGGTGTGTCTAGGTGAGATCAAATCCCTGCGTGCCTGACTCCCCTGTGATCAGCCTTTGACATCTCACAGGTTTCTTTCATGGTCTTTTGTTAGGCACACTTGAATACTGATAAGAGTCTTGCACTTCAGGAAAGTGGTCATAGCAGAGATCATCACTAGGTGGTCCATGGACTGATTTGCTCTGTGTTGTCTATGTGGTCTCTAATGCATCACATTGAAGCACCAAGGCAAAACCTTCTTGATTAGCAAACCCTTGGAGACCTCTAAATATTGCCTCACTTCATTACTACTGCAAAATGATCAATATGCCTCACCAAAATTAACTGTACATTGGACATCTCCCTTGCCTGATTACTGTGCATATTTTATTCCTCAAGGATAAAGGAGGTTTGTTCCCTGCCAAGATGTTATCCTGGTTGTAGGCACAGCTGCAGAGTCTTTCTGTGCCTGTGGTCTTTTTAGGAATGGGCCTTAGCTGCTAATGAGAAGTAGTCTGTGCATGTGCACATGATTTCTGTTTGGTCAGTTTGAGCTGAAATTCATAAATGGTAAGTGAGTGATTACAATAACATACCCCTGTGCTTTTTTAAACATAAGGATGAGGGCTGTAATAACTCACTCCTGACTGTCTACAGCACATGTTCACAAACCAGAGATGTTTTTCTACCCCTCATTTCATGCTGACCTTTTAATGCAGTAACCAAAACTAATGTTACACGAACAACATCATATTGGCTGCAATGCAAACATTGGTTTTGTTACAAATAATTAATATCACTCTAGTCAGACATTTTCTCATTTATTATTTCCAGTTGTTTCATGGTTATTAAATGGCCACATTTCAAGTGTGGACAAGTGTCCATGATGATATACAGAGGTCTGTTATGTGGAAAACTTAGAGGTGCCTTTGTATTACTCAGATCCCTGAGGAATACTGCTGTGGTCATGCTGTCTTCAAAGATATATTTGACCTATCCTCGGTAAGCACTGCTAAAGGTTAGAGTAAATATGCATGTTTTCTATGCTTATTAACCCAAACTCTAGACATTAGGAGAACACAAGAGGAGTTTCCACTGGTCTCCCAGCTAACACAGTAAATTGCTCATGCTGGACGTGCCTGCCTGCCTCAGCTCCGCTCCACTCATCCGTGCTGCTGTTTTTCCATACATGCATTCATAGAAATCCATTTGCATGGAAACACAGCTCAGTAGTGAAGCCTTTGCATTGTAAATCCAGTTTTAATATTATCAGCAGTACTGCTTCCTGCTGTGCATCAAGGTCCAGTAAGCTACTCCTTCATGCAGTGGGCTGTGGGACCCATTCCATGTCCTGTGTCTTCCAGTCTCTTGCTTTCCATTGCACCTTCCTCCATGGTCAATACCAGGTCCCTCTTTCTGCAGCAGAGGCCAGCTGAGCTGCTGCAGTAAGTGCAGGAACCTTCTAGACAGAACACCACAAAATGGTCCAGGTGCTGTCCTCAGTAAAATTTCCTTATCAATCTCCTTATCTCCTTATTCTTGCAGGATCCTTCCTGTACAAAAGGAGTTAGATTCCAAGTGAGTGTGAGCTTCAGTATGGGGATCTAAGTGACAAGTTTGGAGGGTGCAAAACTTCATCCCCTCCCAGCTCACCACCACATCCTAACCTGTGATCCTAACCACTGTCAGCTGGGTCTGAACAGTGACAGTGCTTGTGATTTCAATGGGGATCAATTGGGCACGCTGTGGTCCATGGCCCTGCACTTGATGGCACCCCATGCTTTTGGATGGCTTTCATTTTGGCGAGGAAGCTTTTTTAGTTTTTCCCCCAGTATCCCGGCCAGGTCTCCCATCTCTTCCCTCAGTCTTCAGTCTTCCTCCTTGAGGTTTTCCCCTGGTTTTGCAGCATCTCTGCGGTCAGTTTTGGCATGTTTTGCTCCCTTGCACTGCACCTCATGTCATCCCGGTCCATTTCCTTGTAGTCACAACATTTGCCAATTTTCGGGTGTTTTGGTTTTTTTTCTCAATTGAGCTTGGGAAGAGAGGAAAGGAAAGATGAAAAGGAAAATCAAGTGACAAGAGTAGAAACAAACGTCTGAGAAAAAAACTGCTAGAGGTAGAAAATTATAGAGCACATATTGTGAAATTTTTATTCATCAGGTAGTAAAAATCTATACTGAGATAAAATTATTTGCTTTCCAGGACAGACCTAGCTCCCAACAAAGTCATGTTGGATTCAGGGACTTGTCTTTTACAAGATTCTTTTTAAGCAAAAAAATGCTGTGTCTTTTTAGTGATAAAAGTCTGAACCCCATGATCAGGAATCCAGCCGAGGATAATCTGGAACTCCAGTAGTCCTGTTTGTCCAGGACAGGTGTCCCCCTTTCCCTCTTTGCTTTCAGACCCTGATATGTAATTTTCTCAGTTGCTCAGGACACTCTTTTGTTTCCAACCACAGCCCAACCAGTGCAACAGTGGTCCCCTGCTCTCTTTTCCCTCTCCTGTTTGGGTATGTTCCCACCACTGCTGTGACCTCCAGAATTGATGTGTGAAACATCCCTGCATGATCCCCTGACACTAACTGTGAGGCTGGGCAATAAAATGAGGAATTATCAGTCATTTATATTCTGAAGTTAATGATGAGGAGTGTGAGCCTTCTGAACATCTGTTTCCCCTGTTTTCAAGGGGCCTTCAATTTATTCCTGGTTCTCAGCCACATGGCTATTGTCAGTAACCACCCCTGGGAAGGGCTGTGGAATGAACTCTCTCTAAACTGTGGTACATCTCAGTTTTGGGGGTATGATTGTAACAGCCATGAGGTTAGGAAACAGCTGGAGATCCCTGAAAGAATGATGAGAGAAACACAGGGAGAGCTGTGATGTTCTCAGGTCTGGAGCTGGACTCAGGGCTGCACAAATAGGAAATTGTTCTCCAGGTGGTTGTGGTCTCTTCTCCAGGGCACCACTGTCCTGTCTCCTCAGCTGTGTCCTAGACTGGCAACTGTCTCCCAGGGAAGAACAAAGATCTGACCTGAAGGTGAGAGAAGAGGCAGAAACTTCAGAAATGTCAGTTTCCAGAGGAAAAAGAAATAAGAGGGAAAACACAGTAGGGCAGAACCCCCAGGATTGCACGTGTATGGAAAAGGAAATAAGGAGAGATGGATGGAGGGAAACTCGGGTAATGACCACTGTTTGGAAATGAACTTGGTGGGCATGGGGGCACAATGCTGCTCCCCAGTAAAACACAGGCAGGGGTGAAGCTACCCAAGAGCAGCCATCTCCTGACCCCATGAGTGAAGAGGACAAATGAGGAGCCCTGGCACACGGTCAGGATGTCAGAGCAAAATGTAGAACGGACTCTTTATGGAATAAAATGACACTGAGTGAATTACAAAGGCAAATATAACAACAAATCATCCTGGTGCCACTGCCTTTGACTTTCAAAGCCTTATGAGAGCACATTGTTCAGCTCTTACACCCCTCCCTGCTTTAGTGGTACTGGAAGTAACCTTCCCCTCCCAGAGTTCCCTACTTCATTGCCTTTAATAACCTCATGAAGAGTAATGAAGCATTTTAAGTTTTGTGTCAAGCTGACTGGTGTGCTGGGGGTGGGAAAGGGGGGCTCTGGGACATTGGGTTAAGGCTTTGAGATGTCTTTGAGCAGGGGCCTGGAGTGGGAATGTGACATCCCAAAGCTCAGCCCTGGGGTCAGCAGTTTCAACTGAGAGCCCCCTGCCCTGTTCAATGCCAGCTCCTCATCTTTTCCCGAATTCTCTTTAGTCCCTCTGTGACTTTCATGTAGAAATTTTGGGCTGAGAAGGCACAAGGCTGCAGGACGGAAGGAGGGAGGGATCACCTGAGCCTCACACCTGCTGCCCACCCACAGGAAGAGCTAGAGGTGAGTTTGAGCATTCCCTCTTGTCAGAGATGTTTCCCCAAGCCAAAATCTAAGAACAATAAGAGCTGGGGAGAGCTTTAAAAGCCTGATGCCAAAAGTGACTTTCATTATGCATCACTCTGCTTGCAGTCACCCAAGCGCTGCGATGCTGGTGCACTCCCAAAATTGGATCTGTGACACCTGGATTCGGGGTGGAGGTGTGGGAAGCCTCTGTGGTTTACCAAATAACAGGGAGAGACAGGAAAATCAACATGTCACACGGTGTCTGCTGGCAGTCCAATGGATTTAACCAGCTCCACATTTTTTAGCATTTGTTGTGAATTTGCTTTGGTTTTAAAAGCAGACAGACTTTCAGGCTTGCAGCCTTTTTCAGACTAAACACCCCACACCACTCTGTCCTCCCCATCCTACGCTGAGATGCTTTTTTGACCTGCACATATTGTCTGATGAGGATTTGGTTCCAAAATGCTGTCTCCAACATCCAATAGAGTGCTGTAATAAAATGTTTTGGGGTTTTTTTTTGGCTGTTTTCCTTTTAAACAAGGTAACCAAGAAACCCCAATTTGCACCCCGAAATGCTGATTGCATGGAGTAGTTCAGTCCATCAAGTCCCCAGTGACACTGTTATGTCTGTGAGTTTCAGATAAAGATGGGGAACTAAAGTAGCTTAGTGGATTAAAGGAATTTTCTTTCCCACCTAGACACCTCAGCTGGAATCCGATTTTGGCGCTCAAGTGTAATTGCCCATTTGCTGCAGGGGAGGGAGGTGGGGGCAGACCCTGTGAATTTGCATGGTCATCTGGCAACTAGGGGTGGCAGCCACTGGGGCCATGGGCTCCCTGCAAGTTGCCCCCCTACCAGATGCTCCCCCCATTATGGCATTTCCCCACAGCTGAAAATTTTGTCCCCTTTGGCATGAAACAACTACCCCTCACAGCAAATGTGGAGAAGCTTTTCCCAGTACGGAATACACTGTGACAAATCCTGCCAAATTCATGTTCATAGAGAGCAGTGTTCAGAGAGAGGAGGTGCTAAATGGTTAACCTTTCCATCAGACCAGGGAGAGGCTTTGGCTGTGAAAGCATCAGTAATTTACCTTCCATTAAGATGCTGCAGCCACTCGTCTATTTGAAGGCTGCAAGAAATTGTTTTCTAAATAATAAGACTTTCTCTGTAAAAAAATATCATAGGTAATGGAAAGATTAAAACAGGGGTTGAGGCACCACCAATCTATATATTCAATCAATGTCAAATGCTTTGTGCAGTCCTTCTCTGCTTCCTGATACATGTTACTAGGACTGTACCAGAAAGCTCAGGAGAATTTCCAGGAATTGCTGCTATTTAAACTTTCTTTTCTTATTATTATTTTTAGTCCAGCTTTGAGGTCTAGAACAGAATAATTGAAAGTTTTCCAAATGACTGAGATCAGTGGAAAATCTTGCAGAGAACCCATGACTTTTGGTTTACAGTCCTAGGGTCACTTTCAAAGGAGCAACACAGCTCTCAGGGCCATTCTTTTCCCTCTTCAGTGTGGCTGTAAGAAAAGTGAACTTTCTTAAAGGATGTTTGTTTCTGTCTGCATCTGAGGCCCTTCGTTCCTCATATGCCAAGACATCCCAGAGCACCTGAGAAAAGACCTATCTCTTAATTGTTGTGTTGTCCAAGGTGGAACATCACAATTCTGTCTGGTAGCAGCACATTGCAATCTTCATGAGTGGGAAATTTCTCCAAGATAGTCAGATTTTGATGAGGAAGAACAGAAGCAGCCAAGTGAATCTGAACTGTCAATATCCCCATTTTGCAGACTTTTTTTCCCCATATAATATTGAAGAAAACAGTCTGTGAAAGCAGTAGGGAAGAGAAAACCACTTTTTTTATCTCTGCAAACAGAAGCTGGTCCCACTCTGCCGGCTGAGGCACAAGTGAAACACAGTGTTTTGTTTCACAGGAATGATGTGTCTGCGTGGCAGAGGAGAGAGACAGAAATACCACTTAATGTTGAATTAATCCAACACGGTTTAATAATAAGGCACAAAGGAACAGAGTTGTCATTTACCATTGGATTTAAAATGCTTTGTGTGAAAGCTGCCTATTTAAAACCTCTTAATACGCTCTCTTGTTAGCATTTGCTACACATCTCAGTTTTACTGCCCCAATCTTCTGGGCTTTTCCTGACCCAACTTTCATCAAAATGTGATTCAAACACAAGAATGGATTGAAAGCTGCTGCAAGAGGAGTCCACTTCTCTCCTCTCTCCATATTTTCTGTAAGAGTCTAGAAGAAGGCTGACCTTGACATAGGACATTGCCTCTTCCCTTTGCTATGTGGTGTAACAGTTACTCCCCCTTGTGAGGATGCAGGATGAAGCCTGCTCTTCAGCCCTAAACAAGGGAAAAGTTTTCCTTGACACTGAGTTGAGAAAATAGGACAGGAGATTGTTCTTGTGTACTATCTTCAGGGTTGATTCCAGGCTGCAGCCAGAGCTGATGGGAGTCTTTTTCCCCTGGAATTAGGGACTTCTGTTGTCTGTGCTGATTTTCAGGTTTCTGCATGAGAAACCCATAGGTTACAAAACAGAAACATTTGTGAGTTTCTTGACAATCAAAACTTTTCAGATCATAAAAAATCATTAAAATAATCGTGTACTTGAAAACGTGTATTGAGTGCAAACGCTGTTTTTCACTGGAAAACATCCGAGACAATTTTCTTTACCAGTCTGGCAGACCTAGCCTCACATAAGCCTTAACTCCTTTCTTACCCTCTTTCATTTCCAGTTGTTTTGCCTCCTTCTGCCCAAGTGCCCTTTCCCTCTCTGCCAGTGACAGGGGTGGTGCTGTGGTCACAGGGTCAGCACTCCCTGGCTCAGCCCCTGCAGAAGGCTGTCAGCACCCGTTCAATGTCCCGGAGACCAGGGGAATTTCGTGGTGCTCTGGTGTCAGGGCAAAATGAACTAACAGATTCCCCATTTACTTCTGACTCTAGGAAGCAGAAGAAGGCTGGAGCTGGAAAAGGGGATTAGAGCACAGAAATGAGGGAAACTTCCAGCCCTGCACAGGCAGCAATGGGTCACTCTACCCCTGTGTCCATCCACAGAGGGACACCCTCATACTCAATGTATATCCACCCCCCTGCCCTGTCCCCTGCACTGTCACATAAAGATCCCCGAGATCCTCAGCTGAAATATCAATGTGCAATGACAATATTGCCAGGATATGTTTGTCTGCCTTACTCACTCCAGGTTAATTATGATCTACTAGCCAAAGAAATTGCTATTTACCCCAGTCAGCCACCGAAGACAGTTTATTTAACTTACAGCGTGCAAATATCCTGGTGGTCCAGAGGGTTAAAAGGGAGCAGTGACTAAGTACTTCCAAACTGATGCCGTGCCCTGAGGGCACCTCTGCCGGTAACAAAGTGCATCTCGAGCAGATCTGACTGTGCAAAGTGAAGTGATCTGTCCCAGGTCGCCTGCAAATGACACTGACATTCTAACACAAATCAACACCCATCAGGGCTCCAATTGCATTAATCACAAAGCCTGGGAAAACCATTTATATGGACTTTCTCTTCTTCAGGAGAAATTAATTGATGGGATCTCAAACAGTGGAAAAACAGATGTACAAGAAGCATAAGCCATTTAAGTTATTTTCCTTGCTCACCTTTCTCATGATGGAAATGTAATACTTCAGTATTACTAGCAACAGCTGCTAAGTGTGAATTAATCAGGGTGCTGTGTTCCTCCTCCCCCACTTTCCTTGCCCTGGCCTTTGAGGCAGAGAAGCCCCTCTCACCCATGGATGTGGCCACACCCAGATAAGCAACAGGAGACAAGAGATCACCACTCCAAGACTGGCAGTAGGAGATAAATGGGACTGTGATTGTGAAAAATGTACAGGTTGGGAAAGGTTGGATTTCCCAGAGGGCTTGAGGACACCCATGTGTGGTCTGAGTGCCCCTGCAGGTGAGATTAGGGTGCCATGGGTGCCTCCCACCCCTGGAGCACCCAGACTCGCTCTATGCCAAAAATCCTTATTGCCATAAGGATGTGATCATGCTGTCCCCAAACCCACACCTCTGGCCTCCTGCTGAAGGGCTTCAGCCCCAGGCAGGCTCAGATGCCTGCTCACAGGGTGGCCAAGCCTCCTCCAGTGGTGTTTTGGAGGGACAAAAGTGTGCTTATTTTCTTTGCTAAAAGGAATTATATTCAGGAACCAAGATCACCAGAAGGGTGAGGTCTTCTGTCACTTTGTCCCACTTGTGCTTGTGCACTGGAACATCTCACCCTCAGCAGGCACAGCAGAAATGCAGACAAGGTGGCGACCCCCGGGTTGCACACTGGATCAGGGGCTGGAATGATATTTGGATTTAAAAAAAAAGAAAAAAAAATTCGAGGGAAAAAAATTCCCAATCTGAACTTTGAGACTGCAATTTGTCCCAGCTCCTCCTTTCTTATGATGGGCCATGGGTCAGGACAGCTGGTGGGTGTTCTCCGAGGAAGGATTACTCCTCCTGGACTTTGATTCAAAGCCACCATGCCAGAAGATGCTGCTTCATGCCTTACCCTCCAGTTCTACTACTTTGCATTTCAGATGCAGGGGCATAGTTTATAGCCTAATTCCAAAAAAACAAAGACTTTGCATCTATTTTTTATGCTTTGTTAAGTAGCTGTTTGGATTTTTATAATTCAACTTAAATTCATGGGGTTTTAGGTTGTGTGCAGCCATCCAACAGTAAGATTAAATAAAAAGTGGAGTCCCTTTATTGATTTGCTTTTGGTTAAAAACAAACATGTCATATATAATTGAGATGTACACTGCTTGTAGGTAGTAGAGAAGACATTTATAAAGCCATTGAAAGAAATAATTAAACTGAATATATCACAGCCACCTTTCTGAATCGTTCAAACAGGGAAGTTTACACCCGTAAAAGGCTGATACTCCTTCTGGCAAACTTTTATACAATCACTTGGTTTGTACTTTAAATGCCTGGCATATTTTAACCTTGGAGATAAATGAATCTCAGTGGGATTGCTGAGTAATTAAGAAAAGCATGTCTGATGGGCTTGCTTCATATGGAGAGGTGAAATAACACCGTCAGAGTCAGCTGATCATTTGATATCTTTACATTAAAAAAAAAAAAACAAAAAAACCCAACAACAAGGCAAACCCTGAGGCATGCCATTGTTATGCTGTGTGACAGGGATTGCTTTCAAACAAGTCATGTTTTCAGTGTTAGCTGTATCATGGTTTTTAAATTGCCATTTAAAATGTAAACCAATGAGCATTCTGGAAGGAAGTCTCCTGAGACCCCCTGAGCCAGAGCATGGTGGCCTCGAGGCCGGAGGTCAGGGCTCATCTGCTCACAGGAGCTTTCCTTGATTGAGGGTGATAGCTCAGTGGGAAAGTGGCAGTGGTGGAAGGGCTTCAGGAGGAGCAGTTTGGTGTCTGCTGGCTAATTACTGGCAAGAGATCTGCAGGAGCTGTTTATTTTCTAGTAATAGGTCAAGACATAGTCAGGATGGTCTTGAGAACTTGCTTTAGGGTTTTGTGTTGAGCCATCTGGATGCTCAGTTTTACTGAGGGCTTAGACTCCTGGTAAGCAAAAAGCAGCTGAAACACTGAGCCCCCAAAGAAAGGAAATCAGGCTTTGAATTACTGCCCGAGTGCAGCGTGCCATGAGGATCAACACTCACAGTTTTAGTCCCAGTGCTACTGCACACAAATCACTCTGGGAAGGCTCCCTCAGCTATTCCTGCCAGCAGAGGGGATGTTTTCACATCAAGACATTTCACTCAAAGTAGTCGCTTTGCTGGATAAACCTCGGAGGGCAGGCTCTCTGAATTTTCCCCCCAGCGTAAAGCAGCAGAGTTATATCCCAAGCTGGAAGCTTTCAGCCTTGGTCTCTGCTGGCTGCCCAAGGTCAGGCTCTGCTGGCCCCTTGGGAGTTGGCTGTATCACAGCCAGGAACATGTGGTGTCAGCTGGGATTTGTGCTGACAATATTGCTTTTGGTTTCAATGAGCGTTCTCTAGCATGAAAAGCATTCCAGGAAGGAGGTGGCTATATCCCCAGGGATGATAACTGATCTCGTTGTGAAAAACATTAGTTGCTCTCTGGAAAACAGAGCCCCCATAAAGACATTATGCAATTAAGGCTATTGCCCCTTAAAATTATTATTTTCCACTAAAAGATGTTGTTATTGTTGGTGGAGAAGTGGCTGCAGGAACAGTCCACTTGACAATTGTGTCTGAGAGCACGGGACAGAAGCACCTGTTTATTGACTAAATAAATCAAATTAATTTAGTTACATTTACAAACACAGAAGAAAAGCAATAAGGTCTGTCATGTAACTGTGCCCCAAAACAGGCAACACTGTCAGTATTGAAACTGCTCTCCCCAGGGAAACCAAGAATGTGATGTGGCTGCAAGCATTAATTTGGTTGTTGTCATTTCCAGTGCTACATATTTTAAATTTACTTCAAGCACTGTTGAAAGCCTATAATGGTGAGGAATAACCTGCCCAGAGGGACTCTGGGTGGCATGCCCACCAGCACGAAGGGAAGTTGTGCTGTCTTGCTCCACGGAAATAGTGAATTAAGGGTTTATAACCAAGGTTAATAACTCCAGATATATCTCCTTCTACCACACAAGGAAAGTGAATTATTTATAGGCAGAAGTCCTGCCCCCTTAACTCTCACCTTCTGCCCCTCTCCACTGCTTTACCAACATCCTTTGCCCTGTCAATGACTCCAGCCACACCTAAAACATGGCACAGGATTTCTCTTCCACCTGGGATGAAAAGAAGAGGTAAAAAGAGGTCATATTTGGAAAACCCTCCCCAGCATTTCTCACTGTGGTGTTTGTCACGTTATCCAAGGCCAGATGGGTTGTGAGATGTGGATCCTGAACACCTCATCCTGTGTCTGACTTGTGAGATGCTAATCCAGGGGCACAGGTAGACACAATCCCTGCAGAACGTAGCCCAGAGGGAGCTGGGTGGCTTTCACTGCCCTGGGCACCTGTGATGGCAGTTATTGATCTGCTTCACCTCCACTTCATTTGGCATAATCACAAGCTGTATATTGAGCTGAAGGACAGCTCCAAAATTTGTTTTAGGGAGGACTGAAACAGAGGGGACCCACTTCAGTTTTTATTTCCTGAGATTATCCTGAGAGTGAAATAAATAGTCTAAGTTAAATTTTGCCATCACATATCTGTCTACAAATGCCACTGGTGTCATGGGAGCACCACTTGCTAGCACAGGAAGAGGATCTGGTCCTCCAGGTGAGGCCCTTCTCCTTCAGCATCTTTTTTTGTGTACAGTTCCTGGGCAGATGAGTCCCTGCACTATCTCTGACCTCTGTGGGCTCAACCTACGCTATCTGTAGGCTGGAAAAATGCCACCAGCTGCCAGGATGCCTTTGGTACTTGTGCAGATGTGAAAGGACACATTCCAAGCAAGCTGTTCCTGGGTGCAGCTCATGCAGTACGGGCGCCTCTGGTGACACGCTGGGACATGGTAATCATCTTAACAGCACTTGGCACTGAGTACTGCCTCTCATCCTCCCCAGTCCCTGTGCCATTAGCTAATTGAGCTTTGCAGCAGTGCCTCAGAAACACTGGCTTTGGCAGGCACATTTTTCAAATGACTAAATACAGATTTGGAAAGGCTACATGTGCCTCTTGGCCAGTGGTCAGGATCTGTGGGATCTGCGAGCTTTTAGCTGACAGGAGCTGGTGAGACCCTCAGATGGTGAAGGTGGCCCCTGGTCTCACCAGGAATACAAGGGAAGGTACAGCTGTAATCTGTCCCAGAAACTTTTATGAAAAATGATTGGAAATTTAGAAAAGGGGTCTGAAATTCAGACACTTGTCCAACCATTCCCAACCCAAATAATGTATCATTCTTTTCCCCCAAAAGAGCAGGGACTTCATTCTGTCTTGCTGAGTCGTTTGGATACAGCCCTCCACATCTTCCTCCATGCCCTCCTGCTTGGTGGGGAAGTCAGGAGCAGCAGCACTTGGTTCATCAGGGCTCCTCTGCAGCCCAAAAATCTTCTCACCATTTGACATGAGCACAGAGAGTCTGTCTCCTTCCTGCTACCTATCTGTCTTTTGCATGTCCCCGTGCATGTGTCTCTGTGTCTGTTCTAAAGCAGCTGGACTGAAAAAAAAGCCCCCTGGGACTCTGGCAGGCTCCTAGGGAGGTCCCCAGCATCCTGATTACACACCAGCACTGGAGCTGAGAGCACACTGAGGAGATTAAAGGGCAGCACCTGTGCTGCCGCCAGCCTGTGTTGCCCACTGCCACTTCCCTGGCTCGGCATGGCTCTGGGAGCGAAGAGAGGGGCAGAGACAGCCTCTCAGGCAGAGCTCCCAGCCACAGAAAAGCTCCTCATCCCTTAAAATCTCCTCAGAGTTAGAGGCTGCCTCTGAACAAGCTGCTGCTCACGCTGTTGGCAGGAAAAGGAGCCTCCTCCATGCATCACTTCTGTCTCCAGGAGCTTTTTCCCTCCAAGGCCAGGCGACTGAGGCAGACACCGTCCATCCACCCAGCCGGTGTGCCTGGGGCAGCAGAACTCTCCGGTGGGCACTGTTAGGCTGGCAATTGAAAGCAATAGGTCTTTATGGTAATTTGGGCACCAGGCAACCACTATGAATAGGAAATGATGGCAGTTACTTTATCGAGTAACAGCATGAAAATGTGAAGTGCCTTTATTGAGCTGCTGGCTTGCTGGTGAGAGTTAAAGGAGATGCTCTCTCGGGTATAACATTTGCAGAGAAGTGGCATGAGATACTGCCATAAACTCCTCCGTTAATAAGCGAGCAGAGGAAGGCAGAGAATACCTAATGCAGCTGTGTGAAAGGACAAAATTAGGATGGTAGAAGCAGCAACATTCTTCCCTTGGCAGCAGATGTACCCCAAGGAGAAATGAAGAATTTCCCTCTTGACCCAGGAACTAGAAAACTCATGTAGTGCTAATATTAATATAGGAAGGATGGCTTTGAAAGGAATAAAAGAAAAACGCATCTTGCCACATCATGCCCTCCAATACCAGCAAGACATTTAAATCTCTGCTGAAGGGAAGATTAACAGGGAATAGACCAGCTCAGCAGCTGTGCAGTGACGATGCTCTGCAGGTGGCCAGGGGGTACAGAAACGACTTTTGCTCTGTGACAGATGGGGGAGATGTGGCCCAAGTGTGAAAAAAAATGGCAGCATGCATCCCCAGTTATTCCAATGATGGTGCTGGATTGCAGCGTTGCAAAGCAGCTCTGAGGGTAGTGACCATGCGTGGTTGAAGGTGAGCTGCCCAGAGGGAGCAGAAAGGCAGCACTCAGGAAACACTGGGAAGAATGTCAAATAGGAAAATTGCAAAATTGGTTACAGTTCAGCAAATTCTGTTTTCTCCCAAGTTTTGTAAGATTGTCTGTGGCATTTATCACTGATACCTTAATTGGCGTGTTATTTAACTGCTTAAAAAGCTTAAAAGGCTGCTTTTGATAGTGCTTGCCCAATGAAAGCTGTTCTTCTGAGAAAATAAAAACTGTTGAGACATTTAGGATCAATTTCTGCTTAAAGCATGTGTACAGATCCAGGGCAGCTATTGCTTATATCGATGAATGTAGTCAAAATGGATTTCTGAAAACCTATTTGGCAAAACAATTCACCACAGATAAAGAATTTTGGTAAAGCAAACAACTTCTGACAATGCTTTGCTTTTGAAAAAAGACAGATTATTATTAAATAAAAGAAAAAAATCTGCTTATACTCTCACCTCCCATCACTGTAGTCACCCAATAAGATGAGAGGAAGGACTACCTCCCTGCATTTTTCTGGGAGATCTGTGATTCTCCTTCATGCCAGCAGGCAGCTCTGGATTCCTTGTAGCTGCACTGATGTTAAATTTGCCCTGCAAGAGAAGTGGAGGTGTGGCACGGAGACCCCAAGGAGTGGTCAGGTCATGCTTGTAACCAGAGCACCAAGATGTCTCTTTGCTTCTGTTCTCATTGATGGTGAGAAGCAGATCAGGTTCAAGAAGAGAGGAGGAGGAGGAGGAGGAGGTAGAGAAAATGCACAGAGAAGCTGCAAGAGTGCCCTGACCTTTGGCAAGAAAGGTGCTTTGCAAAGGAAACACTACCTATCTGTTGGGTTTGGTGGAGCAGGTTTTGGGCAAAAACTGGGTCTTCACATGGAGAAAGTCAGTGATGGCAGAGACTGCCCCAGCTCAGTGAGGGAAAGCACAATGAGTTTCTGAAGTCAGAAGCTCATGTAGGAAAATAATTCAGACTGAAAATATGATAAAAATTGCTAGTAGTGAAGATTCATAATGCTTGGAAGAACTTAGCAGGAGATGCCACTGGTCTCCTTCACAGGAATCTTCAAAGCCAGGCTTTTTGGAAAGAATGGGCTCCAATCAAAGCATAAAGCAGTCAGTGTGAAGTGACACATGCTTTACAGGAGCCAGGTTGGAGGGCTGCAACTCTTGTCCCAGTTGTAAAAGTTGTTGCTGCTTCTAAAAGGCTCTGATTCCCTATGGATGTGCCCTCCAAGCTGTAGGTGCTTAGGGAATGCCAGGAGAATGGACAGCAGGTGGTGATCCCTGTCTACGAGTCAACTCAAAATGCCATCTCCTGTAGTCACGGCAGGGGACAGGGTGCTGGGCTGGAGGGATCATTGCACTGGGCTAGTGAGACTTTTCATATGTTCTTGCCTAAAACACAGCACAGGAAAATGATAACAGTGCAAAAACCTCTCCTCAAAACCTGCTGTGAGAGCCAGGAGAGCACATGAAACTTTGTACAATTGTTTGGATCCAAAGGATGCAGAAAACTGGGTGATGTCCCAGCCAGGTGGCAGGTTAGATTGGCCTGGTTCCTTTCTCAGGGAAATACAAAGCGTGGAGCCAGAGGACTTCCTGCATCAGCCAGCCTTGCCAGAAATCCTACCAGCACTCAGAAACCTGAGCAGGCTGGTTAGGGGCCTGAATGGACCCTTGTGATACCCTGAGCAGCATCTGCTCTCCTGTTCCTGGGATAAAGACTAGTGTTGGTAATGTGGCAGGTTGGGTTTCCCCTATGGCTGCTGAAGAGAGAAAGAAGCATGTAGGAAGGTCACTCCCAAAAGTGCCCAGTCAGAAAAACAAACAAGTCTGGTTGAAACCCAAAATCTCATGTTGGTTTTGGACAGAGTAACCCTTCTCCCAGGCTATCATCCTGCCAAGTCACACAGTGCCTGGACACCTGAGGTTTCCCACGAGTGTTCTCCTTTCACCTTGGCAACTCAGACTGAAAAACTGGACAGCTATTGCTGCTGTGGTTGATTTTTGTGTCTGGCTGATCCTATTACCGTGCAAACCTGACGCAGCTGCAGCAGCAGCTCAGAGGTTAGAGCATTATAATCCCATGCATGTTACAGTGATGCCACTTGAGCTGCTAATTTGGCAAAATCTGGGTCCTAATGGAGGTTTAGCTCATGGACTTCTGCCACTTCCCACTTGTCTGCTACAGAATTAACCATCTTGGAAGTAACAGCTGCAGTCACCAGAAATTTGCAACCAGCAGTGAAATGGGGTTCACCAAGTGCCCCTTGCAGATAAACTCATTTCTCCTCTCTCTGGCTCCATCCATACAGCTAAATAATGACATTAAGGACCCGCTCCATGGTGTGGGGCCAGGTGGAGCAGCAGACCTTGGATTCCCAAGCCCGGGTGAGGCCACCATGAGCTCAAATTGATGGAGTTATGCTGGTCCAGAGCCTCTGTGTGCAAAAGCAGATGAAAGAACTGGATCCACACCCTCTTGCCAGATGATGCTGCTGATCCTTTGTTTGCAAGAGAAGTTGTCTGCACAGCCAGCTGCTGTGTCTTGGTGGGTGCAGGGTCCCTCATCAAGCAGGTGCTAAAAGTCCTGTGTTGAAATGCAGTAAGCAGGTGCTGTGTGGGGGTCTCTGGACAAAATATGGGCAGTAAAATATTTTCCAGATGTGCCACCATGAATGTGAGCTGATGCACTGAGCATGAGTTACCTTCAGATGCACTGAATACTCATTTTCATCCTTCTCCACAAATATTGGTGGCAGACAGATGCTCCTCAGAAGGTCACATGTAGCAAGTATGATGGGCACAGATGCACACAGGGATTTGGGCACTGCAAAGGTCCCTCACCCATCCTTGAACATGGTCTTTTTTTTGGAGAACAACAATCCTTTTCGTATACCAGCCCAGAGGCAAGAAGACATTTTCAGGTTGAAGATGATCCTGTGTGCCTGTGGGATCAGGGATACCTCTCCTGCCAAACCCTGGAAGGCAGCTGGGTCTCAAGGGGGGTGGATCACAGAATTGCCAGAGCCCTGAGGTTAGCAGGACTGCAGGGATGGGGGGTTCCATCTCTGCTCCCCATGGATATGGTGGTGTTCCCCAAGTCTAGGCATTTAGTCAATAGTCAAACAGAAATGATCTCCAGGGATTAAGGTGGCAATAACCAGTGTAAATAGCAAGGACTTTTAGCTCATTTATCGCTTTGATGGCAGAATACTCACACGGGTAACTTGCAGACTGAAATTTCCTGGTATCAGGATTTGTGCAGCTACTAACTACAAATCAGGAAAAAAACAAATAATAACTTGCTGGAGGCTCTCAGTTACTTTGGGAACAGAGGGAGAAAGAATACATTTAAGCAAATCGATTCACTCATTTGTCCTCAAGTCTGTCTGAAAATATTCTCAAAGTGTCACTCAGCACTGCAAAAATTATCTCCTGTTCTCATTTACAACCAAATGTTAGGAACTGAGGGATGTATATTCCTCCCATCCTTAATGTTTTTTGGGGGATTGTGTTATCAGCTGTTCCAGCATTTACAATTTTCACTTATTTATCTACTTGGATATTTTTCTTTTTTTCCATGCACAGCCTCTCTGCAGTCTGGCAGAGGCAGGATTGCAGTATTGATTTAGGAAGAGGCAGTTGTGACAATACAGTCCCAGGCTAATTCCCGTGCTGTATGGGGGCTGCTCTGTCTGCAGCAGCAGCTTCACCCCCAGCATGGGGCTCACTTTTAAAAAGAAGAAAAAAAATGAAAGAAAAGCCACTTTCCTCTGTTCTGCTTTGAAGGGGAAAAGGATTACCAAGGCTAAATAAGCCATCTGAGTACTTAGCTAGCAAGCCTAAACAGTACACTGATAGGAAGTTCTGGCAGAGAGCTAATTAAATTAACTCTCTTTGATTTATTAACAAGCAGAGCAACACATCACACAGGATTGTCCCAAGAAATTAATGTGCTTTCTGATTCCTTTAGTAGCTGCTTCAGCTCAGCCACCTCCCAGAAAACCCGGCTACGGGGACTCGAGTTTAATGAGACTCAGTGGCTCGAGAAGGATCCCTGCCCACCATCAGAGACACGCACTGGTAATAATACCTAAAAGCATGTTTATTTTCGTTGCACTTCCTTAATTCCTTTTTAATGCCTAGGACTATCTAATGGCTAATTCGTAATTTCCTGCTCACTGATATGCAGATGAATGACAAGGAAAAGCCTTCTGCATGTTTAATTATTCTGTTGATTTAAAAGCCACTTTTCCCTCAGTGCAAGTTTCTCTGTGTGTGTGTGCTCTCATGCATCACGTATTTCATTATTTTTAGAAGCATGCTCTGTGCCTTTTTATGCTCCCATAGCTCCAGCATCCAGTAATTACCATGTTTTGTGTCCAACAGACCTGATCCACCAGCAAGTGTAAATCAGGAAAACATTGCTGTCCCTAAATGGAGTTATTCCAAGTTACACCAGACCTGAGACCTGACCTCTCCTATTTTCAATGATGGAGAAAATGTTATTTGTGTGCTGGGACTCTTGAGAAGTAGCAGGATATAAAATTTAGAAAACTTCAGAGCAGTGAAAATCCAAATTGAAGCCTGTGAATGCACAGACAGTAAGAATCTATTTATGTAGCAAGCTCTACTTCTGCTTAACCCCTGCAAGGAGCTGTAACTCTCTTTGCATATTTGATTTTTCTCCCTCAGTAATACATAGTCTGCTTAACCTATTTTTGCTACTTTCCAACAGCTTCGCTGGAGGGGTTCTTCCCTACGCCTCACATTTAGCTTTTCCATCTGAGCGCTACTTTGTTAAATTAAGGCAATTAATAAATGGAGATGTTAAGCAATCAATTTTGCCTGCGTATCTCCACAGCCTTACGTATGACTGGCTGTAATCACAAGATAAATGCAACGTGCTGATGTATGGTAATGTTCAATAATACATTCTCCACCAGGCTCAATTCATCAGGGAGTTTCTGGAGGGGAGGCATTTGTTATTGGCTGTCTCCGGACCTCAAGGATAACATTCCTGTCCTTTCCATTGGCCGCCCCGCTGCTGCAAGCCTCTTCCCGTCTTATTTTGATGATGAATATGAAGGCATGCTAAGCTGTGCCGGAGAGTAGCTCTCGCCGACTACACTCCCACCCCGGGCTCAAGGACTCCAGAGCTCCCCGGCTGCTTCCCCTGCCCACTGCCAGCAGCAGCAGCAGCAGCAACAGCAGCAGAAACAGCAGCAGCAGCAGCAGCAGCAACGCCAAAAGTTGTGATGCTTTTCTTCACCCAGTGCTTTGGGGCTGTGTTAGATCTTATTCACCTGCGGTTTCAGCACTACAAGGCAAAGAGGGTTTTCTCAGCTGCCGGGCAACTTGTCTGCGTCGTCAACCCAACACACAGCCTCAAGGTGAGTTAAAAATATTTTTTTCTCTTCTAACGTCTCCTCGTCTTCCCCAGCACCGCCACCCGTGATTCTCCACAGGGAATGAAATTATGCTCTGGCAGCAAGGGGAGAGTGCTGTTAACACATTGCAGCCCTGGCAGAGAGGATGTTTGCATTGTCTCAATGCATGATTCCCTTTGGAGCAAAGGAGAAGCAGCCCACTGCTCCGAGCGATCGTGGGAAGTCGCGGCTCCCCCTCCCCAAAGTTTCCTCATCCATTTCGCCCACATAATGAGCATGCATGTTGCCAGCGTTTGGTAAAAATGACTGGAAAAGTTAGTTGGATGAATTACCATCCCTTTCTAGTCGAAGGATGCTGTGCGGTCTCCCAGGCTGACACCCCAGCACAGAGGGATGCTGCCAGGCACCGGGGAACAGGAAGAGGGGGGCGGCAGTAGAGGGATCTCCTCTGCCGTCCTTTGCTCTTGCAGAGGAAAACCGGCTGTTCCTGTCTCCTGGGGGGAGTTGAAGGCATTCCTCTGGCGCTGAAACTGTCCTTAAGCTGTTTGCAAGGTGAATCTATTTTAGGAAGGAGAGTGCATTTGCTTTAATGCAAAAACTATTTATAGTCCCCATAAAAACCATTTCTTTTACTTGCACAGTTCTGAATTTTCACTGACGAAGTGTCAACAGCTCCATCTATACCAGAGCTTTCATGTTTGTAGTAGAGAGGAACAGCAGGGGGAGAAAGCAATCAGTAGGCTTTAATTACTTTATCACACTAGTGAATGACCAACTTTAATGAAGTGGCTTCTGTTTTGTGAGAAGTCCTTGCTGACCTGACTCGTGAGGTAGCTCTGCTATCCTGGTGAAAGCTTAGAAATTAATTTAGTTCAGGACAACTTATTTTTGGTTCTGCAAGGGTCCCTGTGAGGTTCTTGGAGGGGTTGCAGGAAACATCTTTCCCGAGCTCCTGGTCCCTGGGACGTCCATTGATGGGGTGAATCTCTCTTCAGAATAGCATCACCTCACAAAAAAAAAAAAAAAAAAAAAAAAAAAAAAAAAAAAAAAAAAAAAAAAAGTTTCCCACAGTCATCTTTCCCGTCTCAGGCTGTGCTTAGGAAGGAAAAGATTGTTTCTAGCAGGGTGCCGGCTCCGGGAGGATTTCCCCGCAAGGCTGTGCTCTGAGCACTGCCGGCTGGGGCAGGCACCCCCGGGGCTGAAGCGCTCGGGTGCAGGCTCGCCTCTCCCGGCACCGCGCACCTCACAAGATAAGTTAAAAGCACACAGCCCTGCCATTATCTGAAAGCGTCTGGCTGTCTGATTGGGTAAAAGAAATAGCTGCATTCCTAAGTGCACGGGGAGATTTTCTAAGTGAATTCTTCTGTGCTCAATCCTTTTATGTGACTGTCTCCTGCTACTTTGACCTATAATTTTAATTTTTTTTTTTTTTTTTAAAGTGAGCAGAAAAAGGCTGTCAACACACAACAGGTCCCAACACAATTTCAGTGCCAGTGGAGCTGTCTTATAAGGTCCCATAAGCACACAGGGGGTGACTATTGCTCCACTGTTACCTAAGGCTAGACCCAAGTTTATCATTGCAGGTCCTGCTGAGTTGCAGGTTTGCTATGGCAGGAGCTGCAGCTGTGTTAAACATATAGGGCACCTCATTTTACTAAAATCCCCCATGACCAAGCTCTTCACTGCTCAGACTGAAAGCCCTGCAGAAAGATGAGCAATCTCAGTCCTGTTGTGGCAGCATTTGAATGCAGGCATTGGAAGCAAATTCTCTTTGAATCAAACAGGATCCTCTAGGAAAAGGTCTGATGTGTCACTGAAGACCCAGTAAGACCTGTTTTGACTGGGGTGGGAATTGCTGTCCTGATAAGGCTGCATTGGGAACCCAAAGGCACAGGTGTCTCCACAGGAGCCTGTTGAGACACCATTCAGATGAACAAGCTGATGAGAAACCCTCTGCTGTGATAAACCCCTCTGACTGTAGAGTGAAACGTGCTGTGCAAGTGCTCCCAGATTACCCAGCTCACAACCAGCCCCATAAATATGGTGGGCTTTAGCCCTGATGTGCTCCCCAGGTGTTCAGCTTCCCTCCAGCTGCGTAAGGAATGCATCACCACTTTGTGGCAGCATCCAGAGGAGATGTGAGGTCCCTTTGTGCCCTGCATGACACAAACAGTTGCTCAC
Source organism: Urocynchramus pylzowi (assembly GCA_013397555.1). Classification (NCBI taxonomy): domain Eukaryota; kingdom Metazoa; phylum Chordata; class Aves; order Passeriformes; family Fringillidae; genus Urocynchramus; species Urocynchramus pylzowi. The sequence goes on along the minus strand of VZRH01004719.1, from coordinate 3,152,231 downwards.
CCATAGCAGCCTGTGGGCCAGCTGGAGCCTGCTGGCTGCAGGCAAGCAAGGCAGCTTGTCCAAAGCCTGGTGTCAGAGTGAAGCCAGGTGAACCTGCTTCTCAGGATGCCCATTTCTCCCCCAGGGATGCACAGGGAAGCTGTTGTTGCTCTCAAAAGGCATCTAAGGGACCATGAAATGTGAAAGGGACAAACTTATTCCTCTGTGGTGGTTTACAGTATTATGATTACTTTGATGTTTCTTAGTCTATTATTTCTAGCTGGGTCTTTTCAACTGTAACATTTTGTTGACAGCCCCCAAATCTATCTTAACAATTGACAAGTGGAGTGAAAACTGCATTAAGGTTTGCGCTCGATGAATACAAACTGCTAGGAAACAAGGGCTGGGAGCAATGTTGTTTCTCTCTTTTATTCTTCAAGATTTAAATGTTTGAGCTTACTCCAAAACCACAAGCCCTTTGCAAAGGGATTACTTTATTCTGTATCTCCACAGTGCTGGTGCAAGGGGGACTCCTGGCTGATTGGTGCAAATGATAAATGACAGGCATCACACTCTGGTGTGATTATGCACATTGACATCCTCCACACAGGCCACGTCTTCAATCAGTGCCAACACACATAACTTCATTAAAGTCAATTGCTGCAGCACCTCCATTTTCACTCCTTCCACCCAAGGGAGTGCTCAGGGGTGTAGTGGGACTCAGCCCACACAGGAGGATCTGTGGCTGGTGATCATGCATGTGTGTCAGAGATGCGGCATCACAGAAAGCACTCAGTGAGCAGCAGAGGACAGAGGAGACCTGGTGCCCTCCAGGGAAGGCTGGGCTGGCTTCTGCTGTCACAGACCTGCAGCCAAACCAAGGGGGCTCTCCTGTAAGGTTATGCCAAAATGCTGCCATCATCATCACAGCCTGGACCTCTGACAATGACCAGAGCCTGTCACTTACCTCTTCTTTTAGGAGAGATCCAAAGATTGGTAGAGAAGCACACACTTAGAGAGAAACCAGTGTATTTCTTCTCACAGAAAGGCTCATTAATTGGGAAGGCTGATGAACATTTCTGTGTTTCTTAAAGGGCAAGATGGTAAAAGTGTCAGCACAGACACCTCTATTGATCTGCTGCTATTTTCCCTGCACTCAACAGACTGACATGGGTGACTGTAAGAAAGAAAGACAATTTTGCAACTGTCCCACTCTGTTTAGTCCATTTGGCAGGAGTATGAATGGGAGGGGGTGTTTGTTTCAGAGCCTTTGTCCTTCTTGCCACTTTCTGCTCTTTGTCCTCCTACAAAGCTTTCCCAGACATAGCACTCACAGCTATTTCCCACATAGTCTCACAGCACAGAGCTATGCTGGGATCAAAATTCACTTGCCAAGCAGAGAAAACCACTTACTTACCACACTTCTATAGGTCACCTTCGTCCTCAATCATATTATATCCATTCCTTTGTAACCTGCCTTCTTTCAAGCATGTGGTCAACCTGACATCTTCCCTTGGATGGGCACAGCTGGGCAACAGAGCTCTCTAGCCAAGGGGCTGCTCCCTCCAAAACCATACCAATTAAAGGAACAACACTTATGCTGCTGGCTGCAGGTCCCAGCATGTAGGAAAAGTTTTAAGGTTCTCTATTTGCATGGAAGAAATGGGCAGAGTTTTCTGATCCTGCAGAGGTGAGGCTCAGTGAATTCCTGTCCATTTGCCCCCTGTCAATAACAATTCTCCCCAGAACTGCAAACTGAAAAGAAGGTGAAGCTAGGGGAGTATCCTCAGTCCTTAGCATCAGTCTCTGTCCCTATAGCCAGCCTTACATGGCAGGGGACAGCAGTGCAATCACATTCCAGACAGGTGCTGATGCTTCATGAGATGCTGCACATGGCTGAGTAAAACAGATCTTCTTCATTCAAGGAGTTACTAGCTTTTTACACACAATTTTTAATTATTTGGGGAGTCTGAAAACTGTTCTTTTAAATAATAAAAAAGTGTGTTTATATTACTCTTGTAAAAAGCACCAATCTCCACCTCTGTAGGACCTCAAGAAACTTGTTGAATTACAAAAAAAATATTCAAACAAAATCATAAAATAGTTCAATCTTAATATTCTAAAAGGGTTGTAACATGATTAATGGGTCCAAGCTATCTTTCAGCTAGTTTTTAAAGCAACAAGCAAATCTGCACTGACTTAGGGAAGGGTTTTGAATTCTTTTGTAACAGTTTGGCTCTGCACCCAGTGGCCAGCCCAATAGCATTGTAATCCACTTTATCCACAGGAGCATTAAAGTGCTAGGGTGCATTACACCCCCATGAGATCTATTTGTTTGGTGCAAGGGAGGAGAGCAGCTATGAAACCTGCTGCTAACAATGCCCAGATGCCACTGTCTCAGCCCAGACAACCTCAAATCTCCCATGCAGGGCTGTGATTTGGGGACAAAGTGGCGTTTGGCCCCAGTGTCCAGCAGGATTGTGACATCTGCGGTGGGTGTGAGGATCTGTAAAATGCTCTGCTACCTGCAAACCTGGGCTCCTGGCAAGATGCCTGTTTCCCACCCCAGCTGTGGGCTAGGACTGTGTGAGCACAGGGCACCTCAGATTTTAAATCCTTTTGTAGGGATGTGGATAGCAGCAGGCAGGGCTTTGTCAGCCCTGCCTCTGTTTGAAGGAATTCCCGTTGACCTGGTCACCCCAGGAGGCTCGGTCTGTCCTGAGAGGTGACTTTAAGGGTGCCCTGCAGACGGGAGGCACAGCATGCTCAGGCAGCTCTCCCCGGGGGCTCTCCATTCCCTGCTGCTCCCTGGCCCCAGGAACCCCTCTGTCCGGCAGCCATTGACCTTTAGCCTGCAGATCCAGTCACCTGCACTGCCGTGGGCCACAAAGGGCAGCACGGGCTCCACTCCCGGCTCGCTGCAAAGCGGGACGGCTCCGAGCTGCTGCGTGCTCCCGCAGAGTAACAACCACGCTGCCTCCTTGGGAGAGGGAGGGGAAGAGCCCCCACCTCAGAAGTTTCTGTGTTTATAGGCTTGGGCTTCCTTCTCCTCTCCTCCCAGCCCCAATCCACTGCAGAAAGTTGATTACCATTGTTAACTGGTCCTGCGTGTTCTGCTACAGCTCTGGAGGGGGGATAGAGTAGGCAAGCACTGAGTCCTTTCCCACCCACATTTGGTTTTGAGGGTGAATTTGAGGCAATAGCACAAGGGGTAACGGTTTTAAACTGAAGGAGGATCGATTTAGATTAGATATAACGAAGAAGTTTTTTTATGATAAGGATGGTGAAACATTGGCAGTTTTCCCAGAGTGGCGGTTTGTGCCCTGTACCTGGAAACACTCAAGGTCAGGTGGGACAGAGCTCTGAGCAGCCTGATCTCGTTGAAGATGTCCCTACTCATTGTGGTGGGGCTGAAGCAGATGAAGGTCCCTTCCAACTCAAACTATCCTAGGATTCCCTGATTCTATATTAAATCTGACCTGGTTGCGGGACATTTGAAGTAGAGATGTTATCAATGGAAGACAGTGCTGTTATTTTAATGTTAGAGAAATATCTCTCCCCTGGACAGGGTGTTTGACAGCAGGGTGAGGAGTGGCCATCAGACACTGCCACATATTACTTTGTAATCCATCCACTCTGCTATGGCTCAGTATATCAGGAATTTCTCAGTGCAGCCCTTTGGGTTAGGCACAATAGCCCAGGAACTCTCTTGGGAGAAACACTGTCCCAAAGAATTACTGTGACTAACACAGAGGGTGCAGAGGAAAAAGGGGTGTTTTGATACAAGGCTTCATTACATTAAATAAGTGGCAAGGTCTCAGTCTGCTTCCCAGACTGCATATGGTCCTGCAAGTCTCTGCAGGGGCTAAAATGTCCTCAGTCAGGTTCCCAGACATCATGGATTTTGCCTCAAAATCAGATTTTACAGATAGTATAATTTTTTGTTTAACCATTAAGATTCTCACCTGGTAGAAAAGAACTCCCAGCATACATAGCTGGGTGACATTCAAAAGCTTCATTTTTTTTTCCGCAGAAACAATCTGAGGTTCTTAAGTAATGCAAGAAATGGAGTTTAAAGGTAGCACATCAGATCCCAAGAGCTCTGGTAAAATGAGGGAGAGGAGCTGCTGTGTCTGTGCCCAGCCTTCCTGGGACTTTGGTGCTTCCTATGCTGTTTAAAAGCCCTTCATTCTTGTTCTGCCTGGCTCAAAGCTGAGACTTTGTCACCCCCAGAGTCTCCCCCTCTCAAAAGGAAATTGGCATCCCTCAACTGAGTGCACAAGAAAGAAAAACTGAATCCTGCAATAATTTCACAGGGTGGCAGTGGGGGAGGGACAGTCTTTATGCAGCTTTACTGGGAGCTGAGTGAGGAAGTGAGGAGCAAGGGAGGACACAGCCATGCTCTCCTGGCTGCATGGGGCAGGGGTGTCGAGGCCTGCTGCTGCCCTGGCTTGGTGACCATGGGAGCAGTGACCATGATGGGCTGCCCTTGGCACCTCTTGTGGCGTTGGCACTGGCACACATGGCATGGCACGGAATGGTTCAGAGCCATGGTTCTCTTTGGAGCCCCTGGAGGTGGGTGTCAGGCAGCACATGAGCTACCATAAGGGAGGGAATTCCTTTGGAGAGCTGAGCAAGGTTTAGGCAATACACTGGCAATACACTTTGCTTTTGCTGTGAGTTTCAGCAGAACTGAGCAGAGCTGAACAACTTCAACTTGATGGAGGTAGGGGAAGCCACCTGTGTCGAGTTGAACATGACAGCAACTTCCCAGCCCACCTCTGTATGCATGTGGTGTATTTGGAAATAAAAAGCATGGATGTTCAGTCATTAAACACCATATCAGACTGCATTCTTTTTCTTTCTTTCCATAGCTTGCCTCTTTTTGTAAAGTTATCTTTTCTTCTCTGCTCTTGCTCTTTTTCATGCTTCCCATTCCCTGCTGAACCAAATTCCTAAAGCAAAAGATTCTCCTCATCTGTCATTCAGAAACCTAATTTGGGGTTTTTCTTGCTCCTGCTGAAAGGAAAGCATCACTAACTTCACTGCAGCTTTGGACATCTTATTTTCATCCTAGCTGTTACAGAAGAAATCACAATCATTCAATCCTTGGTGTCACCAATTTCGCTGATTGCTGGTGACACCATGCTGATTGACAGATGAAGTTTCACTTTAAGGTGATCACAGGCAAAACTAGGAGAGCTACAAAAAGCAGCTGGAAACATTGTGTCACCAGCCGTGGATGCAGCTGGCAAGGAAGCCAAGGGCTTTCCATGCCTGCAAAACTTAGTTGCCATCCTGCGCTGGCCTGGAGCTCGAGCATGTCGGTCCAAGTGAAGGAGCCACAGCCCTTGTTGTCCACCCAGCACAGTGAGATGTGGAAATGATCCCACCTGCTCCAAAAAGAGAATATCTGCCCTCTGCTTTGGTGTGGTGGAACAAATCCACTTGCAGCGGGGATTTAAGCTGGCAGTTTTGTGTGCACGCCGCCAAAGCAGACACATGTCCCTTCTGCTTCCACACTGCAAGGGCAAGCAGCTGGGCAGGGCAGTGGCTCAGCTGTTTTTCAGAACCTCACACAAAGCTCTTACCCCTTGGGATTATTGAGGGCTGTACTGAATGGAAAATTTCTCTTGTGCATGGAGACATCCTGAAAATTGCTCTGGGTGACCTGCTACTAATAACCACCTGCAATGCTTCTGCTCAGCTCTCCCACAGCATTCTCCAAAGAGGGAAGAGCATCTTGGCACTGCCAATAAATTTCCTGACACGTGCAGTGTACAATTTGAAGTACTTTTATTTATTTAGAGGCATTTCTGAGCATCTTATATAACATTAATGGATTTATCTTTAGCTCTCTCCTTTCGTCTCAGCAATACCATGAAAGCGTCACTGGAGGAGAACAGCAGAGACCTTTGAGTACTTTGTGTGTTTATTTTGGTGTCCTTTTTTTAAAAGACAGAAATGTTTGAAACACCTTTGGGAAGAAATTAACCACTTATTTCCATAACAGATGCAGTGCTTTCAGTTCTAGTCTATTCTTCCAGAGCAATTTCATTCTGAACTGATTCAAACTGAAACCCTTTTTCACTTCCAGATTGGCCTCCTCAGTAAGAAATAAATCATTCAAACAGCCTTACTATTTCACACATGGAAATATTAGGGTTCAGAGTAGCTGATGAAGTGCCCATCAGCTCCTAGTAAATGCATAGCTGAGAAGAGACACAAGTCCTTGTGAATATTTTAAACACAAGATCACACACTCTTTCGCATCAAATGCCAGCTGAAATGTAAAGAGAAACAGAGAAATGGAGCATAAATAAGACAGAAAAATATTAAATTGGTAACATCTCCTTGTGCAGAACACAAATGCTATAGATGAGCAAGGAGGCGGATGCTACAGAGCAGAAAACCACATCAGCAAAGGATGAAAATGTTCTTCCACTCCTGGAAACTGCCATGTGGAAAATAAGCAAAGTAATAAGGCTAAAAATGGAGTAAATGACCACCACACAGGAATTACATAGGGCAGCTGGGGTAAGGGGGTGGCTACAGTCATCTTCATGCTTTGTGAAAATGAGAGGCTGAAATGGGAACAGCAGGATGGTGGCAAGAGGGGTGATCATAGCAGTACCCCAGCCTCAGCAGGAGTGCTCAGGGGCTCAGTGTCAAGCACATGCACAGCTGGAAAAATATGGATGTTTTGCAGCATCAGACACTCAGACATACTTATTCTGAAAATTATCAAACTTGATCCAGCAAAGGACCATATGAAATACCTGCTGGAGTTCAGCAGACTTACCCACCTCTTTTCAAGGGTTCAGGGCAGACTGAAGACTCCCTCCTCCTCAGCAGGGATGTCTGAGTGCTGCATTGCAATGTCTGCTCAGCCAAGGGCACCTGGCTGCACACAGGGAGGTTCTCTCTGTGCTGGTTGGACTCCCCTGTATGAAAAGGCACACTACAGGCCAGGGGAGTCCAGGGCAGTCCAGGCTTTACTTGTAAAAGGAGACAGTGCTGTGAGTTCCCTCCTTTTTCTGCCTGAAAGCTGAGGCTCTCTCTGTGATGCAATATCCTTAGGAGTCTAGGATCAGCCACCTTCTTCGTTCTCAAAGAAAGACTGATTTTCTTGCTACCAACAATCAAGGAAGCTGAAAGACTAGCTTGGGATGGATATGTCATTTTTGTCTAGCTGAAGTAAATTAAATGAACCCTGGTGATACCCTACAGTTCATTTGACTCGTGCAAAAGGAAGACCAAGCAGGATAGCTGTCTCCTTAAGACAAATCCAAAAGTCTGGGCACAGTAACAACAAATAATATGTTCACTGTTTAACACAGGTTCAGGTAAGACAATTTTCTTTCCACTCCAGAAAAGAAAGCTTGTAGGGACATTTCAGATATAGCAAAAAAAGGTCTGGCAACATAACTGCATGCTGAGATCTTCCAATTTATTTCTACTAGAAGGAGCTCATCACCAGGAAAAGAGTAGGGAATTGCTTTTTGGACTAGTTGATGACAGAGAACTTTAGGCAAAGTGAGTGAATAAAGCATGGATTTTATTACCTTTTCCAGGTAAGAGCACTTACCTGGTAGACAAGCTGAACATGAGCCATCCAGGTACCCTTGGGGCAAAGACCAGCCTCATCCTGAGCTGCATTAGCAGAACTGTAACCCTGCTGCGGTGAAGTCTCTGAGATCCCATCCGAACTGCCCAGAACTCCTTTCCCACCTGAAGGGTTCTGACCCTGCAGCACTCTATAGAAACAGAACTTGGTGCTAGCAGGCAGGTGCAGCAGTGTAAGGGTGTTGAGAGCAACCTTTGAACGTTTGCCTCAACAATGACCAAACCAAAGTCATATCAGAAAACGTATCTGAAAAGAACGAAGAAGGCAGATAGAAAGTCATGTGGGACACACTTGAGAATCCAAAGTTCAGCACAGGAGATTGACACCAGTGAAAAAGTATGGAGCTATGTCAGTTACACAAGCATCTGGTAATTTAAACTCATCAGAAATGCAAGTCCTCATGGTGGTCCAAAACCCAGAGACATCACCAGCTAATTAAATCAGTCTGGACTGGAAAGGAGGTCACTGTGGCAGATGAGGGATGGCAAAAGAGAGTAAGACATACTCCAAAATATGCTCTGGGACAAGCACCCTTCTTTGTAATTGTAAGCAATGCTAAATAAATTATGACAATGAGAAGACAGATTGTTCAATATCTGCCAGAAAAGACTTTGCACCATGCACAAGTGTAAACATGCTCCTAAAGAGTGCTGAGTGAAGAAAATAATACGGAGCAAGTCACACAGAGAAAATAATCCACTTGGACAAATCTTCCTCTCATTCTCCTTATGGGATGGCTTCCAGCAGAAAAAAAATGCCTGGGCTTATTCAATTAACTGCTTCATGATTACTTTCCCCTTATGGTAGAATCCCTGATGCTTCAGACCTGCTTTTGGATGTGCAAGCTGTGTTAATTTGCTGTGTAAAGAGGCACAAAGCAGAGAGGTTACTTAGGTAGTATCATTTCTGTTCCCTGCCTGGATGCTGGGTCTGCTCACAGGCTCAAAGGAGTCTGTTTCTGTTTGTCTTTGATCACTGAAAGCCAGAGTTGTAGCACAGATTTTGATGACTTAGGGTGAGATAGCATCACTAGAGATGAGGAAATGCTGATTTTCCCAGTCTTTTTAGACCAGCTCATGTTTTGCAGTATGCAAGTCTGTGGGTGACCTGTGTTTTGTTGGGGGGCTTTGTTGGAGTGAAACATTGCCATTCCCCATGACTTTGTAGGTTCCTTGAAAGCTGTCATAGCCCTGCTGCTGCAGCAGCCGAGGGGGGAACAAAGCTTTGCCCTCAGGCTACCCCCAACCCATTTCACAGCCTTTTGTGGGCTTATTAAAATAGTTTGCATTTGTATGTCAGACTAGAGACACAGCTGAAATGCAGGTACACATCCTCCTTTGCTGCCTTGGCAGTGGCTGAGTTGGTCCTGGAATCAGGAATGTCCTAGCCCACCATAGCAACCTTCGCCATAAGGTGTCTGTCAGGAGCTCAAGACACAGGTCCTTCAAAAATGTTTTGTTTCAGGTTTGTTGGCTTGGGGGATACGTTCACATCTTATTTTCTCTCCTCACACTCCTAGGCAATAGTTGTGATGTGGTCAGGGTATTGTCTGGCTCATTCAGTTTCCTCTCTGTCATCATTCTGGCAAATGCTTTTTGGGGATGTCTTTACCCCTGTTGAGCCAAGCAGTGTCCCATATAAATATTTCCCTCAAGACATCAACTCAAGAAGGTTAAACTTGTCATTATTTGTGCTTCAGGGAGTGACTGAAAATACAAGTTTTTCACAGCCACACACCAGCCTGAGCAGAGTGCAAACTCAAAGAAGGCAGCAATGCAGCAGGAGCACATTCCTTACAAAGAGGTACGTGTCTGTCTGCAGACAATTCATGGCTATGCCCAGGTCAAGATTTAAATTGTGTCAGGAAAAAAGATGCAAATGCTCGCAGTGATTCAACATTGCTTCTTCTGGTGCTCCCCAAACAGCCTAACTGGAATCTTTTGTCCAATTACTGTTCCTGCCGGGAATCTCAAGGGTCTGCATCACATGGGAAATTATACAGCTTCAAAAGCAAATGAAACTTTTACTGAGTTTCTTCTGCCATATAAAATATTTCAAATAAATAATTTTTATTTAATATCAAAATATTAAGGTCGTGAATGGTTGCACAAACATAACTACTGATTTGTAAATAACTGATTATAAAGACTGAATTTTGTTTCAGGCTGTTGGTAAAATATGAAGGCACTATCAGAAAACAGATCTGAAAGCAGCTTAATCTCCAGAAGCTTCACAAGGCAACTAGAGATAATTTATACTTGCAGATAAACATGAGCTTACTGGTATCTCTTAATAATTTTTAAGCTTTTAATGATTTTTTAATAATAAACAAGTCATTAGAAAAGAGCATCCCAGTTCACAGATAAATCCAGGCTGTGTCTGGATATTTTGCTTATTTGCTTTAACTAAAGCAACTTCTATTTGCCAGCGGCCAATGAACAGCCGCTAGCAATAGAGCTCAGTCTGATGAAGCAGATGTTGGGAAAGGGAAAACCTTTTCATTGCTCACTCATAGGGAAAATCTGCCAAAAGCAGCCTTTCAGCATTTTTTGTAAATGTAAGTTTTACTTCTTGGCTTTTAGAAGAAACTTGCAGATCAAGTAGCTTCTGAGGGGTTTTTTTTGTGGAAAAGGACCTTGAGGCTCTCTACAGGCAAGTCACACAGTGGGTTGCAGCTCCTCCTTGGTCCTGGATGACCCATAATTACAATTCAGGTGCTCCAGGAAGACCTGTGCCACCTGGTATGTGCAAATAGCTGAGTGTTAAAAGTTGAACAAAAATTTACCCCTCTGCAGCCAAGAAGTCCTACAACTTAGGTCTGGGGTTTGTGGGTAACTTGTTCCCCTGATGGGGAGCAACCCTGCATCTTGGTGGGCATCACCAAGATTTCCCCAAGACCCATCCATCTGTTCTGAGTTCATGGGCATAATCAACCTGAGCTCCCTGGAGAGCCCTCAGGGATGTCTGACCCAGTGCTCTGAGCCCAGGTTACAGAGAACAGTGACAGAGTTTGCTGTGCTTTCCTCTGTACCCAAAACTGCCTTTCCCCTCCATGTACAAACAGAGCCTTTGGGCACACCAACAGCCCTGGCAGGCTGTCTGTCTCCTGCCCCTCTAGGTCTTGGAGGTGGGGTGCAAGAATAGATGGAGCAGAGATGCAGCAGAGGCTGGATATGAGCCAGACTGAGCCTAGGGGATAAATAGATGCATCAGGCGGGTGCTGTGTCTGAACTAATAAGCCCTGCAGGAGACAGGATCTGTTCAACAGCATCCTGCCAAGGCCTTGTGGTCTGTCTTCCTCCAAACCTGACAGGCCATGCCATGGGCACTCCATCGTGCTGCTGGAGCTGCAGGAGCCATCATCTAGCTGGGATGCTCTGCAGGAGTCTGTGCAGGGTTTGTCTCTCTGTAAATTAGTGAGGGACAATATTGCCTGACATCAGTTAAGTGGTTTGGGGTGGAGGCCAAAATAGTTAAATCACCTGTGTAGGTTACCTTTCATTGTGTGTGCAAAGGGCCCATCTGCAAAACTGATGCTGTTGCCATAAATACTGTAAAGTTGCCAACTTTTTTCTGTCAGTAAGGCCAAAGGACACACTCCACTGATCTCACCACTGTAAATAGGTAAGAAACAAAATGAGGATGCTGAAGCTTAACTGTAGCTATCTAAGTTGATAATTTTTTTTTTTTACTTTAATCCCTTAATGATTATTACAATGTAAGTAGAAAATATAAAGCATTTTAGGAGCATTAAGTAATACTTAGAGGCCTCATTAATCCATGGTTAATATGCAGCCACCACTGAGAAGGGAAGGAGCAATCATGCTGCCTCAGCGTTGCGCAGTGTGCCACCCCTGCCTGGCTTCAGGAGGGAGGCAGAGGATGCCCCCTCAGCCTGGCACTGCTGGAGGAGGCAGAGCTGGACAGAAAATGAGAGTCTGAAGTAGACATCACAAGGCACACACATCTCCCTAACCTCCCTTGTTGTTGTGCATTGGGGTTTGGGGGCAGATCTGTGCCAACAACTTGACTTCTTTCCCCAACAAAAACAGCAAAGTTGGCACTTTTTCTTTCAGCTTCCAGCCTGAGTAAAATTCAGCCACCTAGATCATAGCTGAAGGTTGTGCTTTGGAAAAGTATGTTTCAGTGCAGCAACCTCTGTGTTTTTCCCTGGCAAAGGCAAGACCCTGGCAAGCTCGATCATCTAGGCTTCACCACACCAATTACTTGATAAAAAAATAAATGTGTGGAAGTATTTGCCAGCCTGATCTTCACCAATAAACAAAAATGGTCTTCATCATGTTGGGTTTTCTTGGTTGTTCCTCATGCACAACAGTGATAAGGCTGTGTCTCGTTCAGTCCTAAGTATCATGAATTGCCAGACCTGAAGAAGAAGTCTGTGTCTGTAGTGCATAGTTTCTGGGCTTTAATTATGGGAAGAGGAATTAGTTCTCATACAATATGTCCAAATGTAAAATGGAAAATGAAAAAAAATTTGTTAGATCAGTGGTCTTCAAGAAGTTCTTAACTGCCAGAAATTTCAAGGGTGTACTGTGCACTGCCTTAGGACAGGGCCAAACAAGAATGGAGAGGCATATCAGGCAATAGTAGATGTACATGTACTACACAGTCAGAGGCAAGATCTTCCTTTGTCTTGCCAGGGAATTTAATTTTCCTGATAGCTGTCACCATAGCAAACGAGAAGTGAGGCTGTCGCAGCTCCATATGATTTTTTTTCATGCATTATCTTCACTTTCAGTGTGCAAGATAAGGCTAAGGCTGGCTGGGATGCAATACAGTGTCATGGCCAAATCTCCAAATGGGAGCTGGTTGCCCCAGCTGTAAAGCAAAGAGAGGTGCAAGAGCAGGAAGCCTTTTGTTTTAATGGGTTTACCCCTCACACCCTGTCCCTAAGGTGAAGAAGGAAATAAATTTATGTGCTCAAGGGGTAAATCCTTCTCTGGACAAAACCAGCAGAGATGCAGGGCCCCCTGATATCACAAGCCTGCATCTGTGCTCTGTGGCTCACAGGTGGGTGCTACCCATGGTGGTAAGGGACCTGTGGTGTTCTGCAGTGCTGACTACCACCCCAGACAGCATGGCCAGGGAACAGGGAGTGTGGAGAGGTCATCTTCAAAATATAACAGCTTGCTGCAGATCAGCCCCCTCCCTGCTCTGTGCTGCCCTTGTCGCTGATGTGGGTGTGTCTTCTGTCTTCCTTGCCTACACTAATCCAGGAGATATGCCCAGGGAACCAATTAATGCCATACCTTTATGTGATGCTCCTGATTCTCCAGAATTTTTATCTAAGCATAACCTATTGGTGTCATTTAATTACCATAAAGCAGCTGCCTTATAGCATCCAAAATATATCTATTTGCCTTAATGTTGCAGTATGGCAATTAACTACCAACAAATGACTTAAAACATATTTACAGAGGGAAATGTCAGAGATGCATTATTTTTTCATGCCCAGTAAATGCACTCACAATAACCAATTTGGTATTTAATTAACTCGCTTATGAGCTCACCTTTGAGAAATATTATTTGAGAGAACATTTGGCTATGATGCTTAGGCAGGCTCTCAGAGGGAGAATGCACCAGCTGCAGGTCAGCAACAATTTTTTGCTTTATTATGTCAGGGCGTTTTGCTGTTTGTATGGGCTTAATGTAGTTCTGGTCTTCACATCATTTCAAAGTTAAACTATTAAACATGCAGGAATCAATATGTAATAGAAGAATGTTCATTAAGAGAACCATAAATCATCTCTTCTGTAGACAGAGCAGGTACCAAAAGCTTTCATAAAGCTGCTGGCCCATCATGATCAGAGGAGAGGATATGGTTACCATGAACAGCACATTTCTGTGTTTCAGACCAGGGCTAACAAACATTAATTAGGAAGAGAATTTGCACCCATCGTGACCTAGCAACAGTGTGGTCCTTCTAGTGTTCCTTCTGCTGTGACTCCCCAGATGAGATGGAAATTGCACAAGTTAAATGGCTGTTCCATTTCTGCTCCTATTTGAAATTTCACTGACATAACACAGGCTGAAGCACTGGTGAGGGTACAATGAAATTGCCTCGCCAACTTAAATTCACATCCTTTAAAGCTAGAAGAGGCTCTTATGGCAACCTAAGCAGGCTTGCTGCACAAATCCAAAACCAAGATCCTTCCTCAGGAGCTCAAGGCCATAACTTCAGCTCCCAGATGTCTTTTAGAAAGTCCTCTGGTTTGAACACAATGACTTTAGTCAATAGAGATCACATGTCTATGGGCAAAATATGATATTTTTAGAAATTGTACTGTCAGCAGAAAAAAAAAAAGGCTACATTTGATTACCTTGGAAGGCTTTGGCAAAGCTGGGAAAGCATTGTTCAGTGTTTTCCTCTTCCTGAATGTTGACAAAATAGCAACAAGGTTTGTATCAATTTGGTATAGCTTTGCAGTAGGCTTACATTCCCTCGGTGTTTACTACATCAGCCTGCTCCCTCCACAGCCCCTTTTCCCCGTGCTCTTCTCCCTACCAGATTTTGCAGGTGCAGTTACAGCTCATCTTGACTGCTGGATCAGCACTTTCTGCCCTCTGAGGCTTTGTGAAAGTCACCCCATCTTGCAAACCTCCTGACTGATGCTTCAGCACTCTGTAAAAGCCAGCGGTGTCTGCACACACCACCTACCCCACAGCAGAGTCCCAGCTCTCCCCACTGCTTTCCCAGGTAGCTCCAGCTTTCTGCCCCTGCCCCATTTTGCTGGATTGCTACTTTACTTTTCCCCCAGTCACCTCCTGACCCATCCAGCTGGCTTCCCCATCCAGGAGAGGGCAGGGAGCACTCTCCCTGCAGAGCATCTGCTCCTGCAGGTTCCTGGAGCAGCCCTGGTCACCCTATGTCATGGTGATCAGCTGTGGGCTTTCTGCTCCCTTTGCCCTGGCCTTACCAGCCTGGCAGAATTAAAATGCCTTAAAGCTACTTCTGTGCTAATTAAGTATAGAAGCTCCTGTTTCAGGGGACTGGTACTAGATATTCTTGTACCTTTTTTTTTTTTTTTTTTTTTTTTCACCTGCAGTATAGAGTCTGTGGCTCATTGATCTGGAAAATATCGTGCTTGTCTTTGGCAAATAGCTAGGCTTCCATAAAATGTCCCTCAAGTAGAAACTCCCAGTCGGCTTATAAATATTGTCACCTGCATTTTAGAACTGGAAAAACCAAGGCCTTTCTGAAGTTAAAGCAAGATCTGTGACACAAAAAAGAGAAAACTCCAGTCTCTTTTCATTAAGATGTTCTCAGTAATTGTGTGGAATGAGAGATGAAATCTCCTCTGAAGTCACAGAAAGTCTCACGGGCTCAGCACTTAGAGGTTCACACCTCCCATTAGCTGAAAGAAGGGGGTTTTTTTGAAGCTGATCAAAATACATTTGATGTTGAAGTTACAGAAAGCCATTAATTATTCTGGTTTTGGAGATAATCAGTCCAGGCACCTGTTCATACAACAAACAGCAATACAGTGCTAAAAAAAGAAGAAAAGAAAATGTAAGCTGATAACATTTATAGTGAGGAAAAGGTGTCCTTCGAAGGACAAACACTATTCTTTATCTCACCCCAAAGTCCATGTGCTCTGTGAGAACGTCCCAGCTCTTGTCAGGTCCCTTTTGTTAACAAACAATCTAGAAAATAAATTAAGGAAGTTACTTTCAAGTCTGTGCTGCATCATCTCAAGATTGTACTAAACTTGTTATACAAAATAGAAAAAAAAAGAAGACACTGTTGAGTGCCTGAGGGCAAAAGTGCAAATTTCATGCAAGATGCCTCTGTTTGTCCTCAAGGGTAGTGCTTGGGCAGTGCCTGTGGGATGCTGCCTTCCTGCTGTGCCTCTGCTGCTGCTGGTCATGCCGGGGAGACCTACAGCAAATGCCTTTGATTATTTAAGAGGAAGAGAGAAGTTTTGATTGAATTAAGTCTGTGGTAGAATTTACTTAGGATTCAATTGCAGCAAAGTTTAATGTTTCTTTTAAACATCTGGGAGAACGTTGTGCTCATTTCCTAGAGGTTTTATCCACTTTTGAATCAGAACTGGACAATGAACAGTCCGAGTGGGAGATGGTTTCAATGCCAAAATGTAGGGACTGAGTTTTGTTCTCTCCCTTATGGATGGGCAGGTGCATGGCAGCAGCCCTGGAGCTCAGCCTGGCTCTTTGGCCATTCTGCAAACTGAGCTCCCTGGAGAGCAACAGGGTAATTGTCCTGGAAGTAGACAAATCTGCATTTTCCTCATCACCCAAATTCACAGAAACGTTGATGATACTGCAAGGCTTGTACTTTTCTCCTGTCTTTTTCTTGCTCTTACTATAGCCAAGTGGTGTGCTGTTAATGGGCATGCATCAAACTGCTTGAGACAGCATGTTCAGCACTGAGAGCAGGAAATAATCATTTCAGGGCCACTGCTAGGAAAACCTGTCGAAGTGTCTTGGGGCAGAGTGAATATCTAGTACTTGGGGATTAATTATCTGGAATTTAATGAGGCCAAAAGCTAGGTAGCAATTAAATGTCTGTAGATGGAGAGAGTAGTTTCATAAAAGACTTCAGTGGTGAGGCTGGCTTAAAAAGATTTTGCTCTCCCATCTCAGGCTGTTACCAGAATTACTGGCTTTAGGGATGTGCTGTGAACCAGATTGCTGAAGGGATAAGCATTGCAAACTCTTTTGGGGGATTATATGTGAGGTGTGACATTTCAAAATTAGACTTAGGCTTCTGCCAAATTGGAGGAAAGAAGGAGATGTGTGTGTGTGTGTGTGTGTGTGTGTGTGTGTGTGTGTGTGTGCAGCACACATGCCCTTACACACATCAACATGAATGTGTGACAGAAGTGATGTTTGCACAGTATCAACATCTAAGACTGGTGGGTTATGTATAAATAAAAGAGGGGTGGGAAGTAACCTCTTTCCTGAAGTTAAATACAAATTGCTTCTTCAGCTGGTCAGGGTTAGTTCTTGCCACAGCAATTTCACCTTGGAGAGATGCATCTAGGGTGGTGCAAAAAGAGCCAGGGTGTGAGCTGATTGTTCAGGTGTGTGGATGATCAGGAGTTTTATTTTCACATGTACATATACACATAAAAGGATGGTGGTTTTTAACAGTAAATTATACTTTGATAAGTCAACAGTAAGTCCTATCTTCTTTCTAATTTATGTCAAGGGCATAGCCAGGTCAGGGGTCAGTCTCTTCTCTCAGGTAACAAGAGACAGAACAAGAAGAAATGGCTTCAAGTCGTGCAAGGGTAGGTTTAGATTGGATAGCAGGAAGAATTTCTGCCCTAAAAAGGTAGCCACACATTGGAACAGGCTGTCCAGGGAAAGGGTTGTGTCACCATAGCTGTAGGTATTTAAAAGAGGTGTAGATGTGGTGTTCAGGGATGCGCTTTCATGGTGTTCTTGGCAGTGCTGGTTTAACAGTTGGCCTCCATCTTAAAAGCCTTTTCCAATTTAAACAATCCTGTGATTCTAAGAAATATGTGAACAGTTCCCATCTACTGTTTTTAAGAAAAATATGTTGGACATTAAAACTCCTGGCCACTGCATGACCCGCCATACAGGTCTGTGCGACATTAGCCAAAATCCAGTCCTGTTCTCTGTTTCATCCAGTCCACTTTTTCTGCAGAGTTTGTGTTTCCCTCTGAGTACAATAACAATATCACTTCAGTTATTGCTGTTGTAGCAAGCAGATCAGACACGCTCCCTGGCATCTCCATACAACATATTAATTCTGATTATGTAAAATATTACAATCATTGCATCAAACAAGATGCAGACAACAGGATTAAAACACTATGGCTTGACACATATAATATGAAATTATAGACACATTACTTGACTAGGTATTATATTAGTTTGCATATGGGACCTAGGAAAAGACTTGCAGCATCAAAGATAATTTTATTTTTAAATCAAGAATCAGAATATAGCCACTCTGGGCTTGAGCAGAGCCCTTTCTTGCCACTTATAAAAAGACTGATGGTTTTCTTACAGCCATGAACCAACTCTCCATCACATATTTTGTTTTTTAAAGCTGTAATGAGATCAGACATAGCTCAGCTTTCCTTAACTCTCCATGGGCTTCTATCAACGCAGATGTTCATTAAGAAGAGATAATGGTTTAAAAGCTCTAATTTTGTTACCCTCTCTGCCATCTAAACTGATCCTAATGTGATTAGGAAAGTCCTTTCTTACTTAGGCAGGGTCAATTTGTCTCCGAGGAGGTAGGGAAAGGAGACATTGAGGGTGCCAGTGCTGGCTCCGTGCTCAGAAATGTTATTGTGGCGGCGAGCAGACTTGTTAATGCCGTGTCCTTCATCACATCCTGAGGCAGGGGAGGGCAACCCACTCTAGTCTTTCCTTATTTATCTGCATTTATCTGGAAGCAATGGGCTGCCACATTTCCACAAGTGCACTTTATACAAAAAGAGGCTCCCAAACCTGGTCACTGAGGCTGCACCCATCACATCTGATTTATCACAGCTTCACCTCAGTAGAGGACCACAAGAAACCCAGTGAACCAAGAGCAAGCTGCAGAAGTGTTGGCACAACAGGTTTGGCTGCCAGAGCTCTTAAACATTTCGTGTCACACAGAACCAGACAAGAAGTTAAAGCAGTCATAAGGAAGTTTAGCCTCAGTTCAGAGAACACCAGGGTGCTCTCACACCCTGATGAGCCTGTGTGAAATAATAACAGCTACCGAAAAAGGGAGAAAGTTCTGAAGTTATGTTGGTGCAGTGTTGGCCAATGGGCCAAGATTTGGCTGCAAGTACAGGGAACGTCATGGGCAGCAAGCTGTAGGCTGGAGGGTCATTATGGGCTATGAGGTCATGAGTTTCAGAGCTACAGAGTGGGGAGGGAGCAGTGGAGGGAGGAGCAGAGCTGTGGGATGAAGCCCATCTGAGGAGATACATGTGATGTAAGCAATGCTGAAAGTGCCTGTGGTCAGGCCACATCTGCTCTGTTTTGGGACAACCTCACACCAGGGATATATATAGAAAGATTACAGAGCTGATCACTTCTCTCCTGCTGCATTCACCTACAGCAGGCCTGGGTGGAGAGAAACACTGCTAAGCTTTCATATGGGCACTCTCATCTGGCCCTGGGGTGTAAATTACCAAGTCCCTCCTCTGTAGTTCCCCATCAGTGCCACAAACAAACTAATTTTCAAAAGATTATGTTACTTTATTCCCTCTGCAGTTGCTCTGTCTCTGGCTTTTTTTGTCCCTTGTGGTAGGTTAACCCTGTCCAGAAACTAAGTACCTGCAATCTCCTTGCTCACTCCTCACCAGCAGGATGGAGGAAAGAAACAGAGTGAGAAAAACTCAGATCTTAAGATAATCTAATAAGAGAAAAAAGAGAGAAAAAAAAAAGAACATGTGATGCAAATACAGTCAACTTGCCACCTCCCATAGCAGACCAGCATCCAGTCAGTCTCCAAGCAAAGACTGCTTTGAAAAGAATACCCTCTGCATGATTTATTGATTAAAATGACATTCCAGAATATACATTTGATCAGTTGGGGCCATCTGTCCTGGCTGTGTCCCTTCCAAATTTCTCAATCAATCCCAATAAACTTTTTGGGGGGAACCAGATTGATGAACACAAACCTTGATGTTGAGCAAGAACTTCTCAGCAATAACTGTCTGTGTTTGACCAACACTTTGATTTGTGTTCAAATCACAGGTGTGTTGGTCACAAGTCCAAAGTCCAGCACCATAAGGGCCTCTGTGAAGAAAGTTAATTCCATCCAAGTTGGACCCAGTACTCCTTATTTGATTTCACTCCACACCCTCAGTGACTCCTTCCTTCTTCCACACTGCTCTTTTCTGGTGCCAAATATAAAGGAATGCCTGGCTAAATGGAGAGCCCCATTTTACCCAGTGGAGAGAAATAGGTGTGCCTACAGCAGGTGCAAAAGCAGATCACAAGGTCAGTCACTCTCATGGTATTCACTCTGACTCTTGGGAGAGCCTGTATTGACTAGGTAATGAGCAGATATCTGTGAAGCTCAGATGTTAGGTAAGGTGAACCAAACTTGTCTTTGAACCCTTTCAGTGACCTCAAAACTCTGAGACACAGAACAAAAATCTTTAGCCAGATTTCTCTTTTTGACATCATAGATACTCTAAACCCAGTCGACTGTTACTTTCCACTCACCAGAATGGTTCATATCTTCAAAAAGTCTTTTGCTGTGGCTCTTACTAAAATCTAAATTATTGCCCTTAAAGAGTCCACACTGTGATATACTACATACATCACTTTCCACTTGTGTACAGGTGAAATACAGGTTTGGCAGGGTTTTTTACCCATATGCCTTTGTGGTAAACTTCAACACCAACAAATAACCATGAAAGTGTTTCATGCTCATTAACTGGAGAGATGACAACAATTCAGACAGAGAACCAGAACAAAGAAAGTGGATTTCCTTCTATTGGTCATGCTGGCTTTATGTACTGGAGAGAGGAAACAGTAACTCTCCTTTTTTAGGTCACTTTGTTCAGGCACCTTTTGCTATGCACAAAGAGATTCTGTAAGCTGGATATCCACAACTTTGAAGTATAACACAGTTATTTATTGGTTGAAACAGACAAGGGATATCTGGGATTTAATAAGTTGCCAGACTAAGCATTGGAATGCTCAATGCCTCCATTAGACAGATACCTGAAGAGCTCTTGCTGGGCAAATAGTCAGCCACTGGGCCAGGAAGGTTTGCACCTGTGACATGTTCTCAGTGCTGCTGAGTTTCCAGTCCCCAAATCTCTTTGTTGCCATCTAGGATTTTATCTCTTCCCAATCTGGTGTTTTTCTTCTTGAATCCTGTAGTTGCTAACTATCTACCTGTCCCTACAGAGCAGAGTAATCCTCCATAGTCAATACACTGAGATATCCCAGGTTTTCAGAGGTCCCCCAGTGAATAGGGGGTGGATAAATTCCCGTGAGGGATGCTGGCTTAGCCAGTGTGGGAGAAAATTGTGCAATTTCCTTCACCTGTTCACGAACATGACCTGCTGGGGACTCAGGGCAGGATCCAGCTCCTGAAATACAATTAGATGCTATTTGGTCTCTGACTCCAAAAGACTCACCTGATCACTTAGAGTCATTAAGAATTCCTGTACACCAAAGCTACCACTGAAAATGTGTAAATGTACCCAGTGTGCCTCTTTGCCCAGGGCTGATGTCCTCGGACCATCTTGCTCAGCTCTGCATCTCCCATGCTCCCCAATGGACTAGATCCTGTATTTAATTAGTGGGTGTACCCAACACAGACTGACAGTCTAGAGGACAGGAGAAGACACAACTCCCTAGCAGCAGCTTTCAGTCTATGTTTTATCCATTGTTTACAGAGCAACTTAACAAGGATGAAGCCTCTCCCAAAAAGAAGGGAGCTGCAATCTGCTACTTCCCACAGGAGTGCCCTAGTGGTGGAACAGATTGAAGCAGGGATCACCTTCCACTCTTTCTGTTGAAACAAGGTCATCATGCAGGCAAAAACACAAGCATCTTGAAATGGGAAAAATATGATTCAATATCTATGTCTCTTATGGAAACAGTGAACCACAGCCTGTTTTTTCTCTCTCCTGTAAAACACAATCCACAGAAACTAGGGCTCAATCCTAAATTTATCTCCCTTCACGTCAGCGTACAAACTGTGAAAGCCTCTGCTGTCCCCATGTTTTCCTGCTCCTAGCAGCTCAGCTCTGTGGAATGGCAGCAGTGGAGCTCTCCTGGCCTTGTTCTGCTAAGAATTTGGGTTTTCAGTGGTTCATCCTTTCTATACAGTGCTTTTTCAAGGCACCTATTATGCTCAAAGCTGGAGAAAAAGCAATAGCAGAAATAATGAGGGTAGCACAACAGTAAAGCAGCCAAGTGAGAAATGTACCACTCCAGTGCAAACGAGACTCATTCTGGCCACTCAGCACCTGCCCTTCTCCCTGGAGCGGCATCTCTGCTACCAGGGATGTCTACAAAACCTTGAGGTGCCTCCACTGAATCATGATGTCAGCTGCCCACAGCTGAGCATGTTCAGCTGAATGTGACCCCTCACCAGGTGTCTGTGGTTGTGTGGATGGGATTCAGATATATAAGGAGAAGCCAAGTTTACTTGAGACACCCTTGTTCCAGAGTGCCAATATCAGAAAACAAATGACATGGAAGGAAATAATGCACTCCTAGGACTACAGTATACACTTAAAATTAATTCCCTGTAGCTGAAACTGATTGTTCACATAAATCTCACCCTGCTTTTAACCTAGGACACAACCTCTGCTTAATTGATATTTGTGTCTGAAGACGAAGAAATCAATTTGGCACGTTTAAGGAGACTTTAGGGTTTTTGCATAGAAAGTCATTCCCTGGTAAATGAGTTTGCCTTTTTATAAGCTCAGGTTTGTGAAACAGAAGATAAACCTTTAATAGTTACATGCATAGATGTAGCCTTTCTTGGTAGGTTTGGACACCAAAACATCTTCTGGATTCATCCTTTCCATCAAATGCCTGAGTATTTGTAAACTTGCACAGTTAGTTCCCATTCTTTCCCTCACTGGCTCACTAGGGTAAGATGTCCCTTTGCAATTGTTTATCACTGTGCACACAATCAAGTCCTGCAGAGGCACCTGCTGAAATGGGGCTGTGACACTTCCATTCCTACTTTATTGTTCTTTAACCATTGTCCACACAGTAACATCCTCAGATTCAGGTGAAAGTGAAAAAATTAGGTGGGAAAGCTCATTTTAACATCAAGCCTGCAGTGAGGGAATATCAGCATTAAAAAATACAACTTGTGAGAAAGCTCAGCCCCATTTCTGACTGACTGGAGCTGGGATGTGGTTAGCAATGCGTGCTCACAAGCACGCCCTTCCTTAAAGCTCTGAATCAAGCAAGTGGAAGAGCAAGGAGTGTGTGCTAGATTTGGAAATGAGCTTGTACAGCAGGTTCAGTGCATGGTTATCATGCCTTGTTACACGCACTGCCTCATGTCCTACAATTTATGTGCTAAGTATTTCTAATACAGCAACCGCATTGATTTCAAGGGCAGTTTGCAAAATGGTGTGACTCTGCAGCTGACAGGGAAGGTAAAACCTCAATGCCCTCTTCTAGACATAGAAGGGCTGCAGTACGGCTGAGGAGTTGAAATCAGTCCAAAAGCTGCTGACAAAATGTGCACTTGAAGAAGAGAGGCTTTTTACATAGTGCCTTATGAAAACAAACACGTACCTGACATGTAACTGCATCTTGACATAAGATGCCAAAAGAAAAAGCCTTTCACAGGAAAGTGCTTATTATTTTCACTTTCAAATGACCAAGTGCTTAGGAAAGGTGTCAGAAAAAGTCCTTGAAGGCTGTCAGTCTCAGTGCAGCCATTAACCTTCAAGGCCTTGGGAAGCAGGACACAAACTCCCCTGATGGGGATTTTTACCTCTCGGCTGCACATGCTGAGCCATCTCTGGGTGTAGGAAATTCAGATGTGGCTCTATCTACCAAACCACAGCAGGCCAAGGCCACAACACCAACTTGTAATTATCCATGCAGCGTGGTGGGCAGCATTCTCCCCAGATTTGGCACGTACCAGCAAGCATTCTCCTTAATTGCCTTGGAGAGACCAGGAACTGTTTCCACCAGACACAAAGCAGAGGCCACTCTGTGTGAGCGGTAAATTAAACCACAGGGACAGAAGGTGTTCCACTTCATCTCAGGGCCAGGAAATGACCCCTGATTTGTTTCATTCACCTATAAAGGTAGCTTCTGCTAATAAATTAGGGGTGAGCCAGTGTGGGGCCAGATGGAGGGATCAGGAAGAGAAAGACTCAAAGGACTTGAAGGTTACCAGGGAGCTCAGAGGCAGCAGCAAAGTGGGATTCATCTCACCTTAGTGTAAGAACTGAAAACCTGATATCTGCATCTGAGCACAGCTTAGTCACCCTCAACTCCCCTTACAGGCAGTGGAGAGAAATAGCCAGGTGAAAACAGAATCAGGGTAACACCAGACCAAACTGGGAAGTAAGTTTAGCTGTTGATCTGCCACTCTATGGCTAAAGATGGTTTACCTCAATCCTGATGCTATTTTATGCAATCTTTTCTAAATTTTCCATCTGCATTCCTTTAACTACACTCACCTGTGTATGGTCTGTACAAGGAACTCCAGTAAAAGGGCATTTGCAAGTCAGTTTAGGTTAATACCACCGTCACTGGTGGTCATTTTCACATGCGACTGTTAGAAAGAGTTGTAGATTACCTAGCTCCCTACTTTAATGCAAAGAATTCTTCTTAACACTCTTTTTAACCTCAGTTTCTCATCCTGAAACACTCACTCTCCTCTCATCTTCTACCAGGATGACCTTAATGTCCACCACCTGGAGTTGTGACTATGCCTTGCCTTTGCAGTACTCTCTCATACTGTCCTTTCTACTTCACTGCCTGAGTTACATGACTTGAAAAGCAGTAGCCAGCCATCACTGTCACCTGGTCTTGGCACCTTTCTAAGTACAAAGGAAAATAAATATTGAGCAGTAATAAGTGAAAATGATACATGGATCGGTATGGCAGATCATGACAATACTGGGGGGCCTTGAATTACAAGAGTATTTTTCTTAAACCATTTTAATTTCACAAGACCATCTATGTACTCTGTACCCAAGGGCACTACCAGGCCCACAGCATTTAACACAGCACTGAGTCTTCTCCACAGTCTATTAACTTGGATGATCTCTGGCTGGTTCAAGCCACAGCTGTTGCAGACCCTGTACAACTCTGCTGATGATGATTGCCATTCTGGTAAAAGGAAGAAAGCAGCATGGGCCTGCTCCTCCATTTACTTAATGTATCCTCACTAGCATTGCCCTGTAATATATCTGTTACCAATCAATACTTAATATAATTTTAGCGAATGGTGCTGGAGCAAGCCCAAAAGCTAAAGCAGATCTTCATGTAAAGCAGGCAGCAGAAATAAATGGGGAGAAAGCTCAAGTGGAAAGCAAAGTAGAGATGGTACTTTCTGTGTCTGCAGATTTACTCTGTGTCAGAGCGTGGACAGACCTCTAGGAGTGAAAGACAATGGGACAGTTTTCCATCTTATGGCTGAAACAAAAAAGAACAAGAAGTCAACTAAAGACTAACTATTAGTTGATTAAGTGGCAGGCAATTATTAGCATTTTCTTTCCTTTGGTACATGAGGTGAGACCAGGGCACTGTGTCGTGCAATTGGGAAAGACTGGAGAGTCAGGGTAGGTTGCAAGGAGGAGAGCAATGTTGCTGGATCAGGGAAGGCTGGCCCAGGGTGCAGCTGGAGCACAGGCTCAGACCAGGATGGGTGTTGTGGTGCTGAGCCACCAGGGTGTGATGGCCCCATAATCTGTCTAGGAGCAGGAGGGGCTGAGAAGAAGCCAAACATGTGTGTCTTGAGTTTAAGACTGTGCAGAATTCTAAAGTCTAATTTTGCCTTCACACACCTTAAAGTTAGGTTATCCATTACATTCTTCAATATTTCCCCTAAAACTTGGAAGCCATAGGTTTCTCTGAACTAAGGATGCCTTTGAAGGAGACTGGCTTTGTTACTTGACAGCAGAGACTGGTCTTCAATCAGCATCAGACTAAGAACACAGGAGTCTGTCACAGCGGCTGCTGTTGGGAGCAAACTGTCCTATGCACTTACCTCCTTTTGATTCAAAACCTCTTTGGTGGGCAGTTTAGCTGCAGGCAATGACAGAGGGAAAAGAGCCAAGTAAGTACATGGCTAACTGCTCCTTTGTCTCTATGAACTCCAGCCTGTGGCAGCTGGGTTGCACTTCCAGGTAGCAATGGGAAGAAGCCTGTGTGAGTGGGAAGTCCTACTAGGCTCAAAAAATTTGGGCCCACAGCTCAAGGTCCTGATGTCACTGAGCTTTTCCCGCATATAGTTCTAGAAAGAGCCTCTGGTAAGGGCAGTGTTCATCTCATTATCAATTCAATTTTTGCCATAGCCCTGCTAGGCTCTTAATTTCTTGTGTTAAAACAACAAATGAGATGACCTGACTGCCATCTCTAATAGGTATCATGGGTCAGTAATCATTCATTTGTTATAGTGCCTCTCACCCAAAGGACAGAGATGAAAATTTGTCCTCCTAATGGCAAGAGCTGTAAATTAGTTTTATTTCACTGTTAAATCTAGCTGCCTGAAAATTAGGATGACCAGTCCTTAGCTGGGAAGAAAATGTGTCAGCTCTAGGGATTTTCTGCATTAGGTAAATAGGCAGTTCATAATCACCCATTAAACAGTCACAGTGGCTGTGTCCTGACACCCTTGCTACTCAGAGTCTGAGTGACTGCTCTTATATTGAACATGGTGAAACTTTGCAAACCTGGTGCCCACTTCTGGGCCAGTGACCCCAGCTCCACTTCTAGCTTAGGAAGAGAAGTGAACATCTCCTCCAGGTGCTCATGGTAATTTCATCTTTCAGGAAGATAGACATGTTCAAGATAAGGGTGATGAATTTCTCTGTGAAGGTACATCTTATCTCTGTTATTAAAGGAGCTTCAGATGAGTAGGTCAGATTTGAACATGTTGATCTTTTAGACATATACATTTAGATGAAACAAATACCACCCAAAATTTAGCCATTTGTTTGTCACAGGTGTTTCTTCAGCTGAATATTGTTATCTTTATCCTTGAAATCTTTGCAAACCCTGTGGGTGTAAAAGATGCTACTCTGAATTAGCATGGACTCACTGTGGAGCTGGAATTTAAAGGGTAAGCCATCAGTGCATACTTATAGGGTGGAAAAGAGGGAAATGAAGGGGTTTAAAAACAGATGGAAGCTCTGTTGACAGGGCCATGAAGGTGCCCAACAGCCTTCACCGAGCAAGTAGCTGCTGGAGAAGTTGTAGAAACACTTGAGTGGCTCCTCCTGGGAGTGTGGGTGTCCCTCTAGCAGTCACTTCACACATTATTCATGCTTTTGGCAAGACAGACTGCACAAAACACCACACAGCCATTCCTGCTTGTTAAGCCTGATCCTGGAGGGCAGCCCAGAGCTCTCCCAGCTCTATCTGAAACCAGCAGGGGATATATTGCTCACCCCGACTGATGCAGTTCCTTGCAGCAAAGCCATGCTGTTCACTGCAGGGTCACATCCCAACAGGCTGCAGGGATTGCAGCAGACATCTCAGTGGCCTGAGGGCACCCTCCGAGGCAGGGAGGCTGTTGCCCTCTCTCTCATGGGGGTGGGCAGGCAGCACTGCACTGTGAGAGATGGGGAGCAGATGTTCCCTCTGTCCCATCCCAGAAACCACACTTCCTCTGTGCAGCCCTTTGGGAAGAAGGAGAGAAGTTTGTCCTGGGAGAGAAAGGCTGAAACATCTTCGATATGATGAAATGAGTGGTCTGTCATCTTGTTCAATAACGTGTCACACAAAAAGCTCTCTAAAAAGCTCTCTATAGAAAGCTGAAAATAAATTTTAAAAATCTACCCCACTGTCAAATCCTCAAAACCCATAAGTGTATCAGAATAGTTGTAAAATTATTCACTTTTATGATGTGCAAGTTATAGCATATTGTACTGCCAGACAAGTTTATAAGAGCAGGTACTAAGCTGCCAGCATGGGGAGGACCTGACTGAAGTTAAAACATAAAACCCTGCCACAAGACAAGTGAGGGTGTGATGAGGGACATTAAAGAGTTAGAATGGCTTTGAATAAGAAATGTGGTCCTCTGCCTCCTTTTCCTGCTGCTCCGCTAGCACCTATTTCCTATAGGAAATTTCCTATTTCCAGTGAAATAGGAAATTTTAGAATGGAGAACGAGAGAGACCAGAGCTGATAGACAGAGCCTGTGGTGCTGCAGCCACAGCTGCATAGTCTATGCTAATGGATGTCTGACTTTAAAAATAACTAGACTCTAGGGACTGCAGCTCTGCTGGGTAATGGGTCTCTCACCTCTGACTGTGCCTGTTTTCCCCATGAACAGCCTCGTCGTTCCCTGGTGATACCCAAGTAGTCAGCCTCACCTCCATGCCTGGTAAAATCATGGAGCAGATCCTCCTGGAAGATGTTGAAACATGTGGAAGACAGGGATGTGATTAGAGACTGCCTACATGGCTTCACCAAAGACAAATCATGCCTGACTATTTTTGTAGCTTTCTTCAATGGAGTGGCTGCATCAGCAGACAAGGGAAGAGCTACAATTGCCATCTACTTTAACTTCTCTAAGGGTTTTGATGCAACCCCTACAATATCCTTAGCTCTGAGTTGGAGAGAGGTATGGGTTTGATGGATGGACTGTTAGATGAATAAGGAATTAACTGGATGGCAGCATCCAAAGAGTAACAGCCAATGCCTCAATATCCCAGTGGAAACCAGTAACGACTGCTGTGTCCCACCAGCTGTCATTAGTCCCATACTGGGACCAATACTATTTAATATCTTCATCAGTGACATAGGCAGTGGGACCAGTGCACCCTCAGCAAGTTGGCAGGTGACATCAAGCTGAGTGCTGCAGTTGATTCACTTGAGGGAAGGGATGTTATCCAAAGGGACCTTGCCAGGCTTGAGGAGCAGGGCCCTGTGGATCTCATGAAGTTCAAGTTGAAGGCCCTGCAGCTGGGTCAGGTCAATCCAGGCTGAATGATGGATGGGTTTGGAGCAGTCCAGTGGAAAAGGACTTGGGGGTACCTGTCCACATAAAATCACATCTGACTCCGCAGTACGCACTTGCAGCACAGAAAGCCGACCATATCCTGGTCTGTATAAACATAAAGGTGACCAGCAGGTCAGAAGAGGTGATTCTGCCTGTCTACTCCACCTTGTGAGACCCTACCTGGAATACTGCATCCAGCTCTAGGGGTTCCCAGCACAAGAAGGATGTGAACCTGTTAGAGCAGATACAAACAGGGCCATGAAGGTGATCAGAGGCTGGAGCAATTCTCCTATGAAGACAGGCTAAAAGAGATGGGGTTGGAGAAGAGAATACTCCAAGGAGATCTGATTGCAGCTTTTCAGTTTATAAAGGGGACTGATAGAAAAGATGGAGAGACATTTTTTTAGCAGGGTCTGTAGTAACAGGACAAGAAGTAACAGTTATAAACTGAAGGAGGGCAAGATTGGATTAGACATAATGAAGAAAATCTTCACTGTGAGGATAGTGAGACAGGGGAACAGGTTGCCCTGAGAAGCTGTGGATGCCCCATCCCTGGAATTATTGACAGCCAGTATGGATGGGACTTCGAGAAAC